>QAOA01002999.1:567409-583658 GCA_003255065.1 Cercis canadensis
CCCAACTTTTTGAGGTAACGGATAATCAATTTCTTTGAGGTATCATGGAAAAAAAAGTAGTATTGGAAAAGTGCTCACAGCTTCATCTCAGATTCTGAGAGCTTTTTCATCTCTTTCTTTCTTGGTGAAAGAGCTTTAATTTTCATCTTGGAAAGCACTTCTGGAGCCCCAAAAGCCATAATGAGAAGGCCCACAATCAAGTAATCGCTACTTGAGGCCCAGCCTTTGGGTTGCTTTAAGAGGGACACTGGACCTTGCTTATTTGATTTTATTTTCAAAGGATGGAGAGGATGAAAATTTTGTTGAGTTAAAATTTAATTCAATGTTAGTGTAAAATTTTAAATTTTATACACAATCACTAAATAGAAAAGCACCACATTAATAAATTAATTATTTTTTATTACTGAAAGTAAATGACTTTAATAATTTTCATGTATTGTAGCACATAGTTCATTAATAGTGTAAAACTCTTTTACATTCTCAGTGAGCCAAATTTAAATTATTCTCATATTGGTTAGAAGATCTAATAGTTTGGAGCGACTAAAGTTTAAGAATTGGATTCATCTTTGATGAAACTTATTTGGAATAATTTTAATTTAAAAATATAATTCATTTTCAAATAATTTTGCATATAATATTTGATAATATATAAATCTTACTCAATTTCACGTTAACTTTGCGACGAACTAAAAATATAGGTTACTTTTGTTCTTAACTCATATTTTAAGGATCAATATAATAGTAGCCCCAATTTTAAAACGGGAAAGATAGCATGAACCTTTCTAAAAAAATAATTAGTAAACATTTTCTTTTTCCTTGCTGCCAAACGAAAGTTAGGAAAAGTATATCTATATATGTGTGTGTGTGAGGCATTTTTAGAAGACAATCATTAGCTAGCACTTTGATTATCACTGTATGAATAATTATATGAAGCCAAAAATATGACCCAAGAAGAAGGAAAAGGTACAAACAACTCAAAAAGGGGAAAAGATTAAGAAAGAGAGAAAAGTTGAAGACACATGCATGTTAATTGGTCTTATAAAGCTCTAAGCATATTCTTAATTGGTCTTATAAAGCTCTAAGAATATTCTCCTTTAATTCTTGCTCCAAGAAAATATTGTCATTAGCCTTGATGGGTCTTTCTTTTGGCATATATACTTCATATATATGTTCCCTCCCCTTTAGCACTTGGGCAGATCACTTGGAGATGGTAGTAGAGATTCATTCGTTCCTTTCCCATTGTCCACTATACAAATGCCATCTTCAATCCCCATGTTGTATGAATTTCCAACTGGCAGTGCATAAACCAAACCCCTACAAAAAAGAAAATAAGAATAAAAAAAAATAATATAAAGTACAATGTAAACAAAATTGTGCCAATCAATTTTTT
The DNA here is from genome assembly GCA_003255065.1 of Cercis canadensis. NCBI lineage: Eukaryota > Viridiplantae > Streptophyta > Magnoliopsida > Fabales > Fabaceae > Cercis > Cercis canadensis. The sequence continues at coordinate 568,800 of QAOA01002999.1, forward strand.
TTTTTTTTTTTTTTTTTNTTTATTTTATTTTTATCTATTTTATCTTAGTTTTAAACCCTTTTAATTATTAATTATTCATTTTGTAGCCCAAGAAATCCAAACACAATTAAATTGACAAAAATAATGATAATTACACACTACTTGGATACACGCCTGCATAGGTATAAGTTAATAAGAAATAGTATTCTTGAGAATTTGTTAGCTTTGAAATCTTTGCCAACACAGGTGTGCATAGGAGTGCATGGTGAAAATAGAAAGACTCTATAAATTGACCTGGATTATCAGCTCTAAATCTGATAGCAGTCCAGCCACCAGATGGAACACCAACTCTGTTTCTTTCCAAAGGATCCACAAGGTTGAACTTTTTGGGGTCCTTTTTGGGATTAAAATTCCCTATTCCCCTACCAACCACAAAGAAATTAAATCCATGAAGATGAATAGGATGGTTCTCAGGAGCTATCATTCCAGTATCTTGCAAGACTAATTGAACTGTAGAATTGTAAGCAAGTCTATATAGCCTTGTCCCTTTCATGGTCCTGAAATTTGTTGGCTGTGTTGCTGTGAAGTTATAGACTACGGGAGGTTTCGCAGGAAAATCATCAGTGAAAACTCCACTTATGTTGAAGAAATGTGCTTGAAGAAGAGAAATTTTTGGCATCACAAAGGTGACATTGTTGAAATCCGCAACCACCCTACTACCATTCATGCATGTAGCACAAGGGTTGACCCCAAGGCTAACAGTGAAAAACAAGGAATGGTCAATTTTCAATGGCACCCTAGCAGGGTACTTGTTTGAGTTTAAGCTTCTGAGGGAATCAGTGAAAAGTGAAACTTGTAGCAGCTGGGGTAGCATTCTTGGGTGGCAAGGCAGTGAGGGAGGTGATGGTGGAGCTAAGGGTGCCTGAATAGTGTAAAGTGGCGGTGGCGGTCACGTTGTCAACCAAAAATAGGAGCATCCATGAAAGGAGAGGCTGCAACTAAGTATTTTCCGGTTGCATGGTTGGTTGTAAGAAGGACATTTGTGGTTTGGCCAGGTGCTATTAAGATGGTGTCAGTTTTGAAAGGTTTTGTGTAGACGGCATCAACCTCAACCACAGTGAGTTGGTGACCAGCAATCTTGAAAAAGAGCTCTTCATTGAGTGCAGCATTGATAATTCTTAATAAGTATGTGTTTCCAGGCTCAACTGCTAGTTTGAATCCTCCTGCATACAAAAGGAAGTTGAATGATCATAAGTCTTATGTTAAGGAAGTTTTATCCTTTTCCTTTTTCATTTTTGTGAGGCCAATTTTGATTCTAGGTTGAGTTATAAGCTTGCTTGTGTTACATAAGTTATAGAATAATGTTAAATACACAATTCATAATTATACAACTGTTCATAGGCTGCATAGTTGTCATAATTTGAGTTTATATAATCTCATTAAATACTTTGTCTTATCTAACTCAAATTTTGGGATTTAGATATGGTCATGTTGAGGGAAACTCTATTAATATGGCAAAACATTATCAACGGTTTAGATAAACTTTTAGCTAAATGCACAGTTCAGATGAATAGAATATGAGTCATATAACATAAACGGATCCAAATCCTAAGTTTTGCCATGTTTAGCTTGTTCATTTGAAAGAGCAACATTCTATGTTAATTTTTACCTTGTGAAGCACAACCTTGGACAGGCCCTGGGAAGCCATTGATTGTGTGGGCATCAGAGACATTTGGGGCTAGCCCAGATTTCAAAGCTTCATTTATTACAGCTTCGGTATCTGATTTCCACCATTCACCTGAATCAAATTGAAATATGATAAGAATTAGGAAGAGTAAAAAGTCATTTAAGTCTTTAAAAGATATAATAAAAATTATTTGAGTTTTTAAAAGATTTTTTTATATAACTTAAGTCCTAAAAATTTTAAAAATTGATCATGCTAATCTAGCTTCCAAAAGACAACAATTTAGTAAGGATCATAACTATCTATAATCTATAAATGAAAAAAAAAAAAAAATAGCAATCAAAAGAAAGTTAATTGAACTGACCCAATATAATGACTTGTTCCATGTAAGGTTTGGGGAATGGGTAAGGAAAACCAAGCTTGGGCATGATGACTAAGGCACCATGGACAGTGGCCCTAAGCCATAGGATGTGTGCATGCCACCAAAGAGTTCCTCTCTGCCCTGTGAGTGTGAAGTTATACACATACTCCTGCCCTGGTTGAATCGGGCATTGGGTTATGTATGCTGGCCCATCGGCCCAACCCGTCGGTAGCTGTCTAACTCTATGCCTGTTCAATTTTATTTTAGGCTTAATTAAAATTTTGGTCTTCATATTTTAATGAAATGAACAATTTGATCCCCTTTTTTAAAAATTAACTATTTTATCCTTTTATTTTGACGAACATTCTATTTTTAGTCTTTTCATCTTTAAGCTGTTTAAAATTAGGCAGAATTGTGAAAATGATATTAAAAAATTATTATTTTTATTTAAGTTAGCTAATTTAAATCACGTGACATGCACATAGTTTTTGAATTATCCAAAATAACTCTCAATGACAGTCACGTTACAAGCATGCGTGACCCTTTCATTTTCCCAATTCAAGAACCCTTTGAGAAATTTTGATGGAGTTTAGTGAAGAAGCCAAGGAGTTAGGACCATGTCGATCATCAAGGGAGGAACCGACTCCATCATCAGCCTCAAGTTGTACGATTTCTACGGTGATTATATATACATCACGAACCTGGAGCCATGGGGCGGGTTAATGGATTCGGGTCATAACTACTTCAAGCGGGGCAATCTGGATACCTTCAGTGGCAGAGGTCCTTGCCTGGACGGACCCGTTTGCGCGGTGAACCTGACATCGGACGGGGAGGGACCCAATCACGGGTGGTACTGCAACTACGTGGAGGTGACAAAGACGGGGGCGCACATACCCTGCTCTCAGTAGCTATTCACGGTGGAGCAATGGTTGGCTCTGGACACATCGCCGTACGATCTGTGGGCGGTGAGGAACTACTGCTCATACTCTCTGGACAAGGGCCGTCCAAAAGGTAGCGATCGGAATCGGATTCACAGTGGATCTGGCTTTTNCCAATCACGGGTGGTGCTGCAACTACGTGGAGGTGACAAAGACGGGGGCGCACATACCCTGCTCTCAGTAGCTATTCACGGTGGAGCAATGGTTGGCTCTGGACACATCGCCGTACGAGCTGTGGGCGGTGAGGAACTACTGCTCATACTCTCTGGACAAGGGCCGTCCAAAAGGTAGCGATCGGAATCGGATTCACAGTGGATCTGGCTTTTTCTCTTTTGAGCTCTACTGTTTAATGTGTAGAAATTTAGGGAACGTTTTCCTTTTCTTCTTTTGGTGTTTAAATTTTTCTGGTGATTTTATTTCAGTTTGGTTTGCTTTCAACAGTTATTGCTTACAGATCTCGGTACAAACGAAGCATGGTTTGAGTTTGGGCAGAGGGGCATAAGCATAAGAGGGATTCAAGGATTGAATGGGGCGAGCTTGATTTGGGTTTCTAATTTTTTTTTTTCACTTTTTGGCCNCTAATTTTTTTTTTTTTTTCACTTTTTGGCCTCAATTAAAGGACGAATTCAATGCTTTCAAGTGTTGAAATTTGAAAATTGGAATGAGAAGGTGGCTGCAATAGTTGAGAGAACGTATGAAAATTGGGATTTGATTTTTAAGGGGAAAGTTTCGGGCTGAAGATTTTGGAGGACCAGGTGTTTGTCAAAGTTTCTTGCCGTCATGTTCTATGGTGCGGTAGTATTGGACCCTTGGCTTCTTCCCACTGAGTGTTATTTTTGGTAATTCAAAAGTCATGTGCGTGTCACTCGACTTAAATTGACCCACTCAAATAAAAAAATAATGTTTTAGAGTAAACCTACATTTGAGTCCTCGAAAGATTGGACTTTCAACAAAATGGTCATTCAAAGATGGAAAACAACAAATTAGTCCTTGAAAGTTAGGACATCCATAACAAAATAGTCCTCCGTTAGTGAGGGCTGGTAAGAGATAGCGGAATTGCTGACGTGGCACTGTTAAGTGCTGTGGTGGCACGTTAAATGCTTAGTTGGCAATTTTAATTTCCAACCTCAGCATCTGATGTGGATTTAATCAGAAAAGAAAACGGGTTTACTCAAATTCGACGTCGTTTGGATGGTGTTTTCTGAAATCTCATTTGAGCTGACGTTGAAGAACTTGCTTCGAACCATATTTTGCTTCGAACCCTAGCCCCCAAATTGAAGAACTTCTGAAGACCGAATCCCCCACCGCAGCTCATCCTTTGAAGATACTCTTTGCAGGTTTTGTTCGAATCTGCCCTTGTTATACTTTCTGCTTTATATTTTCATGTATTGATACTGCCCTTAAACTTATGAACTAAACGAATTGGTATATGTGTTTCTGCTTTTCCTTTTTTGCTTTCAATTCTTGTTATACCCGCGTGGCAGATTTCTGCTGCTTGGTTTCGCATTCGGCTAAAATTTGTGTTTCTCACTTGCTCCGAACCCTAACCCCCAATTTGAAGACCACACCCGCGACCCAGAAGTTGAAGTTTGATTAACCTGTTGGCACTTCAAATCTGTAATGGAGTTTTAAGCTGCATTATTTCTTTGGGAATTTCAGATACCTGGATGAAGAACATGTAAGTTGAATTGTGGTTTATTTTGAACGAAACGTTCTTTTATATATACATTTATCTCGATCTTGACTTGTTGTCTTTATAGATTTTATATAATTGCTAATAAGAGAGGTTAATTAAATATCCTTTGTGTGTGTTTGATTTCCAATTTTTGTGTCTATGTGGTACTGCTGGATTGCTGTTTCATGTTTTACTTCAGCTATTTTGCACCATTTTAAAAGAATGTCTTATATGGTAGCAACATCCAATTATCGATTTCAACATATTTGAACTCTGAGAAATAGTTTGGTACTTTTGGCTTATATTCATTCCCTAGAAGATGCCCATAGGGAACCAGATTTAATTATATCAGCAAAATGAGGGCAGAGGATTAGAAGAAAAAAAGTATTTACTTTCTGTGCACCGTGTCTTCAAATTTACTCTCGTACATTGATTTGATCTGCTCATGCATGTGAAGCTAGCTATCCCTTTGTCTTAGCGAATGTACTTTGTGTTGTATGTGAAGGAAAATAAATAGAAAGATGTGTGAAGAGTGAAAAGTTAGGGTTCACCTTAAAATGTTCATGAAAACTCAACTTAGCATCACTACTTAGTTAAATGCATGGCAGATCAAATCAATTAATCACTGAATTAAGTAGAATCCATAGTTCCTTAAACTATATAACTTGAGCACAAAGGATTTATTTTTCATCTTAGAGTACCTTCAAAAGAATTCTAATTTTAAATTGTGATAAATGACATGATCTAAGATATATCCCAAGAGTAATATTTAGCATAACACCTTTCACAAGTTCACAAGTGTAGTATGTTAGTCCTATAGTCCTCCAACCTTAGTTTTGATGATAACAAATAACCTAAATTATCATTGACTCTAATTTGTGTGTTAAGTGTTTTGATTAAGCACATGTTAGTGATTTCCTTGGGTCAAGCAGAGAACAAGTTTCTCATTTGCAGAAATAAGTTCATGCGGAGAACTTGTTTCATCTAGAAATTGCCTTGCTGATTGAGGAAGCTTCAAGACGGCTTGTGGAACCCTTAAACAAGCCATGAAACTTTTTTTTAAGCATTTGCTGAACAGAAAATCCCATGAAACTGACATACCCAATTAGCTTGGATCTAAGCAACAATGATAGTTTCTAGACAGAGGGTGTGTCACAATTAGGACAAACACAATTTTGTCCTCATATTATTATTATTATCCACTATAAGCATTTGCTTATCCTTGCATTGTTTGTACTCTGAACCATTATTTGTTGGTGGGTCTGGTGGGAAAATTAGAGTATCAGAAATTGGGGGGCAAAGACAACCCCAAGTTAGATAATATATGTCAATAATTCATGTGGCTAATATAGTAATGGTTTCAGTCCCAAGCAATGTAGCCATGGCAACAACCACTTACATTGTGGGAGTACTTTTGGTTTCCTCTTTCATGCAGCAACACTAGCCATTCCCAATTTTCCCTTACTATGTATTGAAGTCAACCAATTTTCCCAATTTCCCAATGATAACCATCATTTGGAGATGTACATGATGAGAATTTCTGTGATGTATTGTCTCCATATGCGTTTACTATACCAGAAATTAAAATGAACCACATTTAATTCTTTGCTCCGTATGTATTGTGCTACTGCTTGTGACCCTTAAATGGTTTGCTGAATATTATTTATCTAACAGTATCTTAACACAAAAAGTCTAGAGTAAGGGTAATAATTTTTTAATTAAATAGGAAAATCATGTATGGGATATTACTGATTGATTTAAATACATGTAAACTATGTGTTTCAGCTACAAAACAAGGAAGCTGAAGGTGCAGTGATTGGCCAGGAAGGTTCATATATTGAAATAGGAAGCACCCCAAAGGTTAGTTTATTCCCCTGCCTCCTTCTTCTGCTGATAGTGGGAATTTTGTAAATTTCTTGATACTTGCTCTATAAAATTGAGGTACTGAATTTGATCTTTCAAGTATGAACTGAATTTAATTAATATGTGAGGGAAATTTGTAATTGTACCATGAAAACTAGAAAAAAGTACATAAACCATATTTCTTTATAGGTTACTAAGATATGCTTTTGTGAAACAAACTGTACAGGATAAATTATGTGATGTGCTTAAAACTTTGTAAACTTACTTGTTGAGTTTTCTTCTACAACTGAGGTGTCAACTTTGATCTTTACCTAGAAAAATGGGTGAACAAACTCTTCTCTAAGTTAATCTAATGATAATTCTAAATCTCAAAGCATCTTATTTTGATTTTACTTTTGTTCCGGAGCTATTAATCACTCATTACATGCATCTGTTATAAGTATAAATTCTGGCATCATTTTAACTGATCAATCGTTGATTCATCAGCAGAGGCATTTAGAAACTTGAAGTTCTATTTTGCTTTGATTTCATAAGGATTAAGCTAGTGACTGTCCATAATTGTGATTTTGTTCATGAACCTTGTTCTTGTGATACATGTTTGTATTGGTTTTATTCTATTAGGCTAGTGACTGTCCAAAATTGTGTGGTCATTCTTGAATTCTTCTTGCCTTTGTTTAGATGCTCTAGAAAGTCTTTTGACTGTTGTCACTTGTTTTTTCCGCATATGCTAGAAGTTAGATTTATATGGTTAGAACCAATAAAAAGCAATTAGATGATAAGTTTGAATCCGCTGAGATAATATAAAATGGCCTACCAGTCCCGGAGTGTTTACCAGTCCATTTCCATAAGAAATATGCATAGGTGACAATCATGATTGTTCCTATTACAACTGTAATTGTAATGATGACAGTCATACCTCTCTCTTTATTGGTTTTATTCTATTAGGCTAGTGACAGTCCAGCATGCTGATTTTGTTGTTGAACCTTGTTCTTGTGCTACTTGTTTGTATTGATTTTATTCTATTAGGCTAGTGACTGTCCAGAATTGTGATTATGTGATTTAACCTTGTTCTTGTGCTACTTGTCTGTATTGGTCTTCTATTGCTTTGACCTTGTAGGAAAGTAATATATATGCCAAATGTGCTGTCAAGCATTATGTGATTGCAATTTTTTGTGTTTGGTTGTTTGTGGTCTTTATGTTGTATGAGACAATTGTTTTGGTCAAAAGTGTCTTAACACTAAATTGACTTTTAGCAGCATGTAATTTTCTGGTTTTATTTTTTACTGTTGCAGCAGCATGACCCATTATATTAACCTAGTGTTTCACCACGGGGGTAAATTTACAAACAATGTTGACTTGAGGTATATCGGGGGTGAGGAAGATGTGTGGGATATAGATGTAGATCTTATTTCCATCCCTGTAATTGATGAGATGTTTAGAGACCATGGTTATCAAAATTACCTCAAGTGTTTGTGGTTAATCCCGGGGGTGAATTTGAGAGAAGGGCTCCAACAATTGAAGGGGGATGCAGATGTTATTGCCATGATAGGTGAAGCCTTAAAAACAACGGAAATAGAGTTATTTTTTGTGCATCCAGTAATAGAGAATCTGGAGTTAGTGAATGAGTCATTATTGATTGATAGCACTGGTGTAGAGGAAGATGAACATGACGATGGTAATCAGCACACTGATGAGGAATTTCTGGAAGAAGTATATTGTAAAAAGAACTTTCAAAACTCAAATAATGAGGGGGATCAGCCAGCTGAAGAAAATGAAGGTGACGGTGAAGATGAAGAGGAAGATGGTGGTGAAGATGAAGAGGAAGAGGGTGCTGAAGATGAAGAGGAAGATGATGTTGAAGATGAAGAGGAATATGGTGTTGAAGATGAAGATTATTATGATAGTGGTGATCCTGGAGGTTATTCATATGATGTTAATTATGCTGATAAGAATGCAGAGGACAGTCCAGCAGAGATGCAAGTAGATGATGATGACATGGGGGATGCTGAGGTTGGTCTAGAGGAAGATGAACAATCACAACACATGCCAACACCAAGTGGTACAGCCAATCAGAATATGAAAAAAAAATACAAGAGGAAGAAGAGAAAAGCAGCAAACAAGCCTTTTGAGGTCTATGAAGATTCATTCGGAGCAGAGGAGTATCATAGTGAAGAGTTGCACACAGCATCAGATGACTCCGATGATGAAGAAAAATAGCAGCAAGTTAATCCAAAATTCAATGAGGAGGCTGCATTTGGAGATGTACACTTTGAGCTGGGCATAGAGTTCTCCTCACTTGCTGTTTTTAAAAATGCTGTCAAGGACTATACAGTTCACTTGGGTAGAGAAGTATATTGGACAAAGAATGATAAAAACAGATCTAGAGCAGTGTGCAAAGAAGATTGCCCTTGGGAGATTCTTTGTTCTTATAGTAATCATACACGAAGTTATCAAATCAAGACATTCTCTCCAAATCACACTTGTGCTAGGCAAACAACCAATAAACAAGCTAATAAGGCATGGATATCTGAGAAGTTAGTGCCTTTTCTTAGAACACAATCAGCCTTGACAGTGAAAGATGCATGGAAGATTCTCAAAGAGAACTATGAAGTTGAAGTGTGTGAGATGAAGCTGTATAGAGCACTCAAAGTTGCAAGAGATTTTGTGGAAGGTTCTGAAAAAGCTCAATATGCTAAGTTTTGGGATTATGCACAAGAACTTAGGAGATGCAACCCAAACTCTTCAGTGTTATTGGGCGTGGACAGACCTACACCTCAATCACCACCTGTGTTCAAGCGATTCTATGTGTGCTTGGATGCATGTAAGAAGGGATTTATTAGTAGCTGTAGACCGTTGATTGGGTTAGATGGTTGTTTCCTAAAAGGCTACTATGGGGGAATCCTCTTGGCAGCTGTAGCACAAGATGGAAATGAGTCATTTTATCCAATTGCATATGCAATTGTAGATTTGGAGACGAAGGAGACATGGTCATGGTTCTTGACACTTTTGATTGAAGATCTTGGTCATCCAAGAGACCGGGGCTACAATTTTATTTCAGACCAGCAAAAGGTATAATTACTCATTGCCGATGTCCTTTTTTTTTTTTTTAAATGTCAATTAAGAGAAATAACTTGCTTCTGTTGATGTTGTAGGGACTAGTGCCAGCCATGAAACAATTGCTGCCCGGCGTGCCACATAGATTCTACATGAGGCATGTGTGGGCCAATATGACAAAGAGGTGGAAAGATGTAAACTTGAGAAAAGTGGTGTGGGCAGCTGCTAAGTCAGCTACAACACAAGAGTGGGAGAAGAACATGGTCAAAATGCATGCAATCAATAAGTATGCAGCAGCATGGTTAAGGCTAAAAGAAGCAGAAGCTTGGACTAGATCTGGCTTTAATTGTCATACAAAATCTCAGAATTTACTGAACAACATGTGTGAACAGTTCAATTCTGAAATTGTGAAGTATAGAGGTCAACCAATCTTGACAATGGCGGAAGGCATTAAAGGCTACATAATGAGGAAGAGGACGGGCATGATGGAGAAGATTCAGAAGTACAAAGGTGTAATCTGTCCTAAGGCGCAGAGCAAGCTTAACAACGAAAGGAGAGAAAGTAGATTCTGGACTCCGACATGGATTGGTGACTCTGATTACAACAAGTTCGAGGTTGAGTATAGACCTATGAAAAAAGCAGTGATTGATTTGCAGACAAGAAGTTGTTCATGTAGAGAATGGGACTTAACTGGTATTCCCTGCAAGCATGCATGTGCAGCATTAGCTAGGAAAGGAAAGCCAGCAGAGAATTATGTGCATGAATGGTACTCAACAGCAATATGGAAGCAAGCCTATGAGCCATTTTTAGGGGCTGTACCAGGTGAGGAATATTGGGTTGAAACTGGGATTGAGGCAGTGCAGCCACCACCTCTTAAGAGAGGACCCGGAAGGCCTAAAGTACAGAGGAAAAAGACCAATGATCCCCCTGAAACGCCAAGCACTGCTAAGCTAAAAAGAAAATATGGGGATATTAAATGTGGAAAATGTGGCCATCTTGGCCATAATACAAGAACATGTCAAGGTGGTCCTGTGAAGACAAAGAGAATCAAGAAGACAACAAGGGAAACTAGGCAGCCAGTCCAATCATCTCAAACGGAATCTCAATCACAAGCCCCACCTATCTCTTCACAAGAGACATGTCAACTTCGGCCTCGACCAAAATTGTCAATAAGGAGAAAAGTGAGTTTTGGGATTTCTAGTGACATTTGTTTTATTCTTTTTTGTAACATTTATGGTGACAATGTTCCATTTGAATTTTTCATTGGTTTCAGGTGCAACCAGATCTGCAAGCTCAAAGGGTCCACACTCAACCTCAACAGGAAGATATATCCACACGGACAACAAGGCAGCCTTCTGTTACTAGAGAGACCCTCCTAGCAGCAACTGAAGTCAACAGGAAAAGGTTTACTTTTATGTTTTCAGGTGGTGGACAACCAAGCTCCAGTGGAAGCAAGCAACATTAAAATCATTGTCTGGATTATGTTACATGTTGTTTTGAATGTACATTTCATTATTGGTGAGCAGAGAAAAACTTATCTCTTCACAATCTAGAAACTACTATTATTATGCTTCTGAATGAAAAAAATTTGAGAAAATTAACAATTGAAAATTGCAGCTGCATTCCTGTGTTTAAATATAAATATTCTGATGTAGGTAATATCTGAAATGGAATATCATAATTGTTGCTGCATGTGCAGGTTGTAGATGGAATGGAATATCATAATTGTGTGGTTCTACATGGTCGGAGGGCAGCATGTGCAGGTTCTGCTGGATTTGCAGCATTCACAGACCTTAGATTTGCAGCATTCTCGGGCATGACTGAGAAGTTCTTAGATAGGCATGATGTAGCCAATTATGTAACCATTAATGAATTTTGTAATCGTTATTCAAAGTTGAATTTTTTGGTGAGGAAATTGTGCCCATTAATTAAGGGACATGTCTGCTGCATTCTGATGTTAGAATTGTTGAACACTAGTAATTTATTCAAAAACAATTTAATTGGCAGATATACGAGTTTCCTGAAATTGGATGAACTATTTGTAACAGGTACAAGTGCTAACAATGTTGCTTTTGTTGTTGTTCTTGCCACTTGCAAATGACATTGCAGCAGTTATTCATATTTTCTCTGTTTGGGAGAACTATTTCTCTGGATTCGGTATAATGTGAAAATACAAGTGTTAGTGGAGTGGAGGCTTTACACATTGGTTCCCTAGTCTTGTCCCTTTCTGGCGCTAGGCGCTGGCTTGCTGGGCATTGAAATTTCTCTCTGCCATGCTGGCGCTGGCTGGCTGGGCGCTGGGCTTCTTCTCTGCCTGGCTGGCGCTGGGCGCCAGGATTCTGGCGCTGGGCGCTGGCTGGCTGGGCGCTGGGCTTCTTCTCTGCCTGGCTGGCGCTGGGCGCCAGGATTCTGGCGCTGGGCGCTGGCTGGTCAGAGAGCTTTTCCAGCACTTACTGCTTTGACCTTTTAAGAGCGATATTAGATAAACCAATAACATGGTTGTGTAGCATCTTTGTCCTTATTTGCTTTCTCTAGCACCTAATCAATATTTATCTACTATAGCATTAGTTAGAAGGATTAAACATTATTCTGTATTCATGGAAATGAAATTCTGAATTTTGACTACTGGTTAACAAACAAGGTGCTCTTTTTTTTTAAAAACTTTTTCGGAGGGGGGGAGGGGGTAAGAGTGAAAGAGCATGCCTTTATAGATTTATTTAGGCCACCGTTTTCATGTCTTTCAAGTTCAAAGACTATGGAACCATTCATACCACCTGCAATAACATGATTAGCGTTTTCATGCCCCTCAGATACATACATGTATTATCAACTTAATAAGAATCAATTATACGCTAAGTTGCTTTACGTTAATTTATAAATAAATACTTATCACTTAAAAAAGTAAATTGAAAGGAATATCTTGAACAATTAAGGATCAACCTTAACATAATTAGAGTCACTGAAGCATTATACACCAATTAGAGTCACACTAATTTATGAGGAACTGAAGCATTATACACCAATTACAGTCACACTAATTTTTACTAATATCATTAACATAATTCAAATTTAACAATTTTACAAGTCATTACCTAACTAATACAATTCTTCTAAAAAGTTATATATATGAACTACCCCTATACAAGATGACTAAGCACCATAACAACCAATAGCATAGCCAAGACCCAGCAAAAGAATTTCAATCTTTTAATTCTCTTCTCATAGTTGATGCACTTTTTTTTCATTTGCTCCAAAATTTTACTCTCATTCACCATTGTATTCCCCTCATCAAGCCACTGAAAGAAACAACAACTAACAGAGGAATCCTGCATGAACAATTTTCACTGCATATTAGTAACAAATTCTCTTTCATACATTTTCCTACAAATAAGTTAAAAATTCAGTCAACAATTTAGACTACAAATTGGTATTCCAAATCGCACAAAGAATACTAACTCTCCAAAATGGACACCTCCAAAATGGACGCCCAAAATTCTTCTCAGTCCATGATGTCAGCAATAATGGTCTCTTCCCACACTGGCATTCAAATGGTACTTGGTTGCTTGTTATGTTCTTTGCACTAGACCCACTACAACTGCTAGTAGTCACACTGCAACTAACATCAGGCACACTGTGGCTATGCTTGTTTGGATATCGAGCTTCAGTCTTCCCACTCATGGTACAGCAACACTGATTAAGAAATGGATGGCAACTTACCTACTTCTTCACAAACAGCAGAAAGTAAATAGATTATAGAATAAAGAGATTCAACTTTCAAATAGGCTAATGTTGAAGCCATCAATCGTGTGCATTTTGCATCTACTGGGGGAATGGGGAAATGAGATCAACATAATATTAAATTGCACAGCAACATCAAAAGCAAATAAGAAACACCACACACATAACAATTGCAAGGTTATGGTAGAGAAACCTTGAAGTCCAATTGCAAGGGCTCTATCATAAAACTTCTGCACAAGCCTACGGTTTATCAATCTGTAGCCACAGCACCAAGTTATTACACTAACCAAAATATCATAAGGACAGCAAATAGCCACAACACCAGCTACAGAAATATTCTCCCCTTCCTCACCAACATATTTTAATTGCAAACAATCATTGAAATCGAATAGTGAAGTGCCAAAAAAAGCTCTCTACACATGAAACAATGCAACTTGATAGTAATCCAACAAAGGATTCATTCCTAGCTCAACACCAGCAATGTTTGTATATAGAGTTTATACTTCAAATTAGGGGTTAAGGTTCAGAGCAAGTGAGGAACACAAACGGAATGCCCAATGCGAAACCAATCAGCAGAAATCTGCCACGCGGGTATAACAAGGATTGAAAGCAAAAAAGGAAAAGCAGAAACACATATGGCAATTCGTTTAGTTCTTCAGTTAAAGGGCAGTATCAATATATGAACATATAAACCAGAAATTATAAGAAGGGCAGATTCGAACACAACCTGCAAAGAGTATCTTCAAAGGATGAGCTGCGGTGGGGGCTTCGGTCTTCAGAAGTTCTTCAATTTGGGGGCTAGGGTTCGAAGGAAATTCTGGTTCGAAGCAAGTTCTTCAACTCAGCTCAAATGAGATTTCAGCAAAAACCCCCCCAAACGACGTCGAATTTGAGTAAACCCGTTTTCTTTTCTGATTAAATCCACATCAGATGCTGATGTTGGAAATTAAATTGCCATCTAAGCATTTAACGTGCCACCATAGCACTTAACAGTGCCACGTCAGCAATTCCGCTATCTCTTACCAGCCCTCACTAACGGAGGACCATTTTGTTATGGATGTCCTATCTTTCAAGGACTAATCTGTTGTTTTCCATCTTTGAAGGACCATTTTGTTGAAAGTCCAATCTTTCGAGGACTCAAATGTAGGTTTACTCAACAAAAAGTGAATGCTGATGCAAAATGACCAATAATTGAAATATTTTATTAATTATCAAATTATATTGTTGGGCTTATATATATTTATTTTGAATTTTTTGTTTCTCTTATTTTTACTTATTCCAAGGAGGACAATGTTTTAATGCAACTACGGACCCACATGTAGTGGTCCGAAGCCCGTTCAAGACAGTGGAGTTCTGCTGTAGTGCAATTTGGCAATGCCTAGGGCTCCCCTACTTTCTCAAAATATTTTTTTATTATTTGAACTCTTCAAATTTCAANTTTTTTTATTATTTGAACTCTTCAAATTTCAATTAATTGATTAAAATAGTATTTTTATAGACCATTTTGATTAACTAATTATATTTTTATTAGTTATTTTAATTGACTAATTAAATTTCAAATATTTAA
>QAOA01003010.1:0-28325 GCA_003255065.1 Cercis canadensis
TCAATATGTTCTCATATTCTCTAAAAAATAAACATGGCAAAAAAAATTATTAAAAAGAGGATGCTGGCCTCTATCGGGCCAACCCTAAATGGGCTGAGCTGGCCCATTACCCACCTCTAAATTAAGATGTATGCGTAGTAGAGTTGGCTAACGGGCCAGCCCAGCCCAGCCCATTAAGGCCGGGCCACATCGGGCCACGGGTGTAAACGGGCCGGGCCAAAGTGACCCAATTCTAATCAGGCCAGCCATTTCTCAGTCCAGCCCAGCCCACCTCGGGTTGCGGGCTATAAAGGGCCATAATCTTTTTTTTTTTAATTTTTTTTGTCATGCTTATTTTTTTAGAGAATATGAGAACATATTGATTATGAAACATCAAATATTAACATACGTAATCAAAATACAAATTGAAATAAACAATTTCCTTTTTAATAACCTAAAGTTTAAGAGAAACTAAATCTTTTACTACCTAGTCCTTCTAAGATTGATTTAATAAAGTTCATAAAAAAAACATACTTATGTTATAATAAGATAAGAAAGTCCAAATTTATGTCCTAAATATACCCCTTTTTATTATTTTTATAGGTAGGGTATTAGAAAAATTAAAGTTGAAGGCTTAATATGAAAAATCAACTAGATGAAAGGTTCTGGGGTGCTGGCACTCAGCTCTGGGATCTGGCGCCCATCGCTGGGGTGCTAGCGTTCAACTCTGGGTTCTGGCGCTCAGCGCTGCGGTTCCAGCGACAGCCTCTGGGGTACTGGCGCTCAGATCTGGGATCTGGCACCCAGCGCTGGGGGTCCAGCGACAGCAACTTTTGAAGTCAAGATGCCAGCGCTAAGCGCGGGGGTCCAAAAATAACAGATTTCGCCCAATAATCATAGTATAGATGAAAAATAAAGCATACCCACTTCATGAAAAGCTAAGAAACCCATAAGAAATGTCAAAGAACATTGAAGAAACAATACCCATCAACTTTACTTTGTGCTAACAACAACAAACTTCAAAGCACTTCATCTAATATTGAGCATGGGGGAAAAAGATGGGAAGTGTTGGCTGGTGCTAGAGAATGAGAGGCGGTAGCCAGAGACGTCAGTGAGGACTGAGAAGAAGGAGGCGGAGAGGGGTAGAAGTAGAACCGTGTAGAAAGAGAGTTAAATTTGGAGATAGTGGAATGTGAGAGATAAAATTTTGATTTTTGAGTTAGAGATTGCATTCAGATTTCAGAATGAGGGCAATTGAAAGCTGGAAAAAAAAAACAANAAAAAAAAAAACAAAAAAAAAACAAATCAGGCTAATCGGGCCAACCTGGCACGAACCCGATCAGGCCACGGGCCACCATTTAGGGAACCCAGCCCACCATTTTAATGAGCCCCACCGGGCTCAGCCCATGAACCCAGCTCTAATCTCTATTAACCTTTTTTTGGACATGTTTTCTACCTACAATGAATTTCAAAGCCCTACTATTTCAATTTCTATTTTTCTGTGTGTTATGTCTTTAGAGTCCTATAATATTTGGTCTCTTTTTAGTGTTGGATCTATATATGTACATACAGGTAGTTATGATTTGTGTATTTATGGTAAAAAAAAAAAGAATAAGAAAAAGAATTTTTCCTTTTATCTTTATGTTAATCTTTAGTATATGTTTTAACTTTTCTTTTAATTTTGCTTGTTGTTAAGACTCAAAATGAGGGGCTGCCTTGCTTATTTTCCTTTCCAATGTGGGGTTTATCATTTTGCTTATTATATATGGATTTACTATGTCTGGATTGCACTTAATTTATATATGTGTTGGTTGTCCCACAGATGTGTTAGAAAGTTTTGGGCATTGATATCATCCCATAATCACTATATCCAAATACATTAGTATATTTGATTTTGTGGAAAGCTCAAATGACTTATTCATGAAGGAGAATTAGAGAATTCTTCTTGGAAATATGTCTTATGTTATGTTGAGCTTTATCAAAAGGGAAATAGCATGACTTTGCATTTGGATCAAGTCAATTTCTAGTTGATGCAACATGTTGTATCTTTGGTGGATTGCTTTTGTTTTATTTCTAAATTCCTCTCCAATTTGATTCGATTTGAGCCTTGACTTACTCCTCTGCACATTTGTTTGTTCTTGTTATTTTTTGCTCCATTTTAAATAGATTACTTAGTTTAATATCAATGCCTTTTGGTTCACTGTCATGTTCATTGTTTTAAGGTTATTTATGTAATTATTTCCATGCTATTTTTGTATTTTTTTTAGGCTTAAATGCAGTTTTGGTCCCCCTATTTTACCTGAATGAATGAATTGGTCCCCCCATTTTGAAAAACCACAAAATAGTCCCTACTATTTACCCTTAAGTCGCACTTTTGGTCCAAGGCATTAACTCCGTCTAAAAATTGACGGTGAAGCTGATGTGGCATCCACGTGGATGCCACCTGCGGAAAAAAAATTATTTTCTAAACCCATGTCTTCAGAAATTCTCCAGAACTGGAGCCAGTTTTATGGCCTCGTAAAAGGGAGAGAGGTATTTCGCCAAAAGGCGACGTTGAGTGGATAGAACAAAATCCCCCCTTGTGGATCTCGGATATGGAGAAGCTTCCGGTGGGATTGTTTTGCTGACATTAGAACGAGGCCAACCACTGATATCCTCCTTGCATTTATGTCGGAGATGTCGCCAGTGCTATGGGCTTTGGTTTATGTAGATAAAAAATGATGAATGGGATTGTGGCACTCCACTCGCCGCCATGCAGAAGGATGCCGCCAAAAAGAATGGGTTTTGATCTCTGCCTCCTCCGCTAGCATCTAGAACCTGCAAATTAGGTGCGATGGGTGGGTTTCCATATTATCGTTGCTTCATTAGTTATTGCTTCAGTGGATAGGTGCGATGGGTGAAAGCGGTTTTTCTCTCTTTTTTGATCTATCCCTGCTAAAGAAAAACCAGTGACTGCTACTCCTGGAAAGAGAGGAGCGAAAAGCCAACTTGGAAAAGAAGGAGTTGTTCTCGCTGTGAACGAATGCACTATTATCGGCGTAAAGAAGGAAGAAGTCTTGGCTAAGCCAGAAGTTCCTTTGCCAGCTTGAAGTTCAGTTCCTCCCAGAGTGGAAACTGTACTTGCACGGCATCTCCCTAGCTTCACCGACGACTTCGTAGTCCTCCAAGCAAATCGAACAGTGTGCCTTCTTCAGTCACCAAATGAGAGGTTTAGAAAATAATTTTTTTTTACACAGGTGTCATCCACGTGTATGCCACGTCAGACTCTCAGTTAAATTTTGAACGGCGTTAGCGTCATGGACTAAAAGTGCAACATTATGCTAAACAGTAAGGACTATTTTGTGATTTTTCAAAATGGGGGGACCAAATCGTTTATTCAAGTAAAATAGGGGGACCAAAAGTGCATTTAAGCCTTTTTTTAGACAATTTCTGGTCTTGTTTTATTGGCTATTTGTGCATCATTTAAAGGTTGTTGCATGTCATTTCATTGGTTGTTTCATATATTTCATGGTGTTATTTTTACTGATTTAAGGGACTGCTTTATGCATTCTTTTTCTTGGCTGTTTTAGCATTATTTTGACCCATCTTAGGGGCTGTCCTAGGCTATATTTGTGCATCATTTCGTCTTGGAAAAATAATTGTTGTCCTGCTGTGGTTAATTGGTTCACTTGCTGCCCTTTGGTTCTATAGATGTTATTTTCTTATTTTTGCATAGCCTTTTGTCGGATGTTAGTTTATTTCTGCCAAAAAAATTATTTTAATGGTAATGTTTGTTTAAGTTTTTTCTTTTTTATATCGTCATATAACTTTCTTCTCATTTTTTTATGGTTTGATATTTCCCTGAGTCATTTTCCTTGCTATATTGATTTTGGCAAGTCTATGTGAGACAAGTGGAGCTCCATTTTGAACTTGAAGTTTGGAGACAAGTGGGAGATGCTGGACTATAGGATCATTTTTATTTTATTTTATTTTATTTCATAATTGTATTTCAATTCCACCTCCCCAAATAATTTTATAATTTTGTAAAGCCATGCATGTGCATTCATGTAATATATATATCTGTCGCTTAGTATCCATAGGCCCTTTACCTATCATAGAGAGATAGGACAATCAATCTGCGTATCAGATGGCCCACCCTATTGTTCTTAGGTAAGGATAAGTGCCACCCCTGAGGGCACCATATGTGAGGAACAGGTGGAAGGACTTAGGTCGCGCTAGTTGCACCATGCATTGCATATTTATTTTCTTGTGTAATAGAGATGTATGATATAAGATTTACATCCTCATGCATTGCACGTTTAATTTTCTTCCTAGAGAATGTTTGTTAAAAATGCTTAATGTTTTGTTATAATTTTTTTTTGCATGCTCTCTATAAGGACTTATAGGTTTTGAGCTAGAATTGAGATTGATTCATGTTCTCAAAATCTCTATTTCAAAAAAATATTTTTAAAGCGAACTATGTGGACTTTGATCCCATCCAATGGGTACATAGGCATTCTATGGGAAGCGAGTCAAGTCCAACTTTCTAATAACTTCCCATTTTCATTTAATTTTTAGTTTTCAAGAAAAGATAAAAAGTCAAGGGCTCTAAGCCACTTTTTTTTATTTGTTTTGGCTCAATGCCAAGTTGTACCTGCCTTGGCTCTATGCCACTCCATTTTACTTGATTATAGGGCGAACCCACTTTTATAAATATTTTATTTTGCTCTTTATTTTAAACTTGTAAATATCAGCATACTTTCATAGGGATGAATAAAATACGTCTTTTGGCCATTTTTTGATTCACTCGATTAATTTTGGATAATCGTCATTTAGACGGGTGCTGTGGGGTGCCTAACACCTTCCTCACGCATAAATAGACACCCAAATCCTCTCTAGTTTGCAGACCATTTTTTTAATTAAAAATGAGTTTTTCAATTGTTCCCCATTTTTCTAATACAATTGGTGGTGACTCCAAAGTTTTTATTTCGAAAACTAAATCTCTTTTTATTTAGTCATTCACGTCGTAGCGACCTTCAAGTACGTTGTGACAGTTGTAAAGTCATATTTTCCCTTGAGTATGGAAGTATAATTTTCTTCCCTATAAATTGCACCCATTGTGTCTTGTCAGATTATTTTTTGGCTAGTTCTGCTTGCTGGCCCCATGGTTTCAGAGAAGTCATGATTGTTGTTCTTAGTGTTAGCCATCCTTACGTGGTTGTTTATTTTTTTTAAAAAAAATGGTTTTAGTGGTAGTAGCTACGTAATTTGATTCTTTTATTTCTATTGAATAATATTTTTTGTTTAGTTTCACTAACAATTGTTTCTGAGTGTATAAATTTTTCTTTACAAGTGTTAGTGGACTTATGTGATATGTAAGTGGACTCCCTTGTCTTAAGCTAGAAGGATATGACGCCGACTTGAGTCCTAGTGCGAAGATGCAATTTTTTTTTTTTTTCTATTATTGAGATGTAATTTAAACCTTCCCTCCCCTATTGGACAAGAAAACATATTGTAATTTGTAAAATCATGCATTGCACTCATTTAAGATATATATGTATACCGTTTAGTATCCATACGCCCATTCACTTATCATAGGAGGATAAATCAAGTCTGATTCCTTTATGGAATAACTTTGTTTATCCAACTTAGGTGAAGGTAGCACCACCTTAGATGGCGCTTTATGTGAAAAATGAGTGGAAGGATTTAGGTCTCAGTAGAGAAATCATGCATTGCATGTTTAGATTTTTTGCTTTTAATTTTGTCAGATATTTTTGTAATACATTTATTATTTAAGGATAAATAAAATACATATGTTTTGTCATATTATGTTCATATAATTAATTCCGAGTAACCATCTTTTAGATGGGAGTTCTGGGGTGCCTAACACCTTTCCAACACACAAATTGACTCTCAAACCATCTCTAGTTCGTAGACCATTTTTTTTAAAAAAATAAAAGGGGTTTTCGAATTGTTCTCCATTTTTTTAATATAATTAGTGACGATTCCAAATTTTCTTTCGAAAACTAATTTTTTTTAAAAGTCTGTCATTTGCGTTGCAACGACTATCACGTGCGATGTGACACATGGTATGAAGTATGTTTGTATAAATAATAACTAAGTAGCATTACTCAATATTATAGATTTTGAGCATGATATTATTTGCTTAACATTTCAATGTGACAAGTGATATCATGTCATAGGAAAAACTTGATAATCTGCGTCTTTTGTTTTACTTAGTATATATGTAAATCTTATAAGATAGATGTTACACATCATTCCAAAAATTAATTTCACTTGTGATATAAATATTATTTGTGCTATTAAATAATTAATTTTACAAAGAATTATTATAAAGAAATTCAAATAGAAATAATCTTAGGTGAGTTTCATAGTTATACTTTATTCTTTAATCATTGACCAATAGATATTTGAAGTTTAATATGACTAGTGATCATTATATGATCTCTAGTGGTCAATGTGTTATCATTAGAGATAGGATGACCATTAATCATATAGAATTACAAATGGCCACTAGTTATAAAGTACAATTGTATACTAGACTAAAATAGAATAAAGTATAAATTTTAAATCCATTTAAAAAAATTATTTGGATTCCTTAATAATTTTCTCTTAATTTTATTATTTAAAAAAAAAATATTACTTACCTCAAAAATTGAAAAAATACAAATAAAAGAAAATTCAATGAGAGTGGCACATAATAGTTGTCTNTTTATTTAGTAAATCTACATTTGCGTCTTCGAAAGATTTGAGTTTTAACAAAATAGTCCTTCAAAGATCAATAACTACAAAATGATCTTTAGAAGATTGGACATCCATAACAAAATAGTTCTCCGTTAGTCAAGTCTGTTAACAGGTGACGGAATTGTTGATGTCACCGTTAATTGCTTGCATGATAGTTTAAGTTGCCACGTGGATTATAAACTCAAAGAAAAAAACAAAAGCACAAGCAGTTTTATGCCACGTCATTCCCCAAACCGTAATTCTCTTTCATATCTCCTATATTTCCTACAAGATGAACTTCGGGAACACCAAGGAACCAAAAATTTTCTCACTACCCAAGCAACCCCAGCTAGACTTCTAGAAAGCTTTTGTTGACCTTCAATGTCGTTGTTCTATTCTCACCCACAACCTTTCCCATTTACCTTTCCTCGAGCCAAAGCCTTCTTCCTTCAAAACCCACTTCCTGAACACCATTTCTAACCTTCAGAATCATGCAAAACAAGCCTTGGATGCTGGAATGACCAGCTTTTATTTGAATTCTTCTTCTTCTTCTTCTTCTTTTTCTTCTGTGAAAAACCCAGCTTGGGCTCTAATTACATAAACCAATAGGGCAGTTTGCCGACTTGTAAGGGCCTATAGGAATCTCTCTTACTACTTCACATTCCACAATTATTTCAAATGTCATTATTGCACATAATTAGCAAGCTATTCCTTTGTGTCTTAGACTATATATTAAACAACTAAACCCACATAAAATTGTCGCTAAAATCCAATTCCTTTAAAGCACCAAGGCTTGCCTATGACACATTATTTGGCCCATTATATTCCCAATCAGACAGCTCCCCTTGTCACGGGAGCCTTATACACCTAATATTATATATATATCCTGCAAAATCTTCCCAGTTCATGCTCTTACTATATAAACCAGGTCTTCTCTCGATCTTCTACTCACAACTCATAAGCCATAAACCACACATGTTCGTTTTAGGAACACATTTTCTTTGCTCTATTCTATGATGGACTTGAATATAGGAAATAACTTCCTTTGCACGATGTGCTTGAAGCAGAAATTGTCAGCATAAATAATGTCTCTAAAGGCGAGAAGAAACCATAATGCATGATTAGAAGAAAAACACATGTGCATGCATGATAATTACACCTTTATACAATAATTATCCCTCATATTTGCTGTATTAAATCTCTTTTAGTGCTTAATTGAGTGGGCTTGGCCTTATTTCATAAGTTTTGGTTCATATTGGGCTTAATTGTTTTATTCAGCATTATTAGGG
The DNA here is from genome assembly GCA_003255065.1 of Cercis canadensis. NCBI lineage: Eukaryota > Viridiplantae > Streptophyta > Magnoliopsida > Fabales > Fabaceae > Cercis > Cercis canadensis. The sequence goes on from QAOA01003010.1 coordinate 7,992, forward strand.
TTTTGATACTGTTTTTGTATTTCGAGTATGTCTTTAGTTTTGTATGTCTAAAAATTGTGAATCTTTCATTGTAGGAAAGCTAAGAGGATTATCTACAACTTTCATTCAGACCACCAAGGCAATTTCGGACGTTCAGTAGGTCAAATTTGACCTGGAAGTCAGAGCAGAGATGCTGCCACTGGAATCTGACCCGCATGTAGAGTTTGGACCATAACTTGGGATGTATGTGTCTTATGGACTTGAAACTGGTTCCATTGAAAAGCTGAGACGTAGAGCTTCAATTGTTGTGAAGGCTAGTTCTCCCAATTATGTCGTTTTGATGGTCTTATTACCTATCAAAACTAGATGATTACTTTAGAGACCTCTTAAGACCTAATTGGGCTTAACTCCCTCAATTCAGGCCCCCTCAATTCAGGCCCAGTAAGGCCTAAACCGGAGCCCATTTGAAGCTGAGGTCCAGAGGTTTAAACTAGGTTAAGGGTAATTTAGGTGTGTACTAAATTTTTGATGTTATAATTAGGTTAAAGGAGGCAGCGTTTTGAAAATTCTAACTAGATAATTTTTAGGCAGCTTTTGTTTTCTCTCTTATATTTTCTGAAGCTCTTTGATCTATGGCCTTCTTCCTATATTGGAGCTTAGATTTCATGACCATGGAGGAGTAGAACTCTAGTAACTAAGTTAGACTCCTGATTAAATTCAGTTTTGTTCTTAAGATTATGTCCTTAATTGAATTAAACTTAATGCAATTCTTCTTCTTTGGATTTCTACCTTGCTTTAATCTTTGTATATATTCATGGAGATCTTTGTGATTTATATAGATGTTGAAGTAAGAAATAGAATGTTGATTGATCAATCTTTAATCTGTGGTAAGAATTCAGAGAAGCTATTTCATGCTAATTGAATGTTCGGTTTTTAGATTAATCACTAATTGCTTAGTCTTTGTGATTACAAGATTAATAATTACATGTGATTAATTGAATCATGAGTGATAACTCAGTAGGCGAAAATTAGTCATAATTAGAGATTTCAATTATGATTAAACTCAATTAATAGTACTGCTGCATTAGGGTTTGATAACTTATGTTAATCTAGGACGGATCAAACTAGTTTTTAATGGATGTCTAGCTAGGTTACATTTTTAATCAACCTAATTAATCATTGTTTAATTCTGTATTTTACAATTTGAAAATACAATTCTGATTTACAAAATCTCATGTTCTTAACTTGAAATTATTGATTACACATTGCATTCCTTGTGAGACAAACTCAAATTATGCCCTCTATTGCATTCTAATTAGGGGATTCAGTTTAATTTAATTGGATTAGTGATCATTCTAATCAAATATTGGAGCTGTTGCTGGGGAATGTCAATGTTAGTTGATAATTTCAAGTCTCCTATATGAATTTTGGTATTTTGATCCCATTTTCCCTTTGTTTTCCCTTCATTTTGGCTTAAATTTGCTATATGCTGGTGCACTGTTCTGAGCAAAATTTTGTGCTTCAATTAACCTGAAATTTTGTTAGTTGAAAAAAAATGGGCCACTGATCAATAATCATAACTTCTGCTATGAGGTCTTAATTTTTAAGCCAAATTCCACTTTTTGGACCACTTTTCTATTTTTAAAATTTTTTATTTGATTTTTGAGCTCCATTTTCATCTAGTTTTCGTTCTGTGGTGGTTTCAAAATTTTTAAAAATGTTTAGATGGGTCAACTAGTGTTATTTTGGTGTGTTTTTACCTATATTTTGTGCAATTTGTGTGTTTCTACTTTAGTCTAATTCTGTCACTTTTTGTTACTCTTTGTGTAATTTTGTGTTGTTGTGTGTTTTGGTGTTCTGTCATTTTTTGTGCATGCTAGGTCCTCCTATCACTATAAGTGTCAAAGAGGTTGTTCCATCATTTGCTAACCAACAAAGAATGGAGAATAGTCTTAATGAGTTAACCTCATTGGTAAGACAATTGGTAGGGAGACAACAAGTACCTGAACCTCACCATTCAATCGTGTGTGACATTTGTTATTGTTCATCTCATTCTACGGAGGCATGCCTTACATTTCATGATGGTGATTATAGATTTGGTTATGAATTTCAAGATCCATCAGTAGCTGCAGCCGATATCTTTCCTAGCAATTCACCATACTAACCCCAGCAGCAGCCTACATATGATCCATACTTCAACACCTATATCCCTAATTGGAGAGATCATTCCAATTTTTGATATGGTAATGCAGCCCCACAACCACAGTATTGGCAAGCATTCCAGCAACCAAGTTCCTCAGACACAAAACCTGAACCTTCCATTGAGGACTTGGTGAAGCAAATGACCACTCATAGCATTCAGCTCCAGCAGAAGACAGAGGCCTCCATGAAAAATTTAGAGAACCAGATTGGACAATTGGCATCCTCAGTGAGTCAACTGCAGTCCTAGGGTTCTAAAAAAATTTATTTGCAAACAATTCCAAATCCAAACGGAAAGAATGTGAGTGTCATTATGCTGAGGTCTGAAAATTCTATGTCAGAACCAATTGAACCTCAACCTGCAAGCAAGCCATAGCCAATAGAGAAAGCAGTCCCTGATTTAGTGACCCTAGAATCCGAGAGAACTACTCAGTCCAAAAAGACAGAGAAGGATTTAGTCGATGAGGTCTACAATGAGTTAGGTGTTGAATTCTTTGATTCTATTGGGTTCAATAACTCTGTTCAGTGTAATTCATGTGCTGATTGTGATGGTAAAACACTATGTGTTGTATGTGCTGAAATTTATGCATTCTTGAGAGATGGTGATTCTGGAGATTCTGTAGATTCTGGTGAATTTGGTTTTACAGTTTTTGAAGAAGACTCTCAAGGGACAACCCACGATGAACATGACAAGGGTCATACGGTCAATTCTGCACTCCTTCATACTTTAACACAACCTTATTTTAATTGTGAACTTGCTGAAAAGTTGTTCCAACATAATCATAAACTTGTAATTATGGTGTATGCATGTTGTGATTTAGGAACTAATGTTAATGGATAGGAAATTTTATGCTTCTTACTTCTTCACATGCTAGAGCACTAGGTATAGATCATGTTAGAACCTTAGTTGCAAGTGAATATTTTGATGTTGGTGGATTGAGTGTGGATAATATATGGGCTGTCCAAGCCAACCATAGGTCAAGCTATTCTTTGAATGAGAAACAAGAGATATTAGTGTTTGCTAATTATTTGTAAGAATCTCAGTAGCATCTTGAGCCTTGCATGAACAACATGTTATATAACACTAATGTATTTTGTGAAAATGGACTTGTGCATAATTATTATATGCTTAAATTTGTTAGACCTACTTACTTGCTTACTTTTAGGCTCATGTATAGGAATCATGAATGGTTGACCATACCTAACAAGATTATTCATTTTTCTCAGGCTTTAGGTAAGATTGTAAATTCTTTGTTACATATTTCCCTTGGTGATATTTTGAATGCTTACTTTGTTAGATTTTTAAATCAAGGGCTAAGTTTAGTTACTTTTTGTTTTATATTGCTTGCTTCATTATTTCTTTTATGTCTTTATATGTTTTTATGCTTTTGTGTTATTAATAAGATTTTCAGCTTTGTTTTTTCTTTTAAATGATTCGTGAGAGTGGTCTTTGACCCAAGTATCTTGTTTCGCTTATTGCAAATAAAAAGAAGGAACTTGGTTGCTAACTGATGAAGGATTTCGATTCATGCAAGAAGCCATTTTCCTCACTTAATAAGAATGTTTCTTCTTTCTTTTTTATTTTACTTATCCTATTTAATTGGTAATAATTGTTAAGCTTTTACATTAAGGACAATGCATAATTTAAGTGTGGGGGAGGAATTTCCCTTTAGTTTTAGTTGTTGTCTTCTGTTTTAATTTTCTGTTTCATTTCTGTTTTTAATTTTTGTTTCTGTTTTTTGTCCTTTTTTTATTTTTCTGTTTCTGCTTTTCATTCTGTTTTTGTTTCTTGTTTAAAATTTTGGTTCTGTTTTGTTGTTTTTATTCTCTTTATGCATATTTTTCTACTTTTCTTTGTGCATTTTTCATAGCATTTTGAGAATTGTAAAGGTTGTGAGCTTAAAACATTTGTAAGTTTGAGGTTTCTAGCATGATTGAATAAATTATTTGCATCTTTTAGTTAACTAGTTTGGTGATAGAAATTGAGTTGATGGATTGAGTTTGATAGTACATTCCTAGTGAGTCTTTGAGCCTATTGTCATATTCTATTTTTTCTTGTGTGCACTCATGATGTTTGATACTCTAGAACTTGTTTTACTTCTTTTTGAGATTACATTATCATATGCATGCATGAATGTGATGAATGTCATATTTTCTTCTTGATTATAGCTAGCTAACCAAATAATCTACCTCACATATTTTTCCTTTGATTTTTTCTTTGAGCTTGATTTTTCTCATTCTTTCATTTAGCTCATTATAAGCTTTTAGCGTAAAACAATATTTTTCCCAACACCTTAGGGAGTAAGAGAGCATTGGTTGATCAATTAGTGAGTTTTTATTTGTTCGGGACAGACAAAGTTTCAAATGTGGGGGGATGTGAAGTGTAAAAATAAAGAAAAAAAAAAGAAAGAAAACTCTGTTATAAAAAAAAAGTGCAAAGAAAAGAGAATAAAAGTAGTGGTTTGCCTTTCAAATAGGAAGAAATGTGTAAAGAAATTTGCATAGAGCTTTTGGGTGAAAATTTTTGTGCTTAGTGTTGGTTTTGACTCATCATTTTTAATGTTCTCATGCTCTCTTTTGTTTTAACTTGCCATATCCATACTTCCTATTACATTCTTTCTCTCTCCTTGGCCCCATTACATCCTTAAATAAAGTCTTTCTAATTTGTGCATGCATGTGTTTGAAGTAGTGGAGATTAGAAAATAAACAAGCTTATTGTAGTACAATTTGTCATGAGATGTTTTTGAGTGAAACACTTGCCCTTAAACACTTGAGGGAATGAGAGTGTATCTTGTGAGGCTCTATCATTTTTAGTCTATTAAATTATATTGAAATCATCATGCTTGTTGGTTGAAAGTGCAAGGAAGAAATTGATAAGTGTCTTTGATCTTTTTAAGTTTTGATTGTTCTTCTTGCTCATTTAACTTTTGCATTCTTGTTATTGCTTGAAAATGTCTCTAAGTTGTTTTCCTTGTTCCCTAGTTTTACTTCTAGTTTACCCGCAACGAGCAAATGATAAATCTGGGAGGATTTGATAATCACACTTTTATACAGTAATTAATCCTCATATTTAGTGTCTTAAATTTTTTTTAGTGCTTAATTGAGTGGGTTTGGTCTTATTTCATAAGTTTGGGTTCATATTGGATTTAATTGTTTTATTCAGTATTATTAGGATTTTGATACTATTTCTGTATTTTGGGTATATCTTTAGTTCTGTATGTCTAAAAATTGTGAATCTTGCCTTGTAGGAAAGCTAATAGGATTATCTACAACTTTCATTCAGACCTCCAAAGCAATTACGAACGTTCAGTCAGTCAAATTTGACCCGGAAGTCAAAGCAAAGATGCAGCTGCTGGAATCTGACCCACTTGCAGAGTTTGGACCATAACTTAGGTTGTAAGTGTCTTATAGACTTGAAACCGGTTCCATTGGAAATCTAAGACGTAGGCTTCAATTGTTGTGAAGGCTGATTCTCCCAAGTATGTCCTTTTGATGGTCTTATTACCTATTGAAGCCGAATGATTACTCTAGAGACCTCTTAAGACCTAATTGGGCTTAACTCCCTCAATTCAGGCCCAATAAAGCCCAAACTGGAGCCCATTTGAAGCTGAGGTCTAGAGGTTTAAACCTAGGTTAAGGGTAATTTAGGTGTGCACTAAATTTCTGATATTATAATTAGGTTAAAGGAGACAGCGTTTTGAAAATTCTAGCTAGATAATTTTTAGGCAGCTTTTGTTTTCTCTCTTATATTTTCTGAAGCTCTTTGAACTATGGTCTTCTTCCTCCTCCATTGGAGCTTGGATTTTATAACCATGGAGGAGTAGAACTCTTGTAACCAAGTTAGACTCCTGATTAAATTCGGTTTTGTTCTTAAGATTATGTACTTAATTGAATTAAACTTAATGCAATTATTCTTCTTTGGATTTATACCTTACTTTAATCTTTGTATGTGTTCATAGAAATCTTTGTGATTTATATAGATGTTGAAGTAAGAAACAGAATGTTGATTGATCAATCTTTAATCTGTGGTAAGAATTCAGAGAAGCTATTCCATGCTAAATGAATGTTCAGTTTTTAGATCAATCACTAATTGCTTAGTCTTTGTGATTACAAGATTAGTGATTACATGTGATTAATTGAATCCTGAGTGATAACTCAGTAGGAGTAAATTAGTCATAATTAAAGATTTTAATTGTGATTAAACTCAATTAGTAGTGTTGCTGCATTAGGGTTTGATAACTTATGTTAATCTAGGATGGATCAAACCGGTTTTTGATGGATGTCTAGTTAGGTTACGTTTTTAATCAACCTAATTAATCCTTGTTTAATTTTTCATTTTACAATTTGGAAATACAATTTTGATTTACAAAATCCCATGTTCTTAACTTGAAATTGTTGATTACACATTGCATTCCTTGTAAGACAAAACCGGATTATGCCCTCTATTGCATTCTAATTAGGGGATTCAGTTTAATTTAATTGGATTAGCGATAATTCTGATCAATGCACACATAGACATAGATTCTTCATAAGTTTCAAGGTTGACTTACAAAAGGTGGTAAAATATATTTTATCTTTGTGCTTACGCAGCCACATATATGGCAGTAAATTCCAATTTCATCATTCACTCTATAATCATGTCGACAAAGCTCACTAGATTTCTCTGCAGCCTCAACAAAAATTGCACTATTTGAAGCCTGTTAAGATAGATGAACTGAAACAACATTAGAAAGAGAGAAAAAATGAATATAAAGACTACAAAATTTGTTCTAGGATTTCCTTCTCATACTAGCCAAAAGCAGCAATCAGCTTAGTATGATTGATGAGCTGCCGAGGCTCCTCAAATTAGTTAGAGTTTAAAGTCGGTTACCTAAGCTACTTGTAGCATAAGGCAGCCCTAAGTCGAACCTAAGGATTGTTCTATTTAGTGAATCATATTAAGAAGCATATAAACAGGGGGGGTTTTGTTTGTTCATGTGATTAACAGAAATTAATGGTAAGTGGTAAAGTTTTAGGGAAAACAACAAATCCAAGCCTTAACTGATTCTGATTTTAGTCCATCCTTGATTTCCAATGATCTATTCAATTATTAACCATGTTCTTGGCCTTTAAAACATATCAAGAAGCCTCTCAATGTTCTATGGATGTCCACTGGTTAAGCAACCAGAATTCGGTTTTAACTAAGACTAAATGAAATAAGCAAACATTCAAGTCCAGTTTTACCTAAGTCCATGATCCAGTCAAGGTAATTAATCCATCCAAAAGCTCAGAAACATTAATCAACCATACAATCATCTTTTATCACATGCAATTAAGCAATCACACATGAAGATCCAAATTCGAATTTAACAATTCAAACAGAATAGTCCAGAGGAAGCAAGAAGTAGATTAATCATTGAATGAATAACAACAACACATAATCTCAAAACCAATAATCAGAACAGCCAAAACCTGGATTGATTTGATGAATTAGCCCTCCATGAACAAGAGAAGCTAAGTTCTTAGAAAATATCTAGAGAGAAAACTTAAATACTAAGAAAAGTTCAAAAGCTGTCTAAAATATCTAAATGACTTGATATCAATTTCGGCTGCCTCTTTGTGCTGATATAGACCTCCAAAATTACATGCACACTCAAAATTCCCTTAGGGCACACTTGTTCCCATGGACTTTAGCTTTAATTGGACTTTGGTTTAGACCCATTTGGACTTGTCATGAGGAGGTTAGGCCCATTTCAGTGCCAATAGATGTCTGGAACCATCAACAAACTTCTACTGCAAATAAGACTATCTTTAATATAAAATATGGTGAACCGGTCTTCATAAAAATTGAAGCTCTGTCTGTTAGCTTTCCAATGGTACCAGTTTCAAGTCCGTATGACATCCACAACTCAAGTTATGGCCCAAACACAGCATGTAGGGTAGGATCCTACGACAGCATGTCTTCTCTGGCTTCCAGGCTGCAATATGACCTTCTGGACGTTCGAATTAGCTTTGGAACCCTGAAAGAAAGTTGTAAAAAATTCTCTCACCTTTCCTACAAGGTATAACGCGGAATTTTTAGACATCCAGAACTCAAGATATACACGAAACACAGAGACAATATAAAATGCTCAGTATTGCTGGAAATTGCAATTAGGCACAAATGGATCCAAAGTCATGAAATGAGGTCCAAGTCTATGCAATTCAGCCCAAAAGAGGTTTAAAAGACTAAGTATGAGGGATAACTATTGTATAAAAAGTGTGTTCATCACATTCCCCCACACTTAGCTTTTGCACGTCTTGGGCAAACTAAAATTCCAAAACTAAGAAAAACAAGAACAAGGAAACAAAAACAAATTTAAAAACTAAAGGATCGCCTCCCAATGATATTTAAGATATGCAGAAGTTCATACCACAAGTAAGATGAGCAATTAAAGATTCAAAGAACTCACAGCATTCATGAAATTAAATTTCTTCTCATCCAAAATCAACAAACAAGGTAACTTCAATTGGAAAGCATAAGTCAAGAATGATAGATCCTCACAAGATATACTCTCAATCCATCAACTGTTTAGAAATTAGGTACTTCACTCAATCAAACTCATAAAGAGATGTACTACCATAAGCTTGCTTATCTTCTACTTCTCCACTACTCAAGCAAATGCACACACAAATCAAGAGGACTTTATTTAAGGTTGTAATAAGGCCAAGGTAAAGGTAAATGAATGAATCAAAATAGATATCACAAGGTAAAAACTCAAATAGAATAAAAGAACATTGGAGAGGAACTCAAATGACAAGCATTAAATTCCAAGTGTGTAAAGCATATTCTCCTTCCTTTGCACATATTCCTTTTCCTTTTCTTTTCCTTTTTCACAATTCTGATTTTTTTTTTTTTTTTTAACTAATTGGCTCTTTTTTTCTTTCTTTCTTTCTTTCACATAATACTTTGCACATTAGAATTCACAACCTCCACACTTGTACTATTAATTACCCACAAGCATAAGAGCTCCTCCAAGACAATGAACCAATGCTCTCCCATTCCCTAAGGTAAGGTAACAACATGGTATTTTGTACATAGCCATATAATGAGCTAAGATCAAAGATAGGCAAATAGGCTCAATGAGGGTATTCAAAAGGAAATAATACAAGGTTGGCTATTTGATGAGCTGCCGAGGCTCCTCAAATTAGTTAGAGTTTAAAGTCGGTTACCTAAGCTACTTATAGCATAAGGTAGCCCTAAGTCGAACCTAAGGATTGTTTTATTTAGTGAATCATATTAAGAAGCATATAAACAGGGGGGTTTTGTTTGTTCATGTGATTAACAGAAATTAATAATAAGTGGTAAAGTTTTAGGAAAAACAACCAATCCAAGCCTTAACTGATTCTGATTTTAGTCCATCCTTGATTTCCAATGATCCATTCAATTATTAACCATGTTCTTGGCCTTTAAAACATATCAAGAAACCTCTCAATGTTCTATGGATGTCCACTGGTTAAGCAACCAGAATTCGGTTTTAACTAAGACTAAATGAATTAAGCAAACATTCAAGTCCAATTTTACCTAAGTTCATGATCCAGTCAAGGTAATTAATCCATCCAAAAGCTCAAAAACATTAATCAATCATACAATCCTCTTTTATCACATGCAATTAAGCAATCACACATGAATATCCAAATTCGAATTTAACAATTCAAACAGAATAGTCCAGAGGAAGCAAGAAGTAGATTAATCATTGAATGAATAACAACAACACATAATCTCAAAACCAATAATCAGAACAGCCAAAACCTGGATTGATTTGATGAATTAGCCCTCCATGAACAAGAGAAGCCAAGTTCTTACAAAATATCTAGAGAGAAAACTTAAAGACTAAGGAAAGTTCAAAAGTTGTCTAAAATATCTAAATGACTTGATATCAATTTCGGCTGCCCGTTTGTGCTGATATAGACCTCCAAAATTACATGCACATCCAAAATGCCCTTAGGGCACACTTGTTCCCATGGGCCTTAGCTTTAATTGGGCTTTAGTTTGGGCCCATTTGGACTTGTCATGAGGAAGTTAGGCCTATTTCAGTGCCAATAGGTGTCTGGAACCATCAGCCAACTTCTATTGCAAATAAGATCATCTTCAATATAAATTATGGTGAACCGGTCTTCATAACAATTGCAGCTCTGTCTGTTAGCTTTCCAATGGTACCGGTTTCAAGTCCGCATGACATACACAACTCAAGTTATGGCCCAAAAACTGCATGTAGGTCAGGATCCTGCGACAACATGTCTTCTCTGGCTTCCAGGCTGCATATGACCTTCTGGACGTCCGAATTAGCTTTGGAGCCCTGAAAGAAAGTTGTAGAAAATTCTCTCAGATTTCCTACAAGGTATAACTTGGAATTTTTAGATATCCAGAACTCAAAATATGCACGAAACACAGAGACAGTATAAAATGCTCAGTATTGCTGGAAATTGCAATTAGGCACAAATGGATCCAAAGTCATGAAATGAGGTCCAAGTCTTTGCAATTCATCCCAAAAGAAGTTTAAAAGACTAAGTATGAGAAATAACTATTGTATAAAAAGTGTGTTCATCAAATTCTCCCGCACTTAGCTTTTGCACGTTTCGGGCAAACTAAAATTCCAAAACTAAGAAAAACAAGAAAAAGGAAACAAAAACAAATTTAAAAACTAAAGGATCACCTCCCAATGATATTTAAGATATGCAGAAGTTCATACCACAAGTAAGATGAGCAATTAAAGATTCAAGGAACTCACAACATTAATGAAATAAAATTTCTTCTCATCCAAAATCAACAAACAAGGTAACTTCAATTGGAAAGCATAAGTCAAGAATGATAGATCCTCACAAGATATACTCTCAATCCCTCAAGTGTTTAGAAATTAGGTACTTCACTCAATCAAACTCATGAAGAGATGCACTACCATAAGCTTGCTTATCTTCTACTTCTCCACTACTCAAACAAATGCACACACAAATCAAGAGGACTTTATTTAAGGTTGTAATAAGGCCAAGGTAAAGGTAAAGGAATGAATCAAAATGGATATCACAAGGTAAAAACTCAAAGAGAATAAAAGAACATTGGAGAGGAACTCAAATGACAAGCATTAAATTCCAAGTGTGTAAAGCATATTCTCCTTCCTTTGCACATATTCCTTTTCCTTTTCTTTTCCTTTTTCACAATTCTGATTTTTTTTTTTTTTTCTTCAGAACCAATTGGCTCTCTCTTTTTTGTTTTTTTTTTTTTCTTTCTTTCTTTGACATAATACTTTGCACATTAGGATTCACAACCTCCACACTTGTACTATTAATTACCCACAAGCATAAGAGCTCCTCTAAGACAATGAACCAATGCTCTCCCATTCCCTAAGGTAAGGTAACAACATGGTATTTTGTACATAGGCATATAATGAGCTAATATCAAAGATAGGCAAATAGGCTCAATAGGGGTAATCAAAGGGAAATAATACAAGGTTGGCTATTTGGCAAAGTGGCTAAATCAAGAAAGAATGCCTCAATCATGTTCATGTATGCAAATGAAAATGTAGCCTCAAAAAGAATCAAGCAAGTTCTAGAGTTAACAAATTCCATGAGTGAAATCACACAAGAAGGAAAAGAATGGCACAAATGCCAAATCCATTCATCAAAAGGCTCAAAACTCACAAGGCATGTATCTATCAAACTTAATCATCAATCCAACATCTAAAACCAAGCATGTGAAATTAAGGATGGAAAACAAGTTATTCAATCATGCTATGAACCTTGAAATGTAATTACTTTAAACTTACAACTTTACAAATTCTATAACATCATTGGAGGGTAATTAAAACAGAAAAATGACAATAAAAACAGGAAAAAAAAACAGCAAGAACAACAAACAGAAAAAATTAAAACAGAAAACAACAAATTTACAGAAATAGTAGAGTAATCAACTAAACTAATCACATAACCTAATCAACTAAACTAATCAACTAAACAGAAAACAATACAGCGGCTAAACTATACAGAAATCTTTCCCCCACACTTAAATTTTACATTGTCCTCAATGTAAAAACTTCAAAAAGTAGCAACAGATGACAATTAATAGCAAGCAGTCACACAAGGACAAGTAAAGTAAAAGAGAGAGAAGAAACATTCTTATCAGGGGAGGTAGATGGCATCGTGCGAGTGGACCTCCTCCACTATGTCCTCCTGAGCGCCCTCATAAAATGGCTTGAGGCGATGCCCATTCACCTTGAAAGCCTTGCTGGTGGACTCACTCGCTATCTCCACTGCACCATAAGGGAAAACCTTGGTGACAATAAACGGGCCAAGCCACCGAGAACGGAGCTTGCCAGGCATGAGCTTTAAGCGAGAGTTATACAAGAGAACTTTCTGGCCAGTAGAGAACTCCTTCCTCAGCACCATGTTATCATGAAACCGCTTGGTCTTTTCCTTGTAAAGGCGGGAGCTCTCATAGGCATCCAAACGAAGCTCCTCAAGCTCTTGGAGGTGAAGCTTTCTCTGGGACCCGGCTTGGCTCAAATCAAGGTTGCACTGCTTGATCGCCCAATAAGCCTTGTGCTCAAGCTCCACTGGAAGGTGGCAGGCTTTGCCAAAAACTATCCGGTAGGGAGACATCCCAATATGTGTCTTGAAAGCAGTCTGGTATGCCCACAGAGCATCCTCAAGTCGCAAACTCCAATCCTTCCGATTAGGTTGGACAGTCTTCTCCAAGATACGCTTGATCTCCCTGTTGGAGACTTCAGTTTGCCCATTGGTTTGAGGGTGGTAAGGGGTGGAAACCTTATGCATGACGCCATATTTCTTCATTAAAGCCGCCATGGTACGGTTGCAGAAATGTGAACCCTGATCACTGATGATGGGCCTAGGAATGCCAAATCTGCAGAAAATGTTTGATCTAACAAAATCCACAACAACTTCAGAATCATCAGTATGGGTGGCTTTCGCCTCCACCCATTTAGACACATAATCCACAACAAGTAAGATGTAAACAAAACCGAAAGAAACAGGAAAAGACCCGATAAAGTCAATACCCCAGACATAAAAAATCTCACAGAATAGCAAAGGCTGCTGGGGCATCTCATGCCTATGGGAAATGTTCCTGGTTCTCTGATATTGTTCACAAGATTTACAAAATATATGTGCATCCCTAAATAAAGTAACCCAATACAATCCAGAGTCTAAGACCTTCCTAGCCGTACGTTGAGGAACAAAATGTCCACCACATGCAAAGGTATGGCAAAAGCTAAGAACAGACTGAAACTCATTATCAGGCACACATCTCCTAATAATTTGATCACTACAAAATTTCCAGAGATATGGATCATCCCACACATAATATTTCGCCTCACTTTTTAATTTATCTATTTGGGCACGTGTGAGGTGTGAGAGCAAAGCATGGGCAGCTAGATAATTGACAAGATCTGCATACCATGGAAACTCACCATGCAGCCCTAACAGCTGCTCGTTAGGAAATGAATCACTACAACAAATTTCCTGGATTCCAACGAAATTTTTCCGTTGGAATTTTACAAAATACCGTTGGAATTTTGTACTCCAACGAAAATTCCAACGGAATACGTGTCGTTGGAAAATGCCCCGTTGGAATTGCGTAATTCCAACGGAAAAAAATTCCAACGGAACTTTACCGTTGGAATTATGCGAAAAATTCCAACGGTAATTCCAAGGGAAAGAAACCGTTGGAAACTATTAAATAATTCCAACGGTAATTCCAACGGTATAATTCCGTTGGAATGTTTTCCAACGGAAATATACCGTTGGAATTATTTAATTAATTTTTATTAAATTTGTTGTAGAAAAGAATTCCAAGGATAATTCCAACGGTACAATTCCGTTAGAATTTCCATTGGAATTGATAATAATTTTTTAAATATTGGAATTTTTTTTAATTATTTAAAACTTTCAAAAAAAACTCCAACGGTATTTTACCGTTGGAATTTCCGTTGGAATTTAATTTTTAATTAATATTTTGTTTTCATTATTCCCATGGAAATTCGAACGGAAAATTCCGTTGGAATTTCCAAATCACCATTCCATGAACGTTTTATTTTTCTGTGAGACCAATTTCAGCAAAACAGCAAAGACAAGTGTAAAATTGTGCAACTAAAGCTTAAATATCTCAGAAATATGCAAGATTCAACTGTCTAAAAGTCTAAAAGTATGCAAGATTCAACTGAAGTAAGGAAATATAAATTAAGAGTATAAAATACAATCAACTCCTAAAAATTTCAGATAATCATCTCACAAATGAAAATCATCCTCATCATCTTCATTGATAGCTAGAGGTCGTAAGGACGTAGTAGGAGCAGCCTCTGAGTTGTTATGTCCTGATTGCAATTGCTGAATGTATCCCTTAAGACTGGCCAACTCACTCTCAAGTTGAGAGAATCGATCTGCACGCTCTGCCTCAAGTTGTGCAAACCGGTCACCTCGAGTACGTTCTTCTACCAATTGGGTCTCAAGAACTGCAATACGCTGTATAAACTCATCATTGTTGGTCGCAGTGGCTGTAGACTGAGACTCAGACCTGTTGGACCCGGACCCGGATGAAGAGTAAAATGCTACTTCGGATCCAAATCCATAAGCGTGGCCCCTCTTATTTTTCCCCCCAGTCGCTTGGAAAAAAAGGGCAGAGTCATCAACAGATTCTCCTGTGGCTGCAACATCCTCCTTTAATTTCTCATAGGAACTCTGCATGTGATTTCAAAAAGAACACAAAACAGAAGTAAGAAAGTGAAAATACTTAAATGATGCTAGAAGCTCAATTTTGATGTTATAATTCGAGATACTCACATAAGTCCTTGCTGCCCTGGGTGTTGACCACTGGTCCGTCTCATCATTATGGTTCAACCTACAAAAAAGCTCTGGGATGGTAGCCTCTCTACCTAGTTCCCATGTCTGAAACATATAATAAATTTGTGTTAGTTATCAATGATAAATTAAAACATACATATAAAAACTTTATTACCAATAAATAAAACTTACATATCGCCTTTTATGCTCTGACAGAGAAATGGAGCCACCCTTGTTTAGACATCCTCCTTCACTAGCTGATCGATTCTGTTTGTTTCGCTCTGACTTCTCCTTAAACTCAGGGTCAGTCCTCCACTTAACCCATAGTGCATCAAGGACATGGTCTGCCAACCACTTCCTCTTCGACTTGCGAGAACGAATAGAAGCTAAGTTTGCTCGGATCGTGTCAGCACACTTAAGCCCCCAAATCCGCTTCACAGCAACATCATGCTCTGGATACCACCTACAATATTTCTGAACCATTATGAGAAATTAGTTAGACTACTAGTTGAACATAATTGACAAACAACATGTGTAAAGTAAATAACATAATTTAATTGTATAACCTGAAATTCGCCAAACCACATATCTCTCACTTCTTGGGGAATATCCTTCCAGCCCGTCCATGGTTGCTCATACTTGCCCTTCATGATGGAAGAAATGATAGCAACCATCTGATGGGATGGTATAAACCTGTACAATGTGATTATAAAATTTATTATATATAGTACATATATAAAAATAGTATTAATAACAACAAATGAACATAGAAAGTGTAGACATCATACTCCTTCCCATTCGGTCGAATCAACATCCTACTAACAGTTGATCCACATGCTTCCGTAGTCGACCCAGCAGCAGAAGAACCTTCAGTAGATGGTGCATGTGATGGTGCTATGTGGGTGGATTCAATGGGAGTAGGAGACGGTGAGGGATCAATATGCAAGTCAGGGGGTGCAGAATAAGTATGTAATGAGGCAGGAACTCTCCCTCTGCCTCGGGAGCTATAACTACGAGCACGTCCTCCTGTCCCTGACATCTGTAAATACAAAAACATCAAATATGTCAGTGAGACATTAAGTAATAAGTACATCCACAAATTTTTATAAAAAAAAAAGGTCACAAATAAATTAACCTTAAACAATCAATCACTATCAACTAAGTAATCATTAGGGACTTCATCCTCAGTTTCAGGCTCCTCGCTATCATATGATTCTTCGTCTTCTGCACCATACTCTCCCACCTCCTCATCAGTTTCAACATATGCATTAATTGTCATGTCCATTAAATCTTCTCCCATATCATGCTCATCTCTTAAATTATCAGCAATTTGGTCTGAAAGAGAGACTTCAGTGAAGTGCAAAGTTCTATCATCTTGAAATGGAGCATCCCGTAATTCAATTGTGCGCCTTGATTTTGTCTTAATCACCACAAACCAGTCTCTCTTGTTAGGATTTGGGCATGGAGATGGTGTAAAATATACTTGCTCCGCTTGTTGAGCAAAGATAAATATATCCTTACCATTGTATCTCCTATTCGATTTAACCTCAATAATCCCATACTTGGGACAAATTCTTGTACCCATGGGCGAAGGATCAAACCATTTACACTTGAAAAGTATCAATCGCTTAATAGGAATTCCGGGATACTCTATCTCAATTATCTCTTCTACAATTCCATGATATAAAATATCTGTTCCACTAAGACCTACTCCAGAATTATTTGATTTTCGATTATGTGCCCAATTGGATGTGTGAAAAGAATATCCATTCACGAAATAAATTGGGAATGTCTTCACTACTCTTAAAGGCCCCCAACCTAAATTGCACAAAATCTGATCTGAGATGTTATTGTAAGGATTGTGCACCTATTAACCATGAAGACATAAAAAGTGTTATATGAACACATCTGTTATAATAGATAATAATGATAATTTCATTATGTAATTGTAGAAATGCAATCACTTACATATTCTTTGAACCAATGGACAAAATTTAATTCTATATGTTTGTCAACTTCAATGGAGCTGAGATTAGTGAATGTTGATGTCAATGACTGAACATAAATGCTGCAATCATCATCATCATATGCATTAAACACTAATACATAGAAACTTGTAAAATCTTGAATAACACATGAAAAATATGACTTACTTCAGGATGGGTTCAACTTCAGGGCAATTTAAAAGAACATATAAAGATATTGCTACTGCTTCATCTTCACTTAGATAACGAGTTTTACATGCTCCTTCACGTCGGCCAGGATAGTTAAAGATAGATAGTGGAGGATGCAAAGACGACTCTCCACCATCATCATTTCGAGGCACTCTTCTATTTCTAGCATGTACGTGAGACTCAAAGTAATAAGAACAAAACGTAGAAGTCTCTTCAAGTATGTAAGCTTCGCAGATAAAACCCTCCACATGAGCTTTATTTTTCACTTTTCTCTTAAGATGGTGTAAAAACCTATGAAAAATCGAAATATTGCATGCTTATAATAAAGATAAATGAGGATGCATTAAGTAATAATTAATTTCAAAGGATAGATTTAGACTTCTCAAATGGATACATCCATCGATATTGTACAGGTCCACCAACTTGTGCTTCATACACTAAGTGTATTGGTAAGTGTTCCATTACGTCAAAAAAGCTAGGAGGGAATATCTTCTCCAATTTACACAAGATAATAGGAATATTTTGATCCATCTTGTCTAGTCGACTTTCTTCTAGCGTCGGACAGCATAAGTCTCGAAAGAAATAACTTAATTCAGTCAAAGATTCTCATATAGGAGTAGGCAAACAACTAAACGCAATTGGAAGCAATCTCTCCATGAAGACATGACAATCATGACTCTTCAAATGCTGCAACGTGCAACTTCTCATATCAACACATCTGCTCAAGTTAGATGCATATCCATCCGGAAGCTTCAGGTCGTGTACCCACTCACATATTGTTCTTTTTTGATCCATATTCAAAGTGTATTGTGCTTTTGGTTTAACAAATTTTCCATTGCCTCTGTCTTCCAACTCTAAAGCCTTTCGTCTGCAATACAAACCAAGATCCATTCTTGCCTTAACATTATCCTTGGTTTTGCCTTTAACATCCATGACTGTGTTGTAAATATTTTTGAAGACATTACTCTCCGTATGCATAACATCCATATTGTGTGGATTCAACAAATCACACCAATACGGCAAATCCCAAAATATACTGCGTTTAGTCCAATTATGATGAATCTCGTAACCAGGTAAATTATACCTTCCTCCAGTATCTGTTATCTTAGAAAATTGACAAACTTGTTCAAATACTTCAATTCCTGAGTATCGCTTAGGCGGCTGCCCCAATTCTTTTTGACCTTTCAAAAAATTCATTTTATTCTTACGAAATGAATGATTCATGCTTAAGAATTGTCGATGACAATCAAAATAACAAATCTTTCGAGCATTTTTAGCATAAAATGCTTTTGAACTTTGCATACAAATAGGACAACCCAAACGACCTGCTGTTTGCCAACCCGACAACATACCATACGCAGGAAAGTCATTGATAGTCCACATCAAAGTAGCCTTCAAAGAAAAATTTTGCTTCTTAGAAATGTCATATGTTTGTACACCATCATCCCATAACAGTTTCAGATCATCGATCAGAGGCTGTAAGTACACATCTATATTGGTCTTTGGATTATGTGGGCCAGGAATTATTATTGTTAAGAACATGTATTCTCTCTTCATACACATTCCAGGAGGAAGGTTGTACGGAGTCAAAATTACAGGCCAACAAGAGTATATATTAGAATTCATATTGAAAGGACTGAAACCATCAGAGCACAGACCTAATCTCACATTTCTTGGTTCTGATGCAAACTCCGGGTGAGTTCTATCAAAATGCTTCCAGGCTTCTCCATCTGAAGGGTGTGACAACACTCCTTCTTCACGTCGATTTTCATGATGCCATCTCATGTATTCTGCAGTTGCATTAGAGGCAAACAATCTTTGTAACCGAGGAATTATCGGTAAATACCACATCTGTTTTTTTGGAATCTCCTTTTTTCGACTATTTCTACTTCCTCTATCCACAAAACGAGCTTCACCACAAAATCTACATTTTCTATTTGCTTCACTATTACCATAATACAACATACATTTGGATGGACAACAGTCTATTTTTTTAGAACCACACCCAAGTTGAGCCACTAATTTCTTAGTCTGATAAAAATTATCGGGCATTCGATGACCCACCGGCAAGATCTCTTTTATCAATGTGATTATCTCATCAGTACAATTATGAGGCATATTATAATCAGACTTAATGCTCAAAAGTCTAACCGCAATTGATAATACGGAGTGGCTCTCACATCCATCCCACAAAGGAGATTGTGCAGCACATAGCATCTCATAAAACTTCGCAGATTCAGAATTAGGTTCCTCTGGTTCAAAGTCAGCACAGAAACTAGAGCCCCCAGCATCAATAACCATTTGCTCATATGGATTCAAATCATCAGAAATTGGATCAACTTCATAACCTCTTCTAAGAATTGGTGGTTCAATCTCCCCATGATTATGCCAATAGTAATAATGTGGCTGAAAACCTTTCTTATATAAATGTAGCCTTACTTCATCCGAATTATGAAATCTTGTGCACTTACATCTTAAGCATGGACACCTAAATGTTCCTTGCTGTTTAAACACTTCCAGTTTTTCAGCAGCTTCAATAAATGTCTCAACACCCTCTATGAATGAATTTAATAACATATTCCCTTGAAGATTTTTCCTAATGTACATCCAACGACGATGCTCAGGTATCTCCATCTATTCAAACACTGAAATAGGATTTCATTAAATTTTATTTCTTTACGGATTGATCTTAACTTAAAGCTAAATTGGTATGGTTTCTATCTCGTTCTTTGAGAGTGCTTCACACAAACAGAAGCTTATATANACAAGTAACCAGTTTAATAAAATTTCAGCAGCATGTCCCCATGGTTTTCTAAGTACACGAAATACACTGCATAAGCAGCATAAATATGCACCCAGAGAAACACAAAGAGATGATGTAAAATTTTAATACACAAGTTACAAAATAAACTTCTATATCTAATTTAGTGAATACACTTCTCTAAGAACAGTCCCAAATTTGGGGACTATCTAAGAGTTAACTCTACTCAGTTAACGCTTAGATGAGTTTCTAAGTTCAACAAGCTATCCTATCTAAGACATTACTCTTGGCAAATTTACTAAAATAATACTATTTAATAAACTATTTTAGACTTTGGGTTTACCTTTAAAACTATTTACCAAAATAGGTCACTTTTTTCGCCTAATACACGCTAGGACGATTTTATAAAAA
>QAOA01003015.1:0-108434 GCA_003255065.1 Cercis canadensis
CAATCAAGCACACCTACATTAGACGATCATGTTGGCAAGTTTGCAGGCATTGCTTTTGGGAAGGGTAAGTGTAAAATATGTTGATTTAAATAATTCACATTTTTTTTAATATCCCCATGATTTAGATTAAAAATATATAATATGCAAAAATTTTATGTAAATGGCAGAAAACACTCCCTCAGTATCGTCAGGGAATTGTGATAGCAATGTAGCATTATCATCAGGAATGTCTATTTTAAGAGAAAACTATCAAAGGGGTCAAAAGACAGGCAATACTATTGCACAAATGAAAATTGTATATCTTTATTGTTATTTGTATGCCAATTTATTTAATTAATGTATCTCCATTGAACAAGAAATAGTAAATCAACAAGTAAGTTTGGTCGAACTTATGGTAGTTGATACATGAGCAGAGGATGCATGATTCTACAATCACTGCAAACTAATAGACTTGATTTTGATTATACTACTAATGTGACAAACATGAGAAGGAATGATGTTCAAATGTCAAACACAGATGCAACGATCCGTTCCGCCCAAACAGGTTCTCATAATTCTTCTTTTTTTGTTATACATTGTGAATACATTTAATACCGTTATATTTAACAAAAAAAATAAAAACTTTCATATGTGTACTCAAAATTACATAAGTATGCCTACGCCACACGTTTCAAAAGAATCACGTGCTAAAATGATTGATATTATCAGGAGAAAACGTAATAGCTGTCACCAGACATATAAGCGTATGTATTAGTAAGAATGTGTACAATTAATATATTCATTTATTTCGTTATTATATTGTTCATTTTATGCGTCATAACGATACAGAGAATACACATTCGAATCATCAAGGAAGTAGGATTATGCAATCATTACAATCAAATAATATAGATTCTCATGAGACCGTTAATGTTGAGCGTTTGACAGAAATTGACAACCGAATGGAGACCATTGACTCATCGATGGAGTTAACACAGACATGTACATAACATATTTTATTATTTGTGAACTCATTCAAGAGTTAACGTGGGGAATATTTAATATACTTTATACATTCCTTTATGTTTAGGAAATGATAATAATTTGTTCCAGCAGGATGAGTCCAATAACCATCTTAATACAGAAGGTAAGCATGCATGTATATTTATGTTCCTATCTATATTTTATTTTTTAACACATGTGAGATATGACTTAATTTACATCAGATCCAATGGATGAAGGAATAAATGACATACCAACTAATTCAATATATGTAAATCATAACCATACTAATGAGACTGCACGTTCAAGTTTGATACAAAAAATGTGTATTGTTTAATAGCTCATTCTAATTTACTCTACATAAATACTGATTATATATATTATTCTAAATGACCAGATACACATACTAGAGTTTGCTTTGATATTGAGGATCCCATATGGGAATGTGAGTTTTGTGAAGCCTTACACTGGTATAACGAGAGATTAGAAAAAAGTAGGAGAGTAAAGAAGTCCAGGTTCGGGATGTGTTGTCATCAGGGAAAGATTTAATTGTCATTAGTAGAATATCCACAAAGTACATTAATGGCATTGTTTGATGGTATTGATGAGAGGTCAAACAACTTTATTCAGAATATTCAAACATACAATATGATATTTTCTTTCACATCACTTGGTGGTAGAGTTGATAATTCATTAAATATGAAACGAAAAATCAGGATGTTTCGGATAAATGGTCAGAATTATCACTCACTAAGGAGCTTGCTCCCAATGAGGGATCAGACCCTAAGTTTGCATATCTGTATATTTATGATACAGACAATGAGGTGTCTAATTGTATACGGGCATACAGTTAAGGCAAATTTAATTTATATACCTTTAAATGGAAGATATTAACCTAAATTTGTATTTTTTTTATATCTAGCTCTCATAATACATATATATTGTGAATGTATTAATTTCATACAACTTCATTTTATTGACTGTATCTAATCTTACATCTTACTAAATCATGTGTATGTTCTAATGCAGTCGTTCAGAAACAACCATCGATAAACTGGATTTTACCATTGTCGAAGATCTGAGAAAGATGCTTGACGAGTACAATGTCTTAGCAAAATCATTTAGAAACACGAAAGATCGTTATCAAAGCAACACATTCACCAATGTAAAGATGTGACTTATTGTGAAACGCGGAGCGAATGGTAGGACATACAACAAACCCACTGCGAATGAAATTGCGGTTCTAATAGTTGGAGATGTTGATAGTCTTGAAAATGGAAGAGATATTATAATAGAATCTAAGGCAGGAAATCTACAGAGGATATGCGAAATCCATCCTGCCTATCTTGCATTACAATTTCCCCTTCTATTTCCATATGCTGAAGATGGATATAGAGATGACGTACTTTTGAGAGGATAAGCCATAACTGAAACTACAAAGAGGATAAGAGTATCAATAAGGGAATTCTTTGCCTTCAGGTTGATGGATAGGAACGGTGAAGCTCCCACTTTATTTTTGTCAAGAAAACTATTTCAACAGTTCTTGGTGGATGCATTTACAATGATTGAGTCATCCAGATTGAGATATATCAAGATGAACCAGAACTTACTAAGAGCAGAATTATACAAAGGTCTCACTGAGTGTGTATTGAGTGGAGACAATGTTGGATCATTTGTTGGGAAACGTATAGTCTTGCCGTCTTCTTTCACTGGTGGAGTGAGGTACATGTTCCAAAATTACCAGGATTGAATGTCCATATGTCTTTAGGCTAGATATCCAAACTTATTTATCACCTTCACATGTAATTCACGATGGCCCGAGATATAGCGTTATATTAAAGATAGCGGGCTTGTTACTGAAGACAAACCTGATATTTTATCCAAAGTGTTTAAAATGAAACTGGATGAACTTATAAGAGATTTAAAGCAAGGACATCATTTCAGAAAGGTACAATCAGATACGTATCTCCAACTTTGCAGATTATATACTATGTGGAAAAACAATAACCATGTTCCGACAATAGATTTTTTCAGTGGTATATACGATAGAATTTCAAAAATGTGGGTTGCCTCATGCACACATACTGTTAATTTTGCATCTTGGGCATAAACACCCTACCCCCGATGACATTGATAAAATAATATCTGTTGAGATACCTAATAAGGAAGAAAATCCAAGATTGTTTGAAATTATTGGGGATTGTATGATGCATGGTCCATGTGGTGCTGCGAATACTAAATCACCGTTTATGAGAGATGGAATCTGTACGAGACATTTTCCAAAAAAATTTGTGGAGAGAACGACGATTGATGAAGATGGATACCCTTGCTACAGGAAGAGGGACGATAGTAAATCTGTTGACAAGAATGAAATACTACATGATAACAAGTAAAAGTAAATATAATTTTTTTACTACATGTCATGTTATTTAATTTATTCAAGGAAACTATATACCATAATATTTTTCATTGTTTACATATACATTACTGCAACATGTTTGTCGTTCCGTATAACCGAGATCTTCTTATGAAGTATGAAGCGCACATTAATATTGAGTGGTGTAATCAATTAAGGGCAATTAAATATCTATTCAAATACATAAACAAGGGGTTCGATCGCATCATGACTGCTTTTTACGAATCAAATGAAAATAATACATAGAATAACATGGTGAATGAGATCAAAATGTATTACGATTGCAGGTTTGTTTCTGCATATGAGGCAGCTTGGAGGATATTTGCATTTGATATTCACTATAGAGATCCACCAATGGAAAAATTATCATTTCATCTTTCAGATGGGCAGTTTGTTATCTTTCAGGAGAGTGATAACCTTGATGATGTGGTGAATAGATTAGGTGTGAAGACGACTAAATTTCTGGCTTGGTTTGAGACAAATAAGAAATATCCACTTGCCGGACATCTTACGTATGCTCAGTTTCCAAATTATTTTGTATGGAAATAGTAGACTAAATAGTGGTTGCCAAGAAAGAAAGGGTTTTCTGTTGGGAGACTATATTATGTTCCACCTGGATCTGGTGAGCTGTATTATATGAGACTCTTATTAAACCAACAAAGAGGATGTACAAACTATAAAGAAATCAAGACAATTAATGGGGTTGTCTATGCTACATTTAAAGAAGCATGCTATGCAATTGGTCTTCTTGATAATGACAATGAATTTATCGAAGGTATAAAAGAAGCAAGCACATGGAGTTTTGGCTATTATCTGAGGGGCCTATTCGCCACGCTTCTAATGTCAAACAGCATAAATAGACTATATCTGGTCTGGGATGAGACGTGAAAATTGATGTCTAATGATATCATTCATAGGCAACTGATGAACACACTTTTTATACAATATTTATCCCTCATACTTAGTCTTTTAAACCTCTTTTGGGCTGAATTGCATAGACTTGGACCTCATTTCATGACTTTGGATCCATTTGTGCCAAATTGCAATTTCCAGCAATACTAAGCATTTTATGCTGTCTCTGTGTTTCATGCATATCTTAAGTTCTGGATGTCTAAAAATTCTGAGTCATACCTTGTAGGAAAACTGAGAGAATTGTCTACAACTTTATTTCAGGGCTCCAAAGCTAATTTGGACTTCCAGAAGGTCATATGCAGCCTGGAAGCCAGAGAAGACATGCTGTCGTAGGATCCTGACCTACATGCAGTGTTTAGTCCATAACTTGAGTTGTGTATGTCATATGGACTTGAAACTGGTACCATTGGAAAGCTAACAGACAAAGCTTCAATTGTTATGAATACCGGTTCACCATATTTTACATTGAAGATGGTCTTATTTATGGTGGAATTTGGCTGATGGTTCCAGACACCTATTGGCACTTAAATGGGCCTAACATCCTCATGACAAGTCCAAATGGGCCCAAACCAAAGCCCAATTAAAGCTAAGGCCCATGGGAACAAGTGTGCCCTAAGGGCAATTTGGGTGTGCATGTAATTTTGGAGGTCTATATTAGCACAAAGGGGCAGCCGAAATTGATATCAAGTCATTTAGATATTTTAGACAGCTTTTGAACTTTCCTTAGTCTTTAAGTTTTCTCTCTAGATATTTTGTAAGAACTTGGCTTCTCTTGTTCATGGAGGGCTAATTCATCAAATCAATCCAGGTTTTGGCTGTTCTGATTATTGGTTTTGAGATTATGTGTTGTTGTTATTCATTTAGTTGTTAATCAAGTTCTTCAATCCTCTGAAATATTTTGTTTGAATTGCTTAATTCAAATTTGGATTTTCATATTCTGTTTACATGTGATACAAGAGGATTGTATAGTTGATTAATGTTTCTGAGCTTTTGGATGGATTAATTACCTTGGCTGGATCATGGACTTAGGTAAAACTAGACTTGAATGTTTGCTTAATTCATTTAGTCTTAGTTAAAACCGAATTTTGGTTGCTTAACCAGTGGACATCCATAGAAAATTGAGAGGCTTCTTGATATGTTTTAAAGGCCAAGAATATGGTTAATAATTGAATGGATTATTGGAAATCAAGGTTGGACTAAAATCAGAATCAGTTAAGGCTTGGATTGATTGTTTTCCTTTAGGTTACCACTTACAATTAATTTCTGTTAAACACTTAAACCAAACAAAACCTCCATGTTTATATGCTTCTTAATATAATTCACTACTCAGAATAATCCTTAGGTTCGACTTAGGGTTGCCTTATGCTACAAGTAGCTTAGGTAAATCAACCTTAAACGTTAATTAAATTGAGGAGCCTCAGCAGCTCATCAGCAACGAAGAATATTCAATAATTCTAGTAAAACTTATAATATTATGAAACATAGTTTGTGAGGTAGTAATTAATGTGTTTTCTGCTAAAATGAAATCTTATATGATTATCCATGCACGTATAATGACTGCATCATTGTTTGATTTTGTTACAGGATTGACGATGAGCTTAAAGACCACACACTAGCAGGGATACAAAAATTATTACAAAATTACGGCAAGAGCCTACGTGATCACCCACTCATGCCATTGGCAATAGATGAAGGTACTTCATCTGCACAAAATAGACTTATTTATGATGAGACCGCCTATGACAGAGATCAGCTAGCACAAGAGCACACGTAATTGTTCTCAAGACTTACGGATGAGCAGAAGATTGTGTATGAGAAAATCATGACAGTAGTTTGCTCTAGCAATTGTGGTCAATTCTTTTTATATGGTTACGGTGGTACCGGAAAAACATTTGTCTATACAGCAGTGTCTGCTGCTCTACGTTCCAAAGGCAACATAGTGCTGACAGTAGCTTCGAGTGGTATTGCATCCCTTCTCCTTCCTGGAGGTAGAACAATACATTCCAGATTTTACATCCCTTTAAATGTTAATGAGGATACATTTTGTAACATAAAACCAGACACCCCCTCGCAGAATTACTAGCTGCTACAAAGTTAATTATTTGGGATGAGGCCCCTATGACACATAAACATTGTTTCGAGGCATTGAATAAAACACTTAGAGATATATTAAAGCATACATACATAAAAGCTGCACAAATGCCATTTGGGGATAAGGTTATAGTACTAGGTGGAGACTTTAGACAGATACTTCCAGTGATACTCGGTGGAAGTAGACAAGATATTGTAGCTGCAACTATCAACTCTTCCTACCTATGGAAACATTTTCAGGTACTAATCTCGATTTAAATTTTATTATGGATAACATTAACACAATATGATTCTTCATATATGTCTTCTTGTCAAACACGTGCAGGTCTTGAACCTAACAAAAAATATGAGATTGAAAACAGGATCTACAGATCCCCACACAGCTAAACTAAGTGAGTTCTCCAATTGGTTATTGAATGTTGGTGATGGTGAAGCAGGAAATATGAATGATGGTGAAACTCTTATCCATATATTAGATGACATCTCCCTTCGTTGTGGTGATGATCCAATTTATGATATTGTGAACTCGACTTATCCAAGATTCATGACACACATGCGAGATTCAAAATATTTCCAAGAAAGAGCAATCCTCGTACTTACACTAGAACTGGGCAGAAAAATCAATGATTATATGGTATCCTTATTGCCTGATGATGAAAAGATCTATTTGAGTTCAGATAGTACGTGCTAATCATGGGAAAATGGACTAGACGATGTGTATACATCCAAATTCTTAAATGGTATCACCCCATCCGACCTCCCAAAACATAGGTTAGTACTGAAGCTGGGCGTACCTGTCATGTTATTAAAGAACATAGATCAGTGAAATGGATTATGCAATGGAACGAGATTGATAATCACCCAACTAGGGAGATATGTTATGGAGGGAAAAGTTATTTTTGGTAGTAACATAGGAGAAAAATGTTAATTTCAAGGATGAATTTGACATCCTCTGATAAGAAGTTGCCTTTTAGACTATAGAGAAGACAATTTGCCCTTTAGGTTTATTTTGCCATGTCAATAAATAAGAGTCAAGGTCAATCTCTGTCACATGTTGGATTATATCTACTAAAACCAGTTTTCAATCATCGACAACTTTATGTGGCTTTTTCGAGGGTTCGAACAAGGAGTGACCTCAAGATTCTGGCGATTGATTCAGATGGAAGTTCCACAACAAGCACCACAAATGTTATCTTCAAATAGGTTTTCCATAAAATCAATCAAAACGGTATTACAACAATAATAAATATCATCTCTGTATTTACGCATATAAACTTCTAAGATTAAATCTCATAAAATATAATTATACCAATGTTGCAATTATAATGTCAGAGCAAGTGCGTATAGACTTGGATGAAGATGATGATAGCCCCATTCATAATCATACACAATAGGTAATTTCAGTATAGCATCAACTCATTCTGAATTGGTGTAATGCACTTTCCAAAGTTTCTATGGATTCATAAATGATCATTTTAATATATTGCACCTATAGATCAAAATATAAAATCCAACATTTTTATATTTATTTAGCCTATAGTTATATAATTAATGCTTCTATGATCACATAAATTTTATACCACACCATGTTGCCTGGGTCCTGTCCCATCGCTCAACGGCCCGCACATCCGTGCGGGAATAATACTAGTAATATATAAAAGAAATAGTTAAATGCTCCACAACTCGTCACATGGCACTTTAGTCACTAATACGAATTATGAATAATCACAATTAATGCAATGACAATTATAATTTGGTTTAAGTAATACGAAATTGACAAAGAAATTATAATATTCAACAATTATATAATTATTAATTCAAAATATAATAATTGTCAATTGCAATCCCTAATTTTAGCCCAACAATAAATGTTGATTTGTCAATGGTATTTCAAATTTTAGGGTTTGGAGGTTGTGCCTCCATAAACC
The DNA here is from genome assembly GCA_003255065.1 of Cercis canadensis. Classification (NCBI taxonomy): domain Eukaryota; kingdom Viridiplantae; phylum Streptophyta; class Magnoliopsida; order Fabales; family Fabaceae; genus Cercis; species Cercis canadensis. The sequence goes on from QAOA01003015.1 coordinate 8,329, forward strand.
TCTATATATACTTCACTGCATATAAGGCTCACTCCCATTGCATTACAAATTTATCAGCTGTTTTCCTCCATCTAAATAAGCTCTCAGGTTTACTCTTTCAAATCGTTTATAGCTTATGAATCCATTTTGCTTTGTATTCCTTATTTTGTAGATTTTCTCCATCTCCGAAGGCAATAAGGTATGCTTTTTTCCTTTGATTTGTAGGTTGTTGTTTTTTTTTTTTTTTTTTTAATATATTGATCCATCCGTGTTGCTCTTTCTTTATGCCTTATTTTGAGTTTCTATTTTATTTTAAGCTAACATCCAATCTTTTTTTACTTTAAAACGTGTTCCTATTTTATTGTTTTTGAAAAATTTATTTCCCATTATCGCCAAATGGAACAAGGTATGCTCTTTCTCTCTATTTTTTTTTTGTTGCAGTTATTTTGTTTCATAATATCTATTTCATTTTAATATATCTCTCAATCTCCTTATACAACTCTTTTGCTATTTTATTATTCATTTTCATCTTAATCTCCTCAATCTCCAAAGGCAATAAGGTTTGTTCTTTCTCTATACAATATTTGTCTCTCTAATATTTGGTCCTAAATCTATCATCTTCTTTTTTTTTCAGCATCTCTTCTATTTCCTTAAACAACAAGGTTTGCTCTTTTTCTATACATAATTTATTTATGTGCCCTAATAACCGATTAATGGTTATATTGCTTATGAGTTTTAATATTAAGTTCGTTTGTTTGTGACAGTGTGATGACTATTGGGTTCAAATTTCTAGCGGGATTCTTTATTCTTGAACCATAATCGGACTATAAATAATACAATAACCTAGCAATATGCCTAAACAAATTGAAGAAAGATAGTCTCTGTATTGTTAGAAATGACTGCCATGATCAAGGTTCTTGGCATAGTTCATTTATGATCTACTTCTGGACAAATTGCAAATCCTAACGTACTTTTCTAATACATCTCAAGATGTTATGCCCCAAGCTCAGATTGACCCAAGGCAACTAAGGCATTACCAGCCGAAAATCATATAATTGGTCCGTAAAATAGCCATTCTTCATTACCAGCCAAAACCTAAGGCTTATATGAATTATAAATTAATTGGAATTTTATAAATAAGTCTCAACAACATTGATATAGCACACGATGCCCCATTAGGTTTAGACATTTCTATGTAACGTTTGCCTTAATTACGCCATAAAATAAGGTGGGATTTCCCTTAATTGCAAATTGAAATAAAAGAATCAATTTGTAAAGGGCAAGTTATTCAAACCATAATATCATAGATGTGATACTCTTTAAATCGAAATAATAATTATTTGGGATAATAAATTGATTTGTAAAAAATACCAAGTTTTGGGAAGAGTTTAATTGATACCGAATATCACACGAAAATTTGAAAAAATATGATTTCAATATCTATTTTTTTTATTATGGATCCAATTATGGTTTATTTGCTTCTATGCTTTAATACACTCTAATTCGTGCAATCAATAATTTATATTGATTGTTCTTCCAATCAAGGCTAAATTAGAGAAATTGTAGGAATCAAAATAAAGTAGCATAATAAAAAAAAAAAAGTTCAACATTGGCCTTTAATTGTGCTCTGCATTCATTTTGATTATATCCTTAACTTTAGTAATTAGTCAATAAATCAATTTTTAATCATTACCAGGCGAAATTCAATATTTATAGGAATGAATAATTAATTGAAATTTGTAAAAGATAGTCTTTAACCTAATTCATAAAATTATAGAAATAATTGGGAGGGCTACACAAATTCCTACCTCTCAAATTATTTTATCATATGTTATGCTAATGCCTCATAAACTTGAAGTATATATAATAATGTTTTCCCTCTTGAACCTATAAAGGTAACCGAAATGGTATAGCATGATGAACTTATATTGGCCTTATTTAACTTCATGAAATTCGCGCAATTAATAGTTTATAGAAATTGTTCTTCCAATTTAGGCTAAATCACAGAAATTGTAGGAATCAAAATAAAGCAGCATAATAATAATAAAAAAATGACACAACATTGGCCTTTAATTATGCTCTGAATTCATTTTGATTATATCTTTAACTTTAGTAATTGGTCAATAAATCAATTTTTATTTAGGAGCATGCGAAATTCAATTATTATATGAATTTAAAATTAACCAAAATTGATTCCTACTAGGATGGTCTCTAATTGAAGTAATATATACACAAAAATAATAAAGCCCATTAGGTTAACCCATAAACACGTGTGAGGGTGGCATAGCTTCCTAAATCTTGAATTCATTCTATATGATATATAAACATGACGAGGCTATGCCTAAAAGGATTGTAAGAAGATAAGTTGTTCTTTTTGGGTCCTTTGGAGAAAAGATTGCCGACCTAAAAGAATTGTAAGAAGACAAGGTTATCTTTTTGGTTTATCTGGAGATATTTGTGCTAGCAAGTAAGTATCAATCATATTCTATATACAAAGGAGTTCAAAGTTTTATGTATTCATCTTAAATATGCATCATATACTCACTTTGGATACAATATGGTACTTACAAGAAATCAAACATCTATCAAGCAGCAACCAATGATCAATATCCCACATGTTTTGGATTTTAAGACTGTGAATTTGGTGAGTACTCGGGTGCATTTGATTAGGCACGCACACTTCGGACCACTAGAGAATCATTTGTGGTGCATATTACACATGAAATGATATTTAATGAAGATATGGTAAGATACAAATTCCTTTTCGATTCTTTTAATGGAAAAAAGAATTTTTATCATTGATTACCTAATTATGTTTCCTTTATTCCCTCTATATTAGGAGATACCAGATGAGTTTGTTTGTTTGTGTATGAGTTATGAAGAGCGTACGTGGTATTTAACCTATTTGTCCTGCCCAAAGTATTGGAATGTGCATATGATGCGTGCCCCTTGGATGGTGTGTGTAGTTTTTACCTTATGCAAAGTTCTGAACAAATTCCTTCAAGAAAATGGTATCAAGGAAGGTTATGCTGTTATATTTGAGCATGTGTTGCATTACACTCATGTTTTGGAAGAACGAGACGACATTGTGTATCCTGAATAGTTTGAGTCTCTATTGTTTGTTATTGCAGTAGTTTATAATATGGGTTATGGTATGTCTTTTTTTTTTTTTTTTTTTCAAGTTGAGACCTANTTTTTTTCCAGTTGAGACCTATTGTTTTTTATTTGAAGAAGTTGTCTTATGATTTGGTTCACGATGAGTATCTAATATGCCTTATTTCCAAAAATTTCAAACTCATGAACAATTAAATAATATTGGATTTTCATAATTCATGCCACTCACAAATTGATATACAGGCAATTTCATATGAGTGCCTACCCCAAATACGAAATCAATGTGCATAACATAGTAAAACCATGTTATGAGGACTTATCTTACTATTTTGGCATATAAACATAATTTTGCAAAAGCGGCGAGACTGAGACTTCACAAAAGATTGAATATTAATAAATTTATAATATGTAATATCAACTTTTTAACCTATTTTTTTGAGTCACGACACAGAGACTTCAGTCCTCTATATTTTACTTTCTCAAGGGCAGCACCCTTCTCAAAAGCAGTGAGAAAGTATCATGTGGAGGACTACCAGTAAGAGTTGACATTTATCCATATGATCACTATATCTGTTTGTTTTTTCATAAATCTGAAAAATAAAAAAGGGTCCATACTTTCAAGAATTTATTCTATTAGGTAAACTCATATGTCATCTCCTTTACTATTAGGTAGCTAAAATAGTATGCTGCTGAGGTGTGCATATTTTTTCTTTCATATTTGTTTTGCTATATGTAGGTAGGTTGTTTATGGTTCTGCAGTTCATTTTACTGTAATTTATCACTATGAACGCATGTGCAAGACCTGGGAACATGTTGTCCTCACAATGGATGATTGTTCTAAAAGTTGTATGATCTCCTTCTCCTTTTCATGTAGTCTATTTTTTACTTCTTATTTTTTCATTTCAACATGCAGGAAATAGTAAGCAATGTCTAAAACACTAATCAAGGTTATTTTGAGACTACATGTGAGAGTGTTAAATACTAGAATGAGTTTAGCATCATAGGATGATATATGAAGATATGTCATAGTGGAGAAATATATTTATTCAGCAGTCAACATTAAAAATAAAAATAAAAATTGTTTCATCAGATTTGGAAGTATATAAAATATTCCTTTTATTTAGGTTGCATTTTTTGTATCAGCAAAACGATAATGTTGCATAGGATTTTATATATTTATTTCTACATATAAAGTATCTAAATTGAATTTGACACAGTAAGAATGTTAAATTTTATCATCCATTAGCACAAAACACTATGAATGAAGCTTCCAATCTTGGTCAGCATATATATACTAATTCTTGAAAATTATGTACAAGCTCTCATATTTAAGACATATTCTTATGATCATTTTGAGATGGGTGACTGACGTGTGCCGAACCATACAAAATTAAAATACTAATTGCAACTAAATTGTAGTGTAGGATGCAACCAGTGTCGTCTCCCAAGGATTCACCAGAACAACTAATCTTTTAAGAACTTAAACAAGAACAGAATAAGGGGGGTTTGTGTTGAATGCAATATATTAAGAATTTAGAAAGCAGTAAACTGAATTTATCAAATAAGAGAAAACGCAATCAACTCAAGCAGGCAACCAAACCTTAATCCATCCTTGTTCACTGAAGATAACCTAGATCTGATTTAATTCTTGGTTAAGTGTTACCTGGAACCCCTAACAGCAACACTTAGAATTCCTACTGATTTACCAATCAGGATTCAATTAATCATGGAATTAAGACTCTAGGCAACCGCTCTATATCATTAAGTCCAGATTAATTTAATAACTGAATTAGCCAAGTTAACCATATCTTAAAGACCTTTAAAGTATGACTATCAATCTGATTACTGTTATGAATCTAATCAACCGATTTAAATTCATACAAAGCATGCATGTAATTAAAATACCATTCAATCACATGAAGAAGGGAAGAAACAGTAATTCAAATTAAATCAAATCAAACCCGGTTGAAGCACAGGAACTCTGGATTGTCAAGTTTGGCTCCTCTTGAATTGATTACAAACGAACTTAGCCTTCCATGGAAGACTTGAACACAAAGCAAAGGGGAAAAATGAACTCAGCAAAGGAGGCAGCAGCAGCTCAAGGAATTTTGTATCTCTTCTAATTGTGTGTGTTTTGCCTCAACAACTTGAGAATATATACTAGCTGGCTGCCTCCTCTAGGTTTCCTAATGGTTTCCTAATTACAAAATAAACCTAGTTTCCTAAATTATTAATGGTAAAAACATGATCAAGCCCTAGTGTCATGTGTGCTGGCCCAAAAAGCAGATGTTGGCCCAAATAAACATGCTCTGGTCCAATAGGCAGCCCTAAGGAAAGGAATCAGTCAATGCTGGGCGGAGCAGAAAATCTGGACTTCTTGCACGCGAATTTTAGTTGTCCAGACGTGAGAATCAGCTTCTGGGATCTTTATATGAAATTTGGAATTTTCTGTTAGCTTTCCAACGAAACTGGAATCACATCAATCGGACATTTGTAGCAAAAGATATGGTAAACAATGTAAGCAGTGCCAGAATTTAACAGTTAAGCAATTAAAATCTACAAGCACCAAGAAGTCCAAATCTACAAAACATGTCTAAAAGCCATAAAAATCACTAGAAACACACACTAAAAGACTAAGTATAAGGGAAACAAATAGTATAAAATGATGTGTTATCAAATTCCCCCACACTTAACTTTTTGCACTCCTGGGCAAAATCACAAGAAACAAACTAACTAGAATAAGAAAAACAGCTCTCCAATCAAATCAAGAATGCAAAGATTAAGGTAAGAAAACAATTCAAACTTAAAGAATAGCAACACTCATGGAACAATATCTCTTGACAACTAAAGAACAAAAAACATGGCAATTTTATTTAATAGGAATGAGTCAAAGTAGATAGCCTCTCACAAGATAAATAAATGATTTCAATTCCCTCAAGTGTCTAAGGTAAGTATTTCTCTTCAATCATCCTATCAAAAATCACACTACCATAAGCTTGTTCATATTCTCAATCTCCACAACCTATGTCACATGCATAACACAAATCAAAAGGACTTTTAAAGGGTTGTAATGGGGAAAGGTAAATGAATGACAAGAATATGGAAAAATGGCTAAAGCACCCAAGGAATCACAAAGAGCATCTAATTATAGAGAATTTCAAGTACTTTATGCATCTTGACTTTGGGCTTCAACTCATTTTTTTTCTTTTCCCAAAACAACTTTATTCTTTTGTTGCTGCTGTATTTTTTTCATTTTTTTTTTTGAAACATAAAACTTAACAATTTCAGCCACAACTTGATGCTTTGTTTTTGTAAGAATTTACTCCCTTTTTATTCAATGCAATACTCTGCAATTCCTAAGGGTTGGGTAGGACATAGTTTTACACTTAGGCTTGCAATGAGCTACACATGAAAGAAAAGATCATTAGGCTCAAAAAGGGAAATCAAAGGATAACATCAAGGTTAGCTATTTGGTCAAGTAGCTTCTCAAAGAAATGAATGCCTTAATCACTTCTATGTATGCATGTGCAAATGTAACCTCAACTAAGAAACAGAACAAGTTCTAGAGCGTCAAAATGATAGATGAAAACACACAAGAAAGAATCATGACATATGGCTCAAATCCTCACAGCTTATAAGACTACTAAGAATTAACTTATCCAAATCAAATTTTGTTGCCATATCACTTAAATCCAAGAAGCAAGATAATTGTCCACTCATGTTATAGCACTTAAGAATCAAAATTGCTTCAAACCACTCTCTTCATAACTCTTAAATTGATTGGAAAGAACTAGAAAAATTTAAAAACACATAAAACAGAAAATTAAGCCTAAAACAGAAAACATAACACTAAAAATCTAAACAGAAAATAGTAAAAACAGCAAGTAAAGTAAAATAGGAAAACAGAAAGCATAAAAACACACACAACAAGCTAATCCCTCCCCCACACTTAAATTTTTGCAGTATCTTCAATGCAAAGCACAAAGCAAACAGTAAAAGCAAGCAAAGCACTAAAAATAAAAGAGAAAGGGAAAGAAAACAGCCTGTGGGTTTAAGTCTCATAAAGGGCAGCAGACAAGTGCACCTCTTCCACCACTTGCTCTTGAAAACCCTCATAGAAAGGTTTCAGTCGATGTCCGTTCACTGGGAAGGTCTGGTTGGTTGCCTCATTCTTGATCTTAATTGCACCATAAGGAAAGACATGAGTCACCACAAAAGGACCCATCCATCGAGAACGAAGCTTGTCGGGCATTAGCTTAAGACGAGAGTTGTAGAGTAGCACTTTCTGACCAATGTAGAACTCTTTTCTTACCAACATCTTGTCACGGACAACCTTGGTCTTTTCTTTGTAGATTCTAGAATTCTCATAAGCCGCCAACCGAATTTCATCAAGTTCCTGCAGGTGGAGTTTCCTCTGTGATCCGGCTTGGGCTAAATCAAGATTACACTGCTTCACAACCCAGTACGCCTTATGCTCGATCTCTACTGGAAGGTGACATGCCTTGCCAAAGACTAGCCTGTAAGGGGACATGCCTATAGGGGTCTTGTAGGCAGTCCGATAGGCCCACAATGCATCATCCAAAAGCAGGCTCCAGTCCTTTCTGTTGGGCTGGACAGTCTTCTCTAAAATTTGCTTGATCTCCCTATTTGACACCTCTGCTTGCCCATTGGTCTGTGGATGGTAAGGGGTTGACACCTTGTGCACCACACCATACTTTCTCAACAAAGCAGCCATGTCCCTATTGCAGAAGTGTGAACCTTGGTCACTGATGATGGCTCTTGGAACGCCGAACCTGCAGAAAATGTGAGTCCTGACAAAATCTAAGACAACACGAGAATCATCAGTCCGGGTGGCCTTGGCCTCTACCCATTTAGAAACATAGTCCACAGCTAAAAGAATATACACAAAACCAAAAGAAGTAGGAAAAGGACCCATGAAATCTATGCCCCAAACATCAAATATCTCACAAAATAGCAAAGGCTGTTGAGGCATCTCATTTCTACGGGAAATATTACCTGTCCGTTGGCATTGGGCACAATTCTTACAAAAGTTGTACGCATCATGAAATAGGGTAGGCCAATAGAGTCCAGAATCTAAAACTTTACGAGCAGTGCGCTGAGGTCCAAAATGACCACCACATGCAGAAGTATGATAGAATTGTAACACAGACTCAGACTCATGTCCAGGCACACACCTCCTAATTACTTGGTCACTACATAGTCTTCACAAGTAGGGATCATCCCACACATAATTTTTGGATTCACTTTTAAGCTTATCTACTTGATGCTTCTTAAAATAAGCAGGTAACTCAGAAGCAACTAAGTAGTTTACCAAGTCAGCATACCAAGGATCTGTACCTTGCAGCTGATAAAGCTGCTCATCTGAGAAGGTTTCTCTGATGGGAAGGTTGGCCAAAGTCAGTGGTATCCGACTCAGGTGATCTGCTACCAAGTTCTCGGCTCCACTCTTGTCTCTGATCTCAAGGTCGAATTCTTGCAAGAGCAGCATCCACCTAATGAGCCTAGGCTTCGCATCCGGCTCTTGAGCAAGTACTTTAAAGCTGCATGATCAGAGAAAGCAATGACTTTAGAATTAAGCAAATATGAACGGAATTTATCTAAAGCAAACACAATTGCAAGGAGCTCTTTCTCAGTAGTGGTGTAATTTGCTTGGGCAGCATCCAAAGTGCGAGAGGCATAATAAATCACGTGGGACAGCTTGTCCACTCGCTGTGCAAGGACAGCGCCTACTGCAAAGTTTGATGCATCGCACATAAGCTCAAAGGGAAACTCCCAGTTAGGTGGCTGCATGATGGGAGGGGAGGTAAGGCTCTGCTTCAGCTGATCAAAGGCTACTCTGCACTGCTTATCAAAGTCGAAATCCACTTCTTTCTGGAGAAGCTTAGACAATGGCAAGGCAATCTTGCTGAAGTCCTGGATGAATCGCCTGTAAAACCCTGCATGACCAAGAAAGGAACGCACTTCCCGCACACAAGTGGGGTAGGGTAAGGAGGCAATAACATCTATCTTAGCCTTATCTACTTCAATGCCTTTGCTAGAAATTACATGCCCTAAAACTATGCCTTGTTCGACCATGAAGTGACATTTCTCAAAATTAAGAACAAGGTTAGTCTCAATGCATCTATCAAGTACCCTAGCAAGGCTATCTAAACATGCATCAAAAGAGGAGCCATATACAGTAAAGTCATCCATGAATACCTCCATGCAGTGTTCTAAAAAATCAGAAAATATGCTCACCATACACCGCTGGAATGTACCAGGGGCATTACACAGGCCGAAGGGCATCCTCCTATATGCAAATGTGCCGAATGGATAGGTGAAAGTCGTCTTTTCCTGATCCTCTGGGGCTATGTGAATCTGGAAGTAGCCTGAGAAGCCATCCAGGAAGCAGTAATGGGACTTCCCTGCCAGTCTCTCTAACATCTGATCAATAAAGGGTAAAGGGAAGTGATCCTTCCTTGTCGCCTGGTTGAGTCTTCTATAATCGATGCAGACGCGCCAGCTGTTCTGCACTCTGGTGGAGATCAACTCGTTCTTCTCATTGGCTACCACAGTTATGCCACTCTTCTTTGGAACCACTTGAACTGGACTCACCCATTTGCTATCTGAGATGGGGTAGATAATGCCGGCTGACAACAGCTTGCTCACTTCTTTCTTGACCACATCCAGAATCAACGGGTTAAGTCGCCTTTGGGGCTGTCTCACTGGTTTAGCTTCTTCCTCTAATAAAATCCTATGCATGCAGGTGGAGGGGCTAATGCCAGGAATGTCTGCTAGTGTCCATCCAATGGCTGTCTTCCGCTGCTTTAGAATCTGCAACAACCTCTCTTCTTGTTCAGGTTGCAGATTGTTGGCTATGATGACAGGCAGCTTTTCTTCTGCTTCTAGGAAAGCATACTTGAGATGGTCAGGTAACGGTTTCAGCTCAAGAATAGGTGGTTGCTGCACAGAGGGAACTAGCTTGGTTGGAGAAACCAAGTCTGCTGTGTGAAGCTCAGAAACACCTGCAAGTTCTGCACTATGCTCCAAAACAGTCTCATCATATCCCATATATGCAGAAATTTCAGAATAGGCAGCACAACTCCCATAACAATTAGTACATGTAGGGCAATCTAAAGTATCTAGCAAGCCTACTATATCAGGAAATTCAGCTACCAATTCAGCATGCACATCATCAACTAGCAGGTCTATGACATCTATTTGGAACACTGAATGCTCTTCTAGAGGGTGTTTCATGGCATCACTTAAATTAAAACGAATTACAGTGTCACCAAATTCCATGGACAGGGTACCAGCATGCACATCAATTATGGTCTTAGCAATTTTAAGGAAGGGTCTACCTAAGATCAAAGGGGCATGTCTAGATGTAGACTCATCCTCCATATTTAACACATAAAAATCTGCTGGAAATATTAAATCATTTACCCTAACCAAAACATCCTCAAGAAGGCCTGCAGGATAGGCTGTGCTTCTATTAGCAAGCTGAATGACTACTCCAGTGGGCTTCAGTTCTCCAATCTGCAGTGATGAATAGATGGACTTGGGCATCACGTTGATGGAAGCACCCAGATCTAGCATGGCATTTGTAAACTGCTTGTCTCCAATAGTGCAAGGAATGGTGAAAGTTCCAGGATCAGTGCACTTTGATGGTAAGTTAGGCTGGATCATTGCTGACAAGTTTCTACTCATGCTCACTTTCTCATTGCCTTTCAGTCTTCTCTTGTGGGTACACAAATCCTTCAGAAACCTTGCATATTTGGGAATCTGTTTAATTGCTTCCAGAAGAGGTATATTGACTTCTACCTTCCTGAAAGTATCCATGATCTCTTTATCTAGCTCATGCTCAGCAATTTTCTTGGACTGTGTAATTCTGTTTGGAAAGGGGAGAGGAATACTGGGGGTAGAGCTCTCTGTCTGATCCTGAAGGTGGATTGGCTGCTGTTTTGGAATAGCTTTAAGGGCTGTAGGGTCTGAATTTTTTTCTTGAACAAAATTTTGAACCGTAGAAGGTAAGCTAGGTTCTGGAGCACTCACTTCTTTACCACTGCGCAGGGTTATGGCACTCACATTGCCTCTTGGATTGGTGACTGTCTGAGAAGGTAAACTGCCAGAACCTTGAGACTTCATCTCACTAATGGTGCTTGCAAGTTGACCTATCTGAGTCTCCAAGCTCTGAATGCTAGTCTCAGTCCTCTGTTGGAATTGGATGTTGCTACTTGCCAATTGCTTCACTAAGTCTTCCAGGCTCGGTTCTGGCTTGTTAGCTTGCTGCATAGGCTGCTTCATTGGTGCTTGGTACTGCTGGTTGCTTGAACTTGCATTGTACCTAGGCTGTTGTGGCTGGTACGTTTGTTGTTGCTGCTGCTGGTAAGGTTGGCCAGAATTTCCTCCATACCTTAAATTAGGGTGATCTCTCCAACCAGGGTTGTAGGTGGAGGAGTGGGGGTCATATCGGGGCTACTGGTAAGGTCTGCCAGGAAAGACTCCAGCCACTACTTCAGTGTTGTCTTGGAGAGTATGGCACTGATCTGTTGGATGACTAGACAGGGAACAAATTCCACATAGCTTGGCATGAGCTTGAACCAGTGTGTGCCCCATTGCTAGCTGTCTAACCAAGGAGGTCAATTCCTCCAAACGAGTCTCCACCCTTTGTTGATATGCCATCTGCACCTCATTCACTCCTCTAGCTGGGGTGAGCATCCTTGTGCCAAATTGCTGTGCATTGTCTGACATTTTGGATATTAAATCTCTTGCAGCTACAGGGGTCTTGTCCACTAAGGCACCTCCAGAAGTAGCATCCACATAGCCTCGATCCATAGGAAGAAGTCCTTCGTATAAATATTGGATGAGCAACTGGTCACTGATTTGATGATGGGGGCAGCTTCCACAGAGTTTCTTGAATCTCTCCCAATACTCATGTAGTGTCTCTCCACTATTTTGCCTTATGCCACATATTTCTTTTCGGATGGCAACAGTTCTTGAGGCAGGGAAGAATCTTTCAAGAAAGCACCTCTTCAAGTCATTCCAACATGTGATGATGGATGGCTGCAAGTATAGTCAATCCTTCGCTGCTCCATCTAATGAAAAGGGAAAAGCCCTAAGCTTGATGTGCTCCTCTTCAATTGACTGAGGCTTCATGGTAGAACACACTATGTGAAATTCCTTCAAATGCTTGTGAGGATCTTCACCTGCAAGTCCATGAAACTTTGGGAGCAAGTGTGTTAATCCAGACTTTAATTCGAAATTAGCATCAGGATATTGAATACACAAAGGTTGGTAATTATCATCAGGGGCAGCCAACTCCTTAAGTGTCCTAGCCCTAGCATGCATGTCATTATTTCCAGCCCCATTATTAGCAGCAAGATCAACCTCAGGATTAATGTCATTGGCAGCCATATTATGCTCTATGTGATTAGGAGTTCTACGTGCCCTAGCAAGTGTGTGCAAGGTTCTCTCTATTTCAGAATCACCTTCAAGTAGTTCAAATTGAGAGGACCGAGTCATGCACTATGCAAATCAAAAGATAACAACACTCTAAAACACACTAGAACACACCAAAACAGTAAAACAGTGAATCAATGAAAGAAAAGTGCAAAAACCACAACACACTAAATGCACTAGACAAATGCAAAAAGACACCAAAATAATACTAATTGACCCAACAAAACATTTTTAAAAATTTTTCTACCATCACAGCATGAAATATTGATGAAAAGGAAACTCAAAAATCAAATAAAAAATCTTAAAAAATTGAAAAAGGGGTTCAAACGATGGAATTTGGCCGAGATAGGGTCGTTCTCAACACTATAGCATTGAGCTATATTTCTCACACCGTTTTCCTTCAACTAACTAATTTTCAGCTCAATCAGAGCACAAAAATCCGTACAGAATTTTGACCCGTAAAATCGTAATTTCAAGCCAAAACGCTAGGGAAATAGGGAAAAATTTGGGAATAGGCACAAGAATTCACACAATGAGAACCTAAAACAGTAAGGCAAACAAGACAACAAAAAAAAAAAAATCATAGACCTTACACAATATAGAAATTTTACCAAAAAATGAACTAAGATAGCAAAGGGGACAAAATAGCGGCAAAGGAGACAAAACAAGGGCAATAATAGCACAAAGTTCAGCTCACAATACTTCTCACAAAGTAATTTCTCTGTCCACTAATTTGCAGCTCAATCCCAGTTGGTCAGAATAAAAAACAAGACAGAAACAGAAACACTAACCAGAGAAAGACAACCTAAAACAAAATAGGAAAACAAGTAGAACATGAGGAGAACGAAGGAAGAACAATTGCTAGAAACAATAGCAGTAAGCAAGCAAAATAGTAATAAAAGAGTTCTAAGAAGATTAATTTGTTAGGTGAAATCCCCGGCAACGGCGCCAAAATTTTGACGGGTGCCGAACCGTACAAAATTAAACTACTAATTGCAACTAAATTGTAGTATAGGATGCAACCAGTGTCGTCTCCCAAGGATTCACCAGAACAACTAATCTTTTAAGAACTTAAGCAAGAACAGAATAAGGGGGGGTTTTGTGTTGAATGCAATATACTAAGAATTAAGAAAGCAGTAAATTGAATTTATCAAATAAGAGAAAACGCAATCAACTCAAGCAGGCAACCAAACTCTAATCCATCCTTGTTCACTAAAGATAACCTAGATCTGATTTAATTCTTGGTTAAGTGTTACCTGGAACCCCTAACAATAACACTTAGAATTCCTACTGATTTACCAATCAGGATTCAATTAATCATGGAATTAAGACTCTAGGCAACCGCTCTATATCATTAAGTCCAGATTAATTTAATAACCGAATTAGCCAAGTTAACCATATATTAAAGACCTTTAAAGTATGAATATCAATCTGATTACTGTTATGAATCTAATCAACCGATTTAAATTCATACAAAGCATGCATGTAATTAAAATACCATTCAATCACATGAAGAAGGGAAGAAACAGTAATTCAAATTAAATCAAATCAAACCCGGTTGAAGCACAGGAACTCTGGATTGTCAAGTTTGGCTCCTCTTGAATTGATTACAAACGAACTTAGCCTTCCATGGAAGACTTGAACACAGAGCAAAGGGGAAAAACGAACTCAGCAAAGGAGGCAGCAACAACTCAAGGAATTTTGTATCTCTTCTGATTGTGTGTGTTTTGCCTCAACAACTTGAGAATATATACTAGCTGGCTGCCTCCTCTAGGTTTCCTAATGGTTTCCTAATTACAAAATAAACCTAGTTTCCTAAATTATTAATGGTAAAAACATGATCAAGCCCTAGTGTCATGTGTGCTGGCCCAAAAAGAGATGTTGGCCCAAATAAACATGCTCTGGTCCAATAGGCAGCCCTAAGGAAAGGAATCAGTCAATGCTGGGCGGAGTGCTGAGCGGAGCAGAAAATCTGGACTGCTTGCACGCGAATTTCAGTTGTCCAGGCGTGAGAATCAGCTTCTGGGATCTTTATATGAAATTTGTAATTTTCTGTTAGCTTTCCAACGAAACTGGAATCACATCAATCGGACATCTGTAGCAAAAGATATGGTAAAAAATGTAAGCAGTGCCAGAATTTAACAGTTAAGCAATTAAAATCTACAAGCACCAAGAAGTCCAAATCTACAAAACATGTCTAAAAACCATAAAAATCACTAGAAACACACACTAAAAGGCTAAGTATAAGGGAAACAAATAGTATAAAATGATGTGTTATCAGTNAATTGTTTCATCAGATTTGGAAGTATATAAAATATTCCTTTTATTTAGGTTGCATTTTTTGTATCAGCAAAACGATAATGTTGCATAGGATTTTATATATTTATTTCTACATATAAAGTATCTAAATTGAATTTGACACAGTAAGAATGTTAAATTTTATCATCCATTAGCACAAAACACAATGAATGAAGCTTCCAATCTTGGCCAGCATATATATACTAATTCTTGAAAATTATGTACAAGCTCTCATATTTAAGACATATTCTTATGATCATTTTGAGACGGGTGACTTCCATATTAGAACCCATATATAGGTTCATATGTGATTTCCTTTCATAAAAATTATATGAAACATGATTATATTTTTATGCTTTTTGAATAGCTTAGTGATTTAAAAGTTATAAATCTACCTCAAGTGTTCATTACAAACTTTCATGCTTTGAATGTGTCGCTTTATTCTTCCCTACCAATATACTAACATTGGATACGATACAAGGTGTGTTTAATTGATTTATATTTGTAAATGCACATACCAAAATATCTTGGAGTATACATTTTTTCAATTTGTGGGGAATAAGTACAACCAATATTTCTATCATTTTTTTTGTTGATGTATAGATATGGTTTTGACAATATATATGGCTAAGAAGATGATGTGGAAACATCCGTACCACATTGATACGTTTGAACCCCGGCTGAACCCAGATAGCAATGCTTTTCGTGCCACAAAAAATATGACTAGAATGCAAGATTGTTTTGCTGTGCAAATCACAAAACAAGTTATGACAAACAAATCAATAGTGAGAATTAGAGCCTATATTTATGATACTTAGACGGTTGCATTGATGAAGTATGCTATAGATTGAGAATATTAATTTGTCCATTTTTTTTGGAATTTAGATTGTGTCATATTAGATTTCAAGGGAACACATGAAGGAGATAGAGGGTGTCTTAGAGTTGGAATCAAGAACAGTTATTTGGGGACAAAAATGGGTTGCGTACTATTGGTGTGATCACCAGCTGCTTGGCTATGCTGTCTCCCTTCAATTTGGAATGGAGAAGTTCATGGAAGACAACTATTTGAAAATCGGAGATTCGAAGTGAAAAATGACAGGACCCTCCTATTTTCGATTATCTGAAATGATTAATCATTGATGTATTATTAAACCGATAAGTGGTGATATTGCTAATGAGTTTGAATCATTAGTTTTAAATCAAGTTACATTGTCCACATAATGGAATATTGTATGAAACTATTAGAATTACCTACTCCTTTGTTATTATATAAACAGACAAGTATTAAGTTGGCAATATAGAGTGAACTCACGTAAATTGAAATATGTACTACAAATAACAAATAAGTTTGCACTACTTTTAAGTGTCTATTAGACATATGTAGTATATTCTATTAACACTAAAAGGACAGTTTTTGAAGTATAATAACTAACATAGTACAAACATATACGAAATATGAAAAATTTGACATAAAATAATGTGATATCACTTAATTATCCTTCCCACGAATAGTTTTAAGTGAAGCAAAAATCATGTAAGTAAAGACAAAGCATGTAGTTTACTCGGTCTAGCCTCAAATTAGTATTGTCCAAATTTTGTCTAAAAGAGGGCATGTAAGGAAGGATAGTAGGCAATCAAACGTTGGCCTTATTTATGTTGTGGATTAATTTTCATATTTTCTTTAATTGCAGCAGAGATTTGTCCAATCAATTTGAACAAAGTTTAGTTCTTCTAACCATAATATCATATAATAACAATAATTGTAATTGATTAGAACATATAGGCCATATTTAAAATCAATAGTAATATTTAGGAAATTATTATAGCTTTGTTAATAATTAAAAAAAAGGTAAACAATGGGTCAAAGCATGATTAAGGGGCTTTTATAATTAATAAAATCATACAATTTAGGAGATTAGCAATTTACAATTTTAAATTCTTTGAAACCGAATTGATATAACTTATTATTTATGCTCATTTTGGTTGCAACAATAAAAAAGTTAAACAAATAAATAACAGTCTCTAAAGCCTTAAGGACACATGTCAAGCAAGGGAATCACTAAAAATTATACTGCTATACGTATATTACAATTGTCTCTCAACAAGATATACAAAGCAAAGTAAAAAGAATTCTTGCATATTATATTGCTAGGCCCAAATCTTTTATTTAATAGTGACACCCAAGGACTTTTCATAGAATAACAATAATATCATCATAGAATAACAATAATTGTCCTTATAATATTTAAGGGATTACCTCTCCTATATAAATATGATTTTGAGTAATTTGTTACACCTATTATTTCCTAATTTATTAGAAGGAGAGGTAAGTATAAATTAGACTAATTTCAGGTAATTAAAAGTGTACCTTTATAACGTCAATCAATTTGACATTGGTGTCTAGAACTTTAGCAACATATAATCAAATAATTTATTATTGACCAAAAGTATGTAAAAAAATGTGGGAACAATTGAATAATATTTATCAAGATTGTAGAACCGAAAGAAATGAGATATTTTGTTAGTATGATTCAAAACTGTGGTGGGCCTGTCTCAGGGCCCAAATATACTTGGCCCGGAGGAAACATTGGCCCAATAAAGCAGATGAAGCACCGGGTCACCCATCATTTGTTACGGGCGACCCAATAACCCATCCTGGGTAAACCGTAATGCTCAGGTTTGTTTTCCTATAAATAACCCCTGACACTCAAAGGTTAAGGGACTGGCTCTTTGAAATATCTCATTATTAAGCTCAAACTATACTGATTTGATCTTCGGAGCCCGGAAATAAAACACCGGTCCGAGTTTCAGGTAACCATTGAGCGATCGACCTTGGAGACATCCTGACCTCGACTTGGACCGACCTTCTCAACTCGGGCATCGTCATTTGGCGCCGTCTGTGGGAAAACGAAGTTTTTCCAACACCTACAAATCTCATTGGCTGATCCTGAGTCCAACATCATGGGCACCAACGCCCCACCTACCACCGGCGTTCCACCCACTCCTGCTCGGGAGCGTCAAACCACACCCCCAAGGGCAACCAGCCTTTGGGCAACTTGGAGACAATTTGTGAAACTCCTCTTGGAGAACTCTGCCCTGAACAAGTAGGCGACACCTTGCAATGCCTTCTGCAAGAAATTCAAAACCTCAAACGGGAAAGGGCGGAAGATAAAGCCGAGATAGCTGATTTCAGAAGAAAGCAAGATTCTTCAAAAAACGAACACACCGACAATACTCCGCTATACCGACCTTCCGCCGAGACAATAGGCAGTGGGTCAAATTTTGTAAGTAGCCGGCCAGGAACCTTCCGGACCGACCTCGAAACCTCTTTTCACCCACGAAGAGACAGTTTTCCCTACCAAGAAGGCTCCCCTGGGCCCTCTCAGGCTAGTCCGGAAAAGCAGAGAAAAGTAGGCCGACATCCGTTTACCCAGCCTATCATAAACTATCCAGTACCAGTTGGTTTCCGATTACCCCAGCTCGAGCCTTTCGATGGCTCCTTTGATCCTAGAGAGCATTTAGAAAACTTCAACTCTATTATGCTCCTAAGCGGATCGACAGATGAAGTTATGTGCCAGGCTTTTCCCACTACCTTACGTCGGGCAGCCCTCCAATGGTTCTCAAATCTCCCTTCAAACAGCATCTCTAACTTCAATCAAATGTCCGAACTCTTAATAGCCCGTTTTTCCACTAGTATAACCCATCAGCGCTCCTCTGCCATTCTGGCTACCCTCAAGCAAGGGGAATTGGAATCCTTGAAAGACTACATGAATCGTTACACCAAGCTCTCTCTGCAAGTTCGGGACCTAACCGATTCGGTGGCAATGCATGCCATTCAGGCCGGACTCCGACCTGGTCGTCTTCACGAACAATTGACTCTTGACCTTCCAGAAAACCTGTCGCAGCTTCTGACTATAACCTCCAAGCACATAAACTTAGAAGAAGTATTGGGGGAATCAGACAAAAACAAGAAAGACAAAAAGCCTTCGGACAACCGCAAGGCAGGTCGGAAAGACAAATCCCCCGTCCGTCCTCGATTTGAGTCATTTACCCCCCTGAATCAATCAAAAGCTCGGATACTCAAGGAGATCTGTCAGACCAAATTAGCCCAACTCCCACAACCAAAGGGCGACGTAGGAGCAGACAAAGAAAAATATTGTGCTTTCCACCAAGGTCGGGGTCATGATACCAACGATTGTCGGCATCTTCGTAACCTCATCGAAGACCTGCTCCGAAGAGGCTATTTGCAGAAATTCCGGGCTGAGAACTCTATCTCAACCCTAAAGCAGCGGAGCAGGGATAACCAATACCCGTCAAGGTCTCCTCAGAGGAATTCGACTCTAAGGACGGGAAGGCAGAGAAGCCGGTCCCCTTTTCGCCGACAACCTCCTCCCACTGAGGACCCAAGGCACAATGCCGCAGGAACAATAAATACCATTGCAGGAGGATTCGCAGGAGGAGGGGTATCAAAATCTTCTAGAAAAAGGCATGAGCGGGCCGCAGCCAGATACAAAAGAGAAATTCTTCACACTACCAGTTTATCTCGGAGAAATAAGGATATCACAGTCATATCTTTCTCGGATAATGACTACGCTAGCATTGATCGAGATCATGATGATCCCATAATCATAACTTGCTATGTGGCGAACTATGAGATTCGCAAAGTACTAATCGACCAGGGAAGTTCGGCCGACGTTCTTTTTTACCGAACGTTTCAGAAGCTCGGTATACCAAAATCCGACCTAGAGTACTACCCCGGAACCCTTATCGGATTCTCAGGAACCCAGGTCGAAGTCAAAGGAACTATTGCCTTGCGAGTCACCATGGGGGAGTACCCCGACCTCGCCAACGCAACGGTCAGATTTTTGGTGGTAGAATGTCCGTCCGCGTATAATTTAATCCTTGGCCGACCTTCTCTTAACTCTTTAGAGGCCATCGTTTCCACCAGGCACCTCTTGCTAAAATTCCTGACCCATTCAGGCAAGGTAGGTCAAGCGCGGGGATACCAGCTTTTGGGCCGAACGTGTTATAACATCAGTCTCGCTATAGACTATTCTTCACCTCCGGCCAGCCAGGTAGCAAACCAAAGTAAAGCAAGTGCTCAAGTCCCCATTCAAGAGCTCGATAACAGAGAGCCGACAGCTGCACTGCGCCCAGAACCTCAAGGGGATTTAAAATCTTTCCAGGTCGGATCAAACGAAAATCAAACGATTCAGATAGGATCTTCCATGCCCCCGGAAAAAATCAAGAGACTTACCGACCTTCTAGCAGCCAACGCCGATTTATTCGCCTGGACGGCCTCGGACATACCAGGTATTGATCCAAGTTTTATCTGCCATAAGCTTGCTATAAATCCAAATGCAAAACCTGTTTCCCAGAAAAAGTGAGTCGTCGGCCCCGAGAAGCAGAAAGCAATTCAAGAAGAAGTGCGAAAATTGCTCGACGCCGGCTTTATCAGGGAAATACCTTATGCGACCTGGCTTTCTAACGTCGTCATGGTCAGAAAACCAAACGGAAAATGGCGAATGTGTGTGGATTTCTCCGACCTCAATAAAGCTTGTCCCAAAGATCCGTATCCGCTCCCTAGCATCGACAAACTTGTTGACGACGCTTCAGGATACAAATTCTTAAGTTTTATGAACGCCTATTCTGGCTACAATCAAATCAAAATGCATCCCGACGACGAGGATAAGATAGCGTTCATTACCGAGAAGGCCATATACTGCTATACGGTAATGCCATTTGGTCTTAAGAACGCAAGGGCAACTTATCAGAGGTTGATAGATCAGGTCCTAAAAAAACAAATCGGCAAAAATGTAGAAGTCTATGTCGACGATATGCTCGTCAAATCCAATACAGATGATGAACACATAGCACATTTGGAGGAAGCGTTTCACGAGCTCCGGCGCCACAACATGCGACTAAATCCTTCTAAATGCGCTTTTGGAGTCGAAGCTGGGAAATTCTTGGGTTTCATGCTCACGCACCGGGGTATCGAAGCTAACCCTGATAAGTGTCAAGCCATCATAACTATGGAGCCGCCAAAAACCATTCGTGAAGTCCAAAGACTCGCGGGAAGAATTGCCGCCCTGTCCAGATTTATGTCCAGGTCGGCTGATAAAGCGCTCCCTTTCTTCAAGGCACTCAAAAAAATTAAACACTTCCAATGGACAGAAGAATGCCAGCAGGCTTTTAGTCAATTGAAAGAATACTTAAGCCGCCCGCTCATTCTTTCTAAACCAAAGCCAGGGGAAGCACTGTTTCTGTACTTAGCCAGCAGTCATCAGGCAGTGAGCTCGGCCCTAGTTCGAGAAGAAGCAAACTCACAGTACCCCATATATTACACGAGTCATGCCTTACAAGCCTCCGAACTTAAATATCGGAAGATTGAAAAACTTGCTTATGCTCTCCTCCTCTCTGCACGACGTTTGCGACCATACTTTCAGAACCACATCATAATTGTCCGTACCGATCAACCGATTCGGCAAATACTCCAGAAACCCGACCTAGCAAGTCGTATGCTTGGATGGTCTGTGGAACTCTCCGAGCACACAATTAACTACGAATGAAGAGGAGCGATCAAAGCCCAAGCCCTTGCCGACTTCATAGTCGAACTCGCCCGACCTAAAAGCCCCTCCTCCGACCCGGAAAAACAACCCGCATGGATACTCTCGGTTGACGGATCTTCCAACCCCAAAGGAGGAGGGGCAGGAATAGTGGTCGAAGGACCAGAAGGAATACTGATCGAACAGTCTCTACATTTTGATTTCCCAGTTTCTAACAACCAAGCAGAATATGAGGCGCTCATAGCCGGCCTACGTTTAGCTCTAGAACTAGGTGCCCAAACTCTCAAAATCCAAATCGACTCACAGTTGGTCGCTAGTCAAATAAAGGGGGAATACCAAGCCAAAGACCCACAAATGGTTAGGTATCTAGAAAAAGTGAAAACCTGCATGGATAGCTTTAAAATAGCGGAAATACATCACATTCCGCGAGCAGAAAATGCACGAGCTGACATACTGTCCAAACTTGCCAGTAGTAAAAAACCCGGACACAATCAAACGGTCATACAAGAAACCCTCCTTCATCCAAGCATCGTACACGATGAAATAAGCGTTCTAGATAAAGAACCGTTGACTTGGATGACCCCTATTATCCATTATCTCAAAACAGGAATTTTACCTCAGCAGAAAATCGATGCTCAGAAATTACGAAGAATCGCATGCAACTATTGCTTAGAAAATGACATCCTCTATAAACGTGGATATTATACCCCACTCTTGAAATGTCTGGCCCCAGAGCACTCCCTCTACGTCCTACAGGAAATCCACCTTGGCATATGCGGTCATCAAATAGGAGCACGTTCCTTGGTAACCAAAACCCTCCGATCAGGCTACTATTGGCCAACCTTGCGGGCTGACTCTGCAGAGCTTGTCAAAAAATGCGACAAATGCCAAAAGTTCGTGCATATCCACCAGGTCCCGTCATCCGACCTGTCCACCACGGTTGAACCTTGGCCATTCTGCCAATGGGGCCTCGACCTCTTAGGTCCTTTCCCCATAGCGGCAGGACAAAAGAAATACTTAATTGTCGCAATAGACTATTTTTCTAAATGGATTGAGGCAGAACCCTTGGCCAAAATCACAGCCAAAAATGCTAAAAAATTCCTCCAAACCTTTATCATTTGCAGGTTCGGAATTCCGCATACAATAACAACGGACAACGGAACCCAGTTCACCGATCAGGGATTCCGATCTTTTTGCGCCGACTTGAAAATACGGCTGAATTTCACTTCGGTTGAACATCCTCAAGCTAATGGACAAGTCGAAACAGCAAACTGGATAATTTTGGATGGGCTGAAAAAGATATTGAATCACACCAAGGGCAACTGGACGGAAGAGCTCCCATGGGTATTATGGTCTTACCGAACAACATCTCAGACCTCAACTAAAGAATCGCCTTATAAACTCAAGTATGGGGCCGAAGCAATGATACCCGTTGAAGTCGGAGAACCGAGCTTCAGGAGAAAGCACTTCAACGAAGACCAGAACCAAGAGGCGATGTACACAAACCTGGAGCTACTCGATGAAGAAAGAGAAAAGGCGAAACTCAGAATGTTGGCATATAAAGAAAGAATCACCAAGTATTACAACGCGAAAGTCCGACCTAGGGATTTCAAACCAGGCGAACTCGTCCTCCGAAAGGCTGCCATCACCAAAAAGCACCTCACAGAAGGCAAGCTGGCCCCCAACTGGGAAGGCCCATACAGAGTGCACGAGTCCCTTGGAAAGGGAGCATATAAGCTCCTAACAATGGAAGGAGTGCCGATCCCTCGAACTTGGAATGTAAGCAACCTCCGTATATATGAAATATGATGTTTGTTCTTTTTGCAAACCGATCTAACGTAAAATGTTTGTAACCTCCACCGCGAGTGCAAACCGATCTAACGTAAAATGTTTGTAACCTCCACCGCGAGTGCAAACCGATTTAACGTAAAATGTTTGTAACCTCCACCGCAAGTGCAAACCAATCTAACGTAAAATGATGTTTTGTAACCTCCACCGCGAGTGCAAACCGATCTAAAATAACATGTTTGTAACCTCTACCACGAGTTCAAACCAATCTAAAAACTTGCCACCCATCGCAAGTTCAAATATGATCCAACAAATCCACCTCCATGAGTACCGTTGGGCAATTAGTAGATAGGTTCTTACTTATTCTCTATTTTGTTTTTCCATCAGAAAAATCTTCATTCAAAATTAGAGTCAGACCGATTTCTTACCTTAGTCAGAATTAACAAAAGAGACCTATCGTAACATTGTAAAAATAAAATCAAAATCATTAAAAGATAGACCTGAGCAAATGGTTAAAAAAGGTCGGAACCTGTTCATTCATTATGTTCAAAGAAAAATTACAAAACGATATCAAACATAAATTACATCAGTCAGCCCCCCCCCCCCCCCCCCCCCCCCCCCCCCCGGTCCTAGATAGAATTTCATCCTCACCCTCGGAGGGGGTATCATAATCTTCTAAAGAGACCTCGAGCTGAAGAGCTGCATCTTCTCCTTCGACCTCCTCACCCTCGCTCTCGTCAACCAGCTGACCATCTTTTATTTTCTTAAAATAATCCATCTGGTCCCTATTGAGATCAGAGAACTGCAACCTCGCCTGAGCAACAGCATGATCAAAACCTTCCTTAAAGGCAGTAGCATAGTTCTGCCCAATTTGAAGCTCGGCGCGGTCCCTCTGTCTCAGCTTCGATTGACGAGTGAGATTGATTCGGCGACTCATTTTGTCCCGCAGCTCGACCTCTCTCTTCTGCACCTCTTTGGCGAGAGATAGAATTCGTTCTATCTCTCTGGTGCCCGCCTCATGGCGATCTTCCAGCTCTTTTATATCAAGGCGAAGTTGTCTATTCTCCGCCTCGACCTTGTCCCGGGCTTCTAGGGCAGGAGCCAGTTGCTGAATTTCTAAGTTTTCTTTCTCCTCCCTTAGAAGCCGGTTCTCATCCTCCGCCTTCTTCAGAGCCTCCAGAGCCGAATCTTTTTCGACCTGGAGCAATTCTTCCTCGTCCTGTAGCTTCTGAAGGGCGGCGAGATCTCCCAATCTTTTTTGTACCCCTCGAATAGCAGCGAGGTCTCGGGTAGCATTGGCGAGGAGGTACTTCAGCAGCTGGTCAATCGACGATTAACCGACTCTCTCCATGTCGGATACCGGTACAATAGAGTCCACCCTATCCTGAACAGGAAACAGGGTATTCCACAATGAGTGGCTGGCATGGGTATCATCACCGGTCAGAGCGACGGAAAATAAATCAAGAGGTTTGACCTCAGCTGGAGCTTCCTGTCGAAGCCGGCTCGGTGTTTCTTGTCGGGGCCGGTTAGATGAGGAACCAGCTCGGGCAGTCTCCTGGCGAGAGGGTTTGTGTTTTTTAGACCCACGCTCTCCCCGGTCTCTTCGCCTAAGATCCGCAGCTGGATCCTCCTCCATTGGACGTTTCCCCCGGGCCCGGTCTGCCGGCACCACAGTCACCGACTCAGCTGCAATGGCCCTACTGGGTTGAGACGCAGGCGCCGGTATTTCCTCCACATCCCGGATAACCGGGCCGCCTCTAGGAACAACCCCACCGAACTTCGCCAGTGTAGATAGCCTCACCATCTCTTCTTTGCTGATTCTTTCGTCTGCAGGCACAAAGGAAGACTCAGTTAGCTACATCAAAAAACTCATGATAAAGGTAACACAATAAACTATATACCGACCAATTAAATCTTTTGCTTTCAGCTAGATTTGTTGTACGTTAGCTCGGAAATAATTCTTATTATGTGACCAATTTCTGGATCGTACTCATCCATAGAGCGTGCTCGTCCTTTATTTATATATCGGACCCACCTCAAGGGAAATCGGGGTTTCCCGTACTCATCCAAGAAAAAAGCCTTATCCGGCCGAGGTACCCCATCCCAGGACGGAACTGTTACTCGAAAGAATTGACCCTTCCACCCCTTAGCCGATTCCTCAAATAGCTTCATTAAGCATAGTTGAGGTCGGCTAGCCACGTAAATAAATTCCTGATCGGAATCTTTCACGTCCTTTAAAGAAAAAAAATGAAAAAATACATCTACCCGGGGGTCTACTGTTAACAGCACGCACATATTCTGAAAAGCGCGAAGAAATCCCCACCCGTTAGAATGAAGCTGTGAAGGAGCGGCGTTTATTGTTCGGAAAAAGTCCATTTCAAATTCAGTCAAGGGAAGCTCGACTCTAGCCCTATCCATGTATGCCAGGTTGAAAACAAAAAACTTATTATGAGGGCAGTTCTCACAAACCGGCAACCCCCTAGGGGAGGCCTCCAAATCAAAATGGTGACAATTCCAGTCTATTTCTGGAAAGTTGTTTTTTAAGTTTTCTATGTCCCTAGGGCGATAGAGGATTTAGTAGTCCTAATCGGAAAGCTAGCAAAAAAAGGAACAGACGGTTGAGAAGAAGAAACCCCAGCACCATTCCCCCTAGAGCATTCTGGATTATCTCTTCCCGAAGACCCCATTTTTTGAAAGAAAAAAAACTCACCAGGCGAGGATTTAGAACAGGGAAAGATTGGGTAGAAAAATCTACCTCTTCTTGCAAAACCGAGCTTCGGCTTGGAGAAGCGCGAGTCCTTAAAAGTTCACGTGGTTCTCTCCGACTTAGCCAAAATCTCAAAACTCCTTTTCGAAAACTTGGGCAAAATCAGAAGATTCTCTATTTATACTAACAGGCATTACTATCCGTCCGTCCACATCTCTTAAAATCCGACGGTCAGGGGAACGCCGTAACAGACTCGGGAAGTACAAACTTCATATCCGCAGCAGACTTCCCATCTCGAGACACGCGATTGCCAGCGGCCATCATTACCCCCATATTGGGAATACCAATAATAAATGTACACGTAGCAGGCCAGAAGATGAAAAGACGCCGGCAAGAAGTCTTTTTTATACCGACCTACAACTCGGAGATCTTATAATTCTCCGAGCTCTTGAGGGGCAAGTGTGGTGGGCCTGTCTCAAGGCCCAAATATACTTGGCCCGGAGGAAACATTGGCCTAATAAAGCAGATGAAGCACCGGGTCACCCATCATTTGTTACGGGCGACCCAATAACCCATCCTGGGTAAACCGTAATGCTCAGGTTTGTTTTCCTATAAATAACCCCTGACACTCAAAGGTTAAGGGACTAGCTCTCTGAAATATCTCATTATTAAGCTCAAACTATACTGATTTGATCTTCGGAGCCCGGAAATAAAACACCGGTCCGCGTTTCAGGTAACCATTGAGCGATCGACCTTGGAGACATCCCGACCTCGACTTGGACCGACCTTCTCAACTCGGGCATCGTCAAAAACCCATTCAAATACCCAGGTTAGTGATTTAGGCAAACTTGAAAAGAATATTTATTTCAAATTATGCACATATACATGTCTCCTTATTAACCCTAACGCCACAACTATATAAAGAGAGGATCCTTACTCCTTTTTGTCTCACACACAAAAAAAAAAAAGGAGAGGGAGAACAATTTGGCTAGCTGCTGCTTTCCTTAGAATATCAAGGTAGGCATTTCATTATCTACAGGAACCATTTGACAACTTCCTCTAGCTTCATCTTATTGACAACTTTGATTTGATTGCTCATTATTTTTTTTTGGGTCTATTTCATTCATCTTCTTTATGTTTCAATTCTGCATATGATATATCTCTTCAAGTTTAAAGCAATTTTCTTATCATATTCTATACGTTGAATCAATGGAAGAGTGACTTATAGTGATGCTTTTTCCTTTGTTAGTACTATTTTCAGCTTTTTCCTTTGTTACCAAGCACTCTTTCAAGAGAGAAATTACAAGTTGCTGTTGTTTTTCATCAAACAAAATCAAGGTGTGTACTATGACTTTTATGTTTCAAAATTTCTTATCTTTTAATATTGTTGTCGTTATATATGTGTATTGATTTTTGGGATAATACTCAAAATTTCGGTGTTATTCTTACTTACCAATATACTAGAATGGTGTGAACACAAAATATGTGGTCAAGGACATATGTGCCAAGGGAGAATTTGCCATATATTGTTTGTGCAGGTGAGCGGGTTGGAATTCCTGAATCCAATGCTTTCTTGGTGGCAAAAAATACTTGGACAATTGATTTGTCGTTTGCTGTTCAAGTCACATCTGATGTGGTTTCTACCAAAATTCTGGTAACAATGTAATCATTTTATTTAATTATTTTCAATATGTAATGTTTAGTTTTTTTATTAATATTTATTGGTTATTGTTTATAGCCAATCTCTTATTCGTTTTGGCAAGAATTTATGGATGAGAAGGAGGAGTCGTGGTACCTTGTCTCTTCCTTCAACTAGAAATCCTAAAAGGTTAGAACCATTCATGTCGCTAAGTGGATCTACTTCACTGTCAAGTTTGGCGATGATTTTGACAAATTTATGGAGGACAACAAAGTTAGTGAGGGGGATGCCATTATCTTTGAGCATGTCGGTGGCAAAGTTCTTCGCTTTGCAATTTTATCAAATAATCTTCATGTAATTGATTAGGTGAATACCATTAGCTAGATGATACATCAATATTTCACTTGGTTGATAATTTTTGTCGTGTTCATGGTGGTTGGTTCTCATATGAACAATAATAAGATAGGATACCTTTATCCAAAATTTTCATCCCCTTCTTATTGCTACTTTGATAATTCATATGTTGTTTGGGAACACTATGAATTATTAATAGATGCACCTAAAGCAGAGATAAATTTACATGGTAATGATCCATTATAGGCTTAGCATATGCGTAATTTAATTATATAACTATAATAGGATTTTTGATAGCATTAAATTTAGAACCTAAAGTGTTTACTTATAAAAATTATAATAGGACTATTGTGGTACCGTTTATACATTGGTTACTCTCTTTTATTTTATTTTTTTTATGTAAATATATGACCTCTGTATTTATTATATTATTTTTAGCCTATAGAAATTATTCACCAATGGGTCTAATTGATACCCAATTTCTTTGAATATTCTATAGAGTGTATCAAGTTTTTGGTTGTGAAAATCTATAGATAAAGAACATAATCAACTAACAATTCGGAAATCACAAGCAAAAATAAATAAATAAATAAATAAATAAAATAAAATAAAAATTGACATAAAAAGGAAGCATAGCCCTAATAGTGGCCAAAAAAAAGGTAGGATATTACCTTAAATTTCTATTCTATCACCTCAAATAGTATCACCAAAAAGACAAATTAATAGCAAGGATATTAGACAATCAAACGTTTTCCTTATTTCCAAACATACAATGTGGGGAAGTTAGAATTTAACAATGTGAAGTTGGAACTTGGAAGAAGGGAATGTAGCTCTTGTTTATGGTAGTTGCTTGTCATTATTTGAATTGTTATTTTCATAGTTTGTGTCCACATCATGCTATCGGATGAGCCACTTCTTGCTTTTGGGTCTAATAGCTGGGATAGTATTGATCACCCTTTTTTTTTTCTTTTTTTTTTTTTAAAGATTTCCATAAAAAATAAATAGTTTCATAAATCATAATTATAGAAGACTGACAGAGACTATTTAAGTTCTCTTTCACTATATAAATGTATTACTCTTGATCCTTTGTCAATAAAATCTTGCCACTAAATTAATCAATTGAAGCAGTCTTCGTGAAATTATGAGTTCTGGCTTTTTAGAATTAAGAAATCCTTACTCAAAATGTATAAATTACTTTGGCTTTTGGTGACAAATTATTGGGTTAGTGGTAATGCATTGTTACACATACACAAATACCTCACTGTCAAATACTTTTTTGGCTCTCTCAGTATCTTATATGGTTCTTATGATTTCAAGTAAAATCAAATTTGTTTATTAGAATGATCCCCACTGTTGTTTCACCATTCACCTGCTAATTGCTGCTTTGCACGTATTTCTTGGGAACTCGAACACACCAATGTATGTTTTTCTAATATTTTTTAAGAAGCTCTTTGTTGATCTTCCTCTCTATATGCAGCTATGTTATTGTTTTGTGGAATTTTGTTTTCTCTACTTCTGTTCATATCCTCCTTCTCTATCTGTAATGTAATAGTTTTAATTGGTAGGAGTTCTCATTAATCCATGAAGTGTTTTGGTTGGCCTATCACAAACAGAATTTAACAATGTGGGGAAGTCAGAATTTAACAATGTGAAGTTGGAACTTGGAAGAAGGGAATGCAGCTCTTGTTTATGGTAGTTGCTTGTCATTATTTGAATTGTTATTTTCATAGTTTGTGTCCACATCATGCTATTGGATGAGCCACTTCTTGCTTTTGGGTTTGACAATTGGGATAGTATTGATCACCCTTTTTTTTTTTTTTTGAAGATTTCCATAAAAAAAAATAGCTGCATAAATCATAATTATAGAAGACTGGCAGAGACCATTTAAGTTATCTTTCACTATATGAATGTATTACTTTTGATCCTTTGTCAATAAAATTTTGCCACTAAATTAATCAACTAAAGCAGTCTTCGTGAAATTATGAGTTCTGGCATTTTAGAATTAAGAAATCCTTACTCAAAATGTATAAATTACTTTGGCTTTTGGTGACAAACTATTGGGTTAGTGGTAATGCATTGTTACACATACACAGATACCCACTGTCAAATACTTTTTTGGCTCTCTTAGTATCTTATATAGTTCTTATGATTTCAAGTAAAGTCAAATTTGTTTATTAGAATGATCCCCACTGCTGTTTCACCATTCACCTGCTAATTGCTGCTCTGCATGTATTTCCTGAGAACTTGAACACACCAAGGTTTGTTCTTCCAATATTTTTTAAGAAGCTCTTTGTTGATCTTCCTCTCTATATGCGGCTATGTTATTATTTTGTGGACTTTTGTTTTCTCTACTTCTGTTCATATCCTCCTTCTTCATCTGTAATGTAATAGTTTTAATTGGTAGGAGTTCTCATTAATCTATGAAGTGTTTTGGTTGACCTATCACAATCAGAATTTAACAATATGGGGAAGTCAGAATTCAACAAAGTGAAGTTGAAACTTGGAAGAAGGGAATGTAGCTCCTATTTATGGTAGTTGCTTGTCATTATTTGAATTGTTATTTTTATAGTCTGTGTCCACATCACGCAATCAGATGAGCCACTTCTTGCTTCTGGGTCTGACAGCTGGGATATTATTGATCACATTTTTTTTTTCTTTTTTTTTTAAGATTNTCTTTTTTTTTTTTAAAGATTTCCATAAAAAATAGATAGCTGCATAAATCATAATTATAGAAGATTGGCAGAGACCATTTAAGTTCTCTTTCACTATATAAATGTATTACTCTTGATCCTTTTCAATAAATTTTTGTCATTAATTAATCAACTGAAGCAGTCTTCGTGAAATGATGAGTTCTGGCTTTTTAGAATTAAGAAATCCTTACTCAAAATGTATAAATTACTTTAGCTTTTGGTGAAAAATTATTGGGTTAGTGGTAATACATTGTTACACATACACAGATATTCCCACTGTCAAATACTTTTTTGGTTCTCTCAGTATCTTATATAGTTCTTATGATTTCAAGTAAAGTCAAATTTGTTTATTAGAATGATCCCCTTTTGGCTGAGTATTTTAATTTTGTTGGTGTAAAACTTCTTGTTTTTAAACTAGCATAAACAAAATTAAAAAGGCAATTTTTTGAAAATTAATTACAAAAATTGGGGCTTGGTTTCAATCTTAGGCATATTACCAACTCCATATTTGTAGTTGAACAAGTACATGTATCTTGGGTTGGTTTTTCTAGGTTACATACGATATCATAGGTAACATTAAACAATTAAAATTTCGTGGGTTCAAATTAAAATATCTATTCCCAACGTTATAATATTCATATAATTGTTTTTGTTCTATTTTTACTACAATTATTTTTTGGGGACTCTATTCCTAATTGTCGCATTATCATTATTATTTTTCTTTAAACCAAGACATCTAGAATCATGGTGAAGACTAGAATCCAACGTGTCAAGGAAGAGGAACCAAGGAATGTCATCCCCTTTGTCCTACCTGTGGAGGAGAGAGCTAATTATCCTCAATCAATTGCTTTTTATGATGCTATATGTACCAATAATGTCAACTTTTTATTTTTGGTTCAAATTACCCATGATATCATCACTACAAGAATTATGGTAAATATCATATTCATTGTTATTTTCATTTTTATTGTTTCATATATTATTTATGATTTTGAACAATTTGTTATTCTTTTCTTCTATTGAAGCCTATTCCATTTGAGTTTTGGAATAAATTCATGTTGGATGACAAGATAACATGGCATATGACTACTCGAATGAACAATAATGTTTAGAAGGTTCCAATCATGTATGTAACTAAAGAAGTATTTATCATTGTAAAGTTAGGTAAAGGGCTTGGTAAATTCATGGAAGACAATCACATTGAAGAGAAGGATGCGATACTCTTTGAACATGTCGGAGGTTTTCGCAGACAATGTTATTGTTATTGAATAACATTGTTTGGTTTAGAAATAAGAATAAAGTAATCATTTTATATTGAAATTTCATGTATTCGGTTTTTTCTATTTCAATTTTGAGACTATATTATGTCAAATTATAAAGAATATATATAATTTGGTTTATGGTGAATACCAACCTTAGTTATCAGTTTAATAATAAATACAAGAGAAGTAAGCAATGTAATTTATGATGATGTCCCTTTTATCACAAAAAAATAAAAATAAAAAGTTATGATGATGTCCTAAGATGCCAACTACAGTTTCAGTTCTGCATTTAAGGTACTATCCGTTTTGGATACTTGAAATTTGCTTCATTCAATCTTTTTTCATGTCATAAGATGTAAAATATAGTTACTTACCCTACCCAATTGTTAGTTTTATGCATTAGAAACTGTAGTTGTTTAGCCTCCTTCCCCTCATTAAATAATGTGTTCGACATTCTAAACATTTCTCTCCTTAAACTGGATCCCACCATTGTCAAAGATCTAAGAAAGATGTTTGATGAGCATAATATCTTAGTAAAAATATTTAGGAACGCGAGAGATCATTATCAAAGCAACACATTCACCAATGTAAGGATGTGACTTATTACGAAACGCAGAGCTGATGATAGGACATATAATAAATCTACTGTGAATGAAATTGCGATCCTAATGGTTGGAGATGTTGATAGTCTTAAGAATGGAAGAAATATTATAATAGAATCTAAGACAAGAGATCTACAGAGGATATGTGGAATCCATTCTACCTATCCTGGATTACAATATTCCCTTCTATTTTCATATGTCAAAGATGGATATAGAGATGACGTACTTTTGAGAGGATCAACTATAACTGAAACTACCAAGAGGATAAGAGTGTTAATGAGGGAATTATTTACCTTCAAGTTGATGGATAAGAACGGTGAAACTCCCACTTTATTTTTATCAAGAAAATTATTTCAGCAGTTCTTGGTCGATGTATTTACAATGATTAAGATATATCAAGATGAACCAAAACTTACTAAGAGCAAAATTATACAAAGGTTTCATTGAGTGTGTATTGAGCAGAGACACTATTGGATCATTTGTTAGGAAACATATAATCTTGTTGTCTTCTTTCACTAGTTGAGTGAGGTATATGTTCCAAAATTACCATGATTACATGTCTATATGTCTTTGGGTTGGATATCCAGATTTATTTATCATATTTATATGTAATCCATGATAACTCGAGATACATTGTTATATTAAAGATAGAGGGTTCGGTACCAAAGATAAACCCAATATTTTATTCAGAGTGTTTAAAATGAAATTGGATGAGCTTATTAGAGATTTAAAGCAAGGACATCATTTCAGAAAGGACAATTAGGTACGTATCTCCATCTTCGTATATTATATACTCTGTGAAAAATCAATGACCATGTTATAACAATAGATATTTTCCAGTGGTATATACGATAGAGTTTTAAAAACGTGAGTTGTCTCATGCACAAATATTATTATTCTTGCATCCTGGACATAAATATCTCACCCCCGATGACATTGATAAAATAATATCTGCTGAGATACCTAAGAAGAAAGAAAATCTAATATTGTATGAAATTGTTAGGAATTATATGATGCATGGTCCATGTGGTGTTGCGAACACTAAATCATTATATATGAGAGATGAAATATGTACGAGATACTTTTTTAAGAAATTTGTGAAAAGAACAACGATTGATGAGGATAGATACCCTTGCTATAGGAGGATGGACGATAGCAAGTCTGATGACAAGAATGAAATACTACTTGACAACTAGTAAGAGTAAATATAATTCTTCTATTACATGTCATGTTATTTAATTCATTCAAGGAAATTATAAACCAGAATTTTTTTTTAATTGTTTACATATACATTACTGCAACAGGTTTGTCATTCCGTATAACCGAAATCTCCTTATGAAGTATGAAGCGTACATCAATGTTGAATGGTGTAACTAGTTAAGGGCAATTAAATATATATTCAAATACATAAACAAATGGTTTGATTGCATTACGGTTGCTTTCTACGAATCAAATGAAAACAATACGCAGAATAACATGGAGAATAAGATCAAGATGTATTACGATTGCAGGTTCGTTTCTACATGTGAGACAACCTGAAGGATATTTGCGTTTGACATTCATTACTGAGATCTATTAGTGAAAAGACTATTATTTCATCTTCCAGATGAACAGTTTGTTATTTTTCGGGAGAGTGATAACTTTGATGATGTGGTGAATAAAACAAGTGTAGAGATGACTAAATTCTTGGCTTGGTTTGAGGCAAATAAGAAATATCCACATGCCAGACATCTAATGTATGCTGAGTTCCTAAATTATTTTGTTTGAAAATAGCAGACTAAAGAGTGGTTGTTAAGAAAGAAAGAATTTTTTGTTGGGAGACTATATTATGTTCCACCTGGATCTGGTGAGTTGTATTACATGACCATCGTATTGAACATTTAAAGAGGATGTACAAGCTATGAAGAAATCAGTACAATTAATGGAGTTGTCTATGTCACATTTAAAGAAACATGCTATGCAATTGGTTTTCTTGATGAAGACAATGAATTTATTGAATGTATAAAAGAAACAAATGCATGAGGTTCTGACAATTATCTGAGGGGCATATTAATCACGCTCCTAATGTCAAACAGTATAAATAAATCAAATCTGGTATAAGAAGAGACGTGAAAATTGATGTTTGATGATATTATTCATAGACAGCGAATAATATTCAATAATCCTAATAAAACTTATAATGTTATGAAATAGATATATTTGACACATTTAATAATATAATAGATATGCATATCAATTTGCTAATTATAGAACATAGTTTGTAAGGTAATAATGAATGTATTTTCTCCTAAATTGTAATATTATATGATTAACCATGCACGTATAATGACTGTATCACTATTTGATTTTGTTACAAGACTGATGATCAATATAAAAACCACACACTAGTAAAGATACATAAATTGTTACAGAATTACGGCAAGAGCCTACGTGATTATCAATTTATGTCATTGGCTCCAAATGAAGGTATTTCATCTGCACAAAACAAACTAATTTATGATGAGACCGCATATGATAGAGATAAGCTAGTACAAGAGCACATGGAATTATTCTCAAGATTTACGGATGAGCAGAAGATTGTGTATGAGAAAATCATGACAGCGGTTTGTGATAAGCTGTTGAGGCTATCAAATTAAATCTATATATTTCCGATTTACCAAAACTACTAGTAGTATAAGGTAACACCGAGTCAAGCCCTTGGATCACTCTAATTAGGGAATCAAATTAAAAAGTTAACGAATAAAGGGAAATGTTTTGTAGAATTAATCAACATAAAGCAATTAAAAAGTAGTAAACCGAATTAAGAAAAACAACTAATCCAGGAAATTAACTAATCTTGATTTTAATCCATCCTTGATTACAGTAAATTCATTCAATCACTAACCTAATTCTTGGTCTTAGATCACATTAAGAAGCCTTAAGATGATCCATGGATCCTCTACTAGATAAGTATCCAGAATTCGACCAAGCAAGATTTAAACAAATTAAGCATCTATTTAATTCTAGATTAACCTAAAAACCTGAATCCAACTAAGCTAAACAATTCGTCAAACACCTTTGAAACACTGTTTAATCTTTAAAATTCTCTTTCAACATATAAAATTAAGTAATTATCACATGAACATTCCAACCGAATTAAGCAACTCAATCAGAATTAAACAAAAAATGAGGAAAGAAACTTGATGAACAATTGAATGCAGAACAATTAAAATAGAATCTCATAATTAAATATCAAGATAGTCAAAACCTAGATTGATTAAAGGGCTAGCCTTCCATGAACAAGATGGAAGAATTCATTACAAAAAAAGAAAAGAAAACTGCTAGCTAGAGGAGAAGAAAACAAAACTGCACAAAAGGGAATGGAAACCTATGTACTCCTCTTTCTGTACTTGTAACCATCTAAATCTCCTTATTCCAAGACTTTCCCTAGGTTAAATTTAATCCTCTTTCTCTTAGCTTTAATTGGACATCGAATTTGCCTTAATTGGGTTTAGGATGAGAAAGTTAGGCCTAATTTACTTTTAACAGCTTTTTGGACTCATTAGCCAACTTCAAGGGGTGCTAATACCATCAAAATATCACAGTTTGGATAAGTGATCTTCACAAGAGTTGAATCTTTATGTCTCAGTTATCCAATGACACTAGTTTCAGGTTCATAAGACACCTACAGCCTAACTTATGGTCCAATCTCTTCATATGATTCAGGATTCAGTGATAACATCTATGTTCTGACTTCCAGGTTAAATATGACATGCTGGACACCCAAATCAGCCTTGGAGCTCTGAATCAAAGTTGTAGATATTTCTCTCAGCTTTCCTAAAAGGTAAGATTTATGATTATCAAATATACAAAACTCAAGTTATACCCGAAATACAGAAGTAGGGTAAAATTTCCAATAATGCCTAAAAATACAATTAAGCCCAATTGAAACCCAAACTAATGAAATGTGGCCAAGCCCAATCAAATAGGCACAAAAGATGTTTAAGAGACCAAAAATGAGGGTTAACTAATGTATAAAAAGTACGTTTATCAGTTTGCTCTAGCAATGGTGGTCAATTTTTTCTATATGGTTACAGTGAAACTGAAAAAATATTTGTCTATACAACAAAGTTTGCTGCTCTACGTTCCAAAGACAACATAGTGTTGACAGTAGCTTCGAATGGTATTGTATCCCTTCTCCTTCTTGGAGGTAGAACAACACATTCTAAATTATGCATCTATTTGAATGTTAATGAGAATACATTCTATAACATAAAACCAAACACCCCATTCACAGAACTACTAGCTATTACAAAATTAATTATTTGGGACGAGGCCCCTGTGACACATAAACATTGTTTCTAGGCATTGGATAAAATCCTTAGAAATATACTAAAGCATACAGACATAGAAGCTACACAAATGCCATTTGGGGTAGGATTGTGGTACTAGGTGGAGACTTTAGACAGATACTTCCAGTGATACCCGGTGGAAGTAAACAAGATATTGTTGCTGCAACTATCAACTCTTTCTACTTATAGAAACATTTTTAGGTGCTAATTTCGATTTAAATTTTATTATACATAACATTAACATAATATGATCATTCATATATGTTTTTTTGTCAAACACGTGCAGGTCTTGAACTTAACAAAAAAATGAGATTGGAAACATGATTTACAGATCCCCAAACAGTTGAACTGAGTGAGTTCTCTAATTGGTTATTGAAGATTGGCGACGATGAAGCATGAGATATGAATGATGGTAAAGTTGTTATCCATATACTAGATGACCTCTCCCTTCGTTGTGGTGATAATCCAATTCATGATATTGTGAACTCAACTTATCCGGGATTCATGACACACATGCAAGATCTAAAATATCGCCAAGAAAGAGCAATCCTCGCACCTACACTAGAAGTGGTAAAAAAAAAATCAATGATTATATGATATCCTTATTGCTTAATGATGAAAAGATCTATTTGAATTCAGACAGTACGTGCAAATCGTGGGGAATGGACTAGACGATATGCATACACCCGAATTTTTAAATGGTATCACTCCATTTGGCCTCCCAAAACATAGGTTAGTACTGAAGCTGGGCATATCTGTCATGTTATTAAGGAACATAAATTAGTAGAATGGATTATGCAATGGAACGAGATTGATAATCACCCAACTCAGAAGATATGTTATGGAGGGAAAAATTATTTCTGGTAGTAACATAAGAGAAAAAGTGTTCATTCCAAGGATGAACCTGACATCCTCTGATAAGAAGTTTCCTTTTAGACTATAGAGAAGATAATTTCCCCTCTAGGTTTGTTTTGTCATGTTAATAAATAAGAGTCAAGGTTAATCTTTGTCACATGTTGGATTATATCTACTAAAACCAGTCTTCAGTCATGGACAATTCTATGTGGCTTTTTCGAGGGNTACTAGATGACCTCTCCCTTCGTTGTGGTGATAATCCAATTCATGATATTGTGAACTCACTTATCCGGGATTCATGACACACATGCAAGATCTAAAATATCGCCAAGAAAGAGCAATCCTCGCACCTACACTAGAAGTGGTAAAAAAAAAAATCAATGATTATATGGTATCCTTATTGCTTAATGATGAAAAGATCTATTTGAATTCAGACAGTACGTGCAAATCGTGGGGAAATGGACTAGACGATATGCATACACCCAAATTTTTAAATGGTATCACTCCATCTGGCCTCCCAAAACATAGGTTAGTACTGAAGCTGGGCATATCTGTCATGTTATTAAGGAACATAAATTAGTAGAATAGATTATGCAATGGAACGAGATTGATAATCATCCAACTCAGAAGATATGTTATGGAGGGAAAAATTATTTCTAGTAGTAACATAAGAGAAAAAGTGTTCATTCCAAGGATGAACCTGACATCCTCTGATAAGAAGTTTCCTTTTAGACTATAGAGAAGATAATTTCCCCTCTAGGTTTGTTTTGTCATGTCAATAAATAAGAGTCAAGGTTAATCTTTGTCACATGTTGGATTATATCTACTAAAACCAGTCTTCAGTCATGGACAATTCTATGTGGCTTTTTCGAGGGTTCGAACGAGGAGTGGCCTCAAGGTTCTGACGATTAATTCAAATGAAAGTTCCACAACAAGCACCACAAATGTTGTCTTCAAAGAGGTGTTCCATAAAATCACTCAAAACGGTACTACAAAAATTATAATATATCATATATGTATATACACATATAAACTTCCAAGATTCAATCTTATACATTCTAATTATACTAATGTTACAATTCCAGGGTCAGAGTGAGTTCGTATAGACTTTGCTGAAGACGGTGATAGCCCCATTCTCAATCATACACAATAGGTAATTTCAGTATAGTATCAACTCATTTTGAATTAGTGTAATGCCCTTTTCAAAGTTGCAATGGATTCATGATTGATCATTTTAATATACTACATCTATAGACCAAAATATGAAATCCAACATTTTTATATTTACTTAGCTTATAGTTATATAATTTATGCTTCTATGATCACATAAATTCTATACTACCCTATTGCCTAAGTCCTGTCCTGCCGCCCAACGGCCCTCGCATCGGCGCAGGAATAATACTAGTTTCATTAATAGCATAATCATCATAATATCAAAACTTTAAAAAAAAAAAAGGATAAATAAGATAAAATTAAATATGAAACATAAATTTTTTTAAAAAGTTACACTTGCTATTACAAAAATACTAATAGTTTCACATTTTAACAGTAGCACAAATTTCAAATCTAATTTGCATAATTCACAAATAATTCTTTTTTTTTTTCTTTTTGTGTTATTTAAGTTAAATAAAAGCTAGAAGTTATTTATATCATCCAAGCCAAGTGATAACAGTTGCCAACTTTGGTAATTGACGCTAAAACTTTAGACGATTAAATCATACTGAGAAGAGACAAGAAGATAATGTGTTGCCTCAAGCACTTTAAAAACTTGGTGAAGTTAATTAGAAAATCCCTTTTCAAATTTTCAGATCAAAATCTTTATATAAAAAAAATATTACTGTTTTCTCCAAAGAACAGGATAATCTTTTCTAGAATATGCTTGCCTTACCTACATATAGAGGGTAAGAATGGTCATTTTAAAAAACTCATATGAATAGCATCTGCTAGTTATCTTATTCATCCAATTCATTGTCATTTGAAAGATGTCCTCTGTCATGACTACTACCACCTTTGCTAACCAAATTTTCTAAAAACACAATCAAAATCTTATTAAAGGATATCATAAATAAGTGACCATAATAAGTACAAGGGCAAGAAAGCCGGATTGATGAAAACAAACCAGGCAAGAAGCTAGCAGTTGTAGATACAAGTTCTTGGAAACTATAAAATTTGCATGAAAATGAATACTTCTCTTGTAAAATAGATAAGGGTATTTTTGAAAAAAAAATATTAAGGTTCCCAAAGTTATATTAAAACTAAACGTGGGAATATAAAATTTCTAAGAAAGATTGTCTAACATTCCTAAGAATGTTTAAGGCTAACCAAACACATTTGTAACATTCCCAAAAATTATAGTTCCTAGAAAACATGATTCCCAGGAACGAAAAAAGAATTTGTCTGTCAAACGCTCCTAAGTGTTAAATTTTGTTTGGGCTGTTTGGGCGAACTTGTTTTAAACCACCCAAAGCCAAGGCCTCATTATGTTTCTAATTTTCAATCCCAACCAAGCCTATCATGTTGGTTTAGATTTAGTCAAGTCCAGATTGCGGATTAGGTTGTCTTTTGCTCACTCAAAGATAATATTATCACTCCCTTGAAACTTTCATGTTGAATTTAATTGTCCAGGTTTTTTAACTTATTTCAAAGCTCTTGTCAATTGGAGCAACTCAATGTAAGTCAAAATAGTTAAACACTAACAAAAGTGGCATAATTTTAAAGTTATAAGGTAAAGTTTATGCATAATAATACTTCATTTAATCTTGAAAGATGCACTCGAAATTACTTACGTTCTTGAAAGATTTTTTGTATCTCAAATGGTCCTCAATGTTAATTCCATCAATCACTTAAGTCCATTGTTAAGTTTCCGTTTGAGAAGTTTAACATATATGTATATGGGAACTATTAAATGCTGACTTGGATTGAGTTGCTGACACAGAAATGGCATTTGAGAATGTCAATTGAGTTGCTGGAAAGATATTGATTGGAGCAACATTGGAGCAATGTAACTTTTGCATGCGCTATTTAGTTTTTCCCAATACAATAAAGAAAATCCAACGAGGTTTATCAACAACACTATTAGGCATATGATAAAGGAATTGATGCCCTTTTAGTTAATCTTTGTGTGCTTTCCATGTAGAATATAGTAAGAATACTGTAGGTTTTTATTTTTTCTGGCCATATACAATAGGGCTTCAAACATTAGTCTTTTTGATGGAAGGAAGTCCAATAACAACGAAGATAATGCTCTGCTTTATCTCTTTGTAAATGTCTCTTATAATTTGGGTGGGATTGAATGGGCTCTGGGGTGTAGATGTTGGAAATGAAAGGAAACTTGACATTCATCAATGGTGTTCAAAGTTTATGTCTTGTGTCACTTGGACAGACATTTCAACAATTATAGAATGTGTCATTTGTACAGACACTTCAATAATTATAGAATTTCAATCAATCTCATTTGTCATTTCACCTTCTTTTTGTTCTTTTGGCTTCTGCATTACTTATTCTTTTGTTGATAAAACCAAGCTATTGTTTATCTTTGCTATCTTGTTTTAAGAAGTAACCTTAAGAAGATAATTCCTGACTAAAAAGGTACTTTGTGAGAGAAGTGTTGTAGGTTCTCTATAAATAAATCACTATAATTGCATCATTGCAGAAAACAAATTAAATCAGTGCTCATATTCTTGTCCTTTACCCAGGTGACAAAATTTTGAGGAGCAAATGGGAGCATGTCTAAGGTTCAAGATATAGCAAATTGAAAGAGATTGACTTGGCTTGTTCTTCTAGTGATGATTAGAAATTATGTCTCTGACTGTAGTTGTTCTTTTACTTTTTGGTTACAGACAATGTTGTAGATGCCCCTTTGCTTGTTTTATAGGACATCTTGTTTGGAAGGCACATATGAAGTTTTCCAAATCAAATCATTTTTTTTTACCTAAAAAAGAAACAGTAGAAGTTGTGCATACTTATCTATTGCGTTAGTGTTAAAATATTAGACATGTACACTATTATATTGTATTTCTATCATCTGCACGAAAGGCATTCTTTTTGTTATTTGAAATCTCAAGGTTATGTTGGACAATTAGGTTGTTCAATTGTATTTATGAATAGTTTAATAGTTTCTCTTTTAGTATTTCTTTCTGGCAGTACTGATATTTTATCTCCTTCATATTTGTTCAATAGCAAATAGGTCAGATGCTGTCAAAATAGATGAAGTATAAGTATCTTGATGCTGATGATTTTTATCCTCAATCAAACAAAGGTGTGTATATGAGTATATATAATTTCACAAACCTTATGAATTTTTGGCTGATAATAATATTTTGGAGAAGGGTACAATACACAACTCTATCAGTGCAAACTCAACAGTAACCTTTGGATATGATGACTTGCAGAAATTGGTCTCCTGTGCTTGCCTAATCCAAGGGTCACAAACTCTGCTGCACTGGTACACAACTTAATTGATGTATATTGTAGATGTGCCTAATATTCCTTGGTTCACTTATACTAAAGTAATATTTTTCTTTACTTGTTTCCACTTCATTTGTTCCACTATAACAGAAAAGATGAGTAGGGGTATCTCACTTTCAGATAAAGGTGACAAAATGGGCCCGGCCCGGCCCAGCCCGATTGGCGCAAATTTTTTTTAAAAAAATTTCTTAGTTTCCTATGGACATTCATATGTAGAAATTCTTTCATTTGCTTACTATTTTAATTTGCTGCAAATGGATCATACTCTTTAATTTAGTGGAGTCACTAAAAAATGAAAAGAAGATTAAGTGTTCTATAAGAAATTAAAAAATTGGTGCTTTTACCATTTTGTATTGTATAAATTGAGGCATAGTGTTTATTAAACAGTTATATTATTTGTAGGCTTACATTTGTTGTGTTGTTAATAGTTTAAGGATTACATAAAGAAGGGAGGACACATTACGTTGTTTATGATTCATTACTACTAAAAGAATATGAGATTTAGAACTATCATGCATCACAGATTGAATGGTGGCTGTTTGATGTATGTATTACCACCATGGCCACTGCTCAAATACACAAACAAGTGTTAAGTGTTTGGTAATCAAATCAATGATTCACTTGACGTAACTTTTACTATTTCTTTGGAGTTTTCATATATTTTTGAGAGAATTATTGTTTGATTCATCATGTTAATAAAAAAAATATTATTTAATTTTAAATATGAAGGAATTTAAAATTTAGTTCTTCTTATATTGGTAAGAAATATTCAAAATACCCATTAATGTTATGTGATTATTTCGTTATATATATAGTTATTTGTTTTTTTTGAATATGATAACTATATATGTGAATAGAATAACTACATAGTACTAAAAAGATAATGGTATATGTGAACAGAATAACGAAATGCACCAAGTATTTTAGACATTTTAGGTTAAAATGTACTGCAAGTCCCTATATATATATATATTATCTTTTGGGGTCTTTATAGTTTGAATTTTTTTAATTGGGTCCCTGCAGTTACTCTTGGTTATAACTTTGTCAATTTAATGCTAACATGACAAAGGGCTTGTCTATGTGGCAATAAAAAATGCTAAAGTGGCATCAAAGTGGTACAAAAATTTCTACCTCATCACCTTTCCTCTTCTTCCCTTCTCTCTCTACCTTCTTCTTCCATTCTCTCTCTGTCTAAATGTAAGTTGTTGAGAAAGAGGAATATTGTTTACACCAAGTCGAACCATGGATTTTCCCTTTGGATATCCAAGGTATTAGGTGTTGCTAGATCTAGTTTGAAATGGTCAAAATCCATTGAGAGGCGCTCAAAGAAAGCTAGTGAGTTTAGTTTGACTTTTGATACTTTGGCACATGCCAATTGAAGTTTTATTTTAAGTTAGTTCTATTTTATTTTCAAGTAAAATATAGATCTTTGTTAGTGCCTATTTCTATTCTTACAATTTCAAATGACTATTACAGGAAGCCACACTTGTAGTTGCTGCTGTAGAGAGGAAAAAGAGAGAGCAGAAAGATGTTGCTTCTATCAGTTATGGGGCAAAGAGTAGGAAGCATTCTTTCCATGAGCATTTCTCATTGCATCATGGATCTTGAACTTGTTAGAATGTTTGTCTCCAGAAAAAATGTGAAGAAATGATTAAATTCAATAATTATCTGGTTTCAATTAGATTTCTTTTTTTTTTTTGTCAAGTCATTATTGCTTCCATTCTTCTTATAGGTAAAGAGAGAATGGAAGAAGATGAAAGATGATGATGTGGTAATTTTTGCCCCACTTTTGTGTCATGTCAGCTTCTTTTATTGCCACATAGAAAAATTGTTTGTCATGTC
The DNA here is from genome assembly GCA_003255065.1 of Cercis canadensis. Lineage (NCBI taxonomy): Eukaryota > Viridiplantae > Streptophyta > Magnoliopsida > Fabales > Fabaceae > Cercis > Cercis canadensis. The sequence continues at coordinate 52,285 of QAOA01003015.1, forward strand.
AATACTAAACTGATGGGGTTATAATAAAGGGTAACATCAAGGACCTAATTAAAAAAAAAAAAGAGTAAAACCCTTTTTTAGTCCTTGAAAAATGCAACCACTGATAAATTTGTCCTCCAAAAATTTCCAGTGATAAATTAGCCCTTAAATATCACTAACGAGACCCTACTAGAGGACTAATTTGTCCGATAGAATAATAATTCAATGACCAATTTGTCACCGAAAATTTTTGGAGGATGAATTTGTCAGTAACTGCATTTTTTAAGGACTAAAAAAGGGTTTTATTCTTAAAAAAAATTTAAACTATAAGGACTCCAAAAGAAGAAAAAAAAAAATTATAAGGATCTAATTCAAAATTCATCCAAACTATAAGGACTTGCAGTACATTTTAACCGACAATTGATTTTGTATGAAAGGAACTAAATTTAAATTTCATTATATTTAAAATTAAACACAACTAATTACTGAGATAATTTATATTTTATTAGACGCCAAAAATAAATTAGACGACACTCCACATATCATCTATTATAAAATAAGAATGGTAACTAACCATTAAAAAGAATTAAATAAGCCTCCCTAAAAAAAAAAAAAAAAAAAAAAGAAGTGCCTCTCAAAGTCTTTCTTCAATGAACTCTTTTCTTAATTCTTGATTTGGCTTGACTGTGACTCTTTCATTGCATGTCTATAAAACATGAACTCCTGCAACATATACATGCAAATTTATCAAACTTAAAATTTGGTGAAAGTAGACACAACAAAGCATGAAGATCATACTTTCTTTCCCCACATCCAACCCCCCAAAAAAAAATAAAAAACCAAAATAAAGAAAAAAAAAACTCAAAAAGAAAGAGTTCACAACAAATTCTACCAATATTCTGTCAGCAAGCACATAAAAAGCCTAGAATAAAATAAAAATCAGCAAATAAAAAAAATGCACTTGCTGGAGTTTGTCGTCCATTACATACAAAAAGGTAAGTGTTGCCAACATAAGAATTTCTGCAACAAAATAACATTTAAGAAAAGATATGAGATACAATTGGATGAAACTGACATAATTTTCATATGAAGTGCTTGAGATATCTTTGACAGGCTAAGACTTGTTACTGGCTTTAGAACTAATTCACATATAGATATGTCTTTTTTTTTCTTTTTTATAAACATATTAGTTAAAACTAATTACAAGAGGTGGTAGTGTGGGGCTACAAGATCTGAAAAGGGGAATATATGATGTAATAAGCATAATTCTAAACCTCGAAAGCAAACAACATCGTTCTTTAAGGAAAAAAAAAAAAAAAAAGGATTAACTGCAGGTGTCACCACATACAATCATAAGCAAGGACTAACAGCTGAAAAATTCCATCTCATGTGCATGCATCATGAAGGTCTCTCTTCGAGGATGCATAGAAGAGAAGGAATGAACCCACTCCAAATCCAAGTGAAAGAAAATGCCACCCATAGCTGCAAGACGAGGTAATAACATATCTTTTTCATCTGATTTTGTCATTCCTATCTTAAGGTTAACTATGAGGAAATTCAACTAATCACATATGAGATGTTATTCATAAATATCCATGCATCATATACTTGATCGTATCATGTAACAATGAAGGAAAATAGACTTATCCTTTTAATATATGAAGATTGTCCAAAAACTAGGAAATTTTAAGTACTCTAGCTTTCTTGCTATGTAGTTGCCTAGTTGGATATTAGACATCATCAGAAGACACAATATTGATTTTTTGAGAGAAAACATACTTCCAAACAAGCTTTCTTTTATTCTTCGGTTTTTAAAAATCAAATCAATTTCCAAAAGAGATATCACTGATAATTTTTAGTTTGTTTTATTTTTGTACATTATTCTAAAATTTTAAGATTGACAAAAAGTTATCAGTTCCCACATTGTTGAATCAAAGAGAAATAAAAAAAAAAAAGGTAGCAATGGTTGCCAAATTCTTTTAAGTGAATTATATAGCAACTAGCTTTTATTGAGTTATAATACTTAGTGTGGACAAGTATAAGCTACAATTGCTTTTGGAATTCTTCGCTATAAGAAAAAGAAAATTTTCTTGCGGACATTTCTCGTTGAAAAGAGGTCCGAGAGAAAATCACGAGATTTATCAAGGAGTTTCTCTCATAAGGGAAAATTAAGAACTTCCTCACGGAACATCACCATCCGTGAAAAATCCGAGAGAAAATTTGTGAGAAATCAGGAGCCAAAGTGGCTGGAACATGGCACAAGGTTTCCCGCGGACAAATTCCATGAGAAGTAGTTGAGTTTCTCACTGTTTTTGTCTATGAGAAACACAATGTACCATTTTACTTAAATTTTTAATTTTAGGATTTTTCCTCACAGACAAAATTTGTGAGAAATTCCATGAAAAATTCTGAAACTTATCTCCCTCCACAGCCCAGCCTCCATTGCTAAAACTTCCCCGTTTCTCTATTCCTTCCCTCTTCCACTATCAGCCTGAGTTATTTCCACTATTCTAAGTAGTGCCACCAAGGGTTTGCTACAGTTCTCAAGGCAAGGCTTCCTATCGAATTAGTTTTGCACCATTTGGCTGTTTGGTTCACTTTGCTGTAAGTCCCAATTTTCCTCTTTGTTTGTGTGGTTTCTTGTTAGATATGAGGTGAATTTGCATAGGGCTTTTGATGTATGATATGTTTTAGGTTAATGTTGCTTAGTTTAGATGTTATTAGGGTAGTTTTGAATCTAGAAAAAATTGGCAGTTAATGCCCGAATTGGAAATGTTAAATTGGAAGTGAATTTGTTAATTTTTGGTGAAATTAAATTAGGGCTTTTGTTAGAAAATATGTTTAGAATGATTTTAGTATTTTTTTGGATGGTGTAGGATTTATTGTGATTTTGAGAGGTTTATGTGCGAATTAAATTATTTAAATTGGTAATGAAATTGATGTAATTTCAGGAAATTGAGTTAGGGTTTTTTTAGGAAATAGGTTTAAAATGATTCTGGTATTTTTTTAAATGGTGTAGGACTTATTGCATTTTTGGGAGGTTTATGTGCAAATTTCATTATTTAAATTGGTAACTCATTTGATGTAATTTGGTGAAATTGAATTAGGGCTTTTGTTAGAAAAAAGGTTTAGAATGATTATGATATTTATTTTTCTTTTGATTTTTTTGTATAGTGTAGGATTTATTACAATTTTGGGGGGTTTTTGTTGAAAATTAATTGTTGCTTAATTAGGTGCATTTTTTTGTTACCAAAGTTTTATTCAATTGTGTTACATATGTCTAAAAGTGACTTTGGTGTCGGCTTTTCTGTGCCCTTGAGGAAGGGCATGGGGATGGCCATAGCTCAACCTTCTCAGATGGTGCATTCTTAGATGTCATTGTTTATGTCGACCCCAAGGATGGTAGCACAGTCACCGTCGCCTTCTGCAATGCCGAAGATGCCATCCCTATCATGGATGGGGTCACCACTATCGGGAGGGATAGCAGCCTCGGACATAGCATCCTTTATTGCTGCGAGGTCATCTCAGGCGAGTCCGCATGTCTCAGACTCACCCTCCCTTGGTGCCAGATCAATCGATGGCTGCTGATGGATCTAGCCACATGGAAGAAAGGAGTAAGTACATTTTTTTCTATGTTGTTTATGGAAAATAATTAATATGTGTTCCCTATTACTAACTCATTTTTTTACAGCTTTATTCGTTTGAAGGAGCCTGTCAACTATCTTTCAGCTATCTACAAGTCGAAGTATGATGGGTCATGGATTAACTTCACCTCAGTTCCTGCTGAGGTGAAGGAGTTTTGGTGAAACCAGTTTAAGGTAATAATCATATACAAAGTTTTGATTTGATTTAAGTGATTATAATGTTTACTAACTCTAATTCTATTGCTGTTAATGTAGTTGAGGTGTATTTGGGATCCCTCGTACGAGAAGGAGATTTATAAGATATGGATGACAAAGTGCTTTGATACCATCCACACCACATTCAAAGACATAAGAAATGGGAAAACCAATGGAGAGTGGTTAAGCTCGAATGTCTTGGCGCAATTAAGGGCTGCATGGGGATACCAAAAGTTCAAGGCAGCCTCAGAGCAAAACAAGAAGAATTGCTCGATGGATCAAGGTGGCTATTACCATAGAGGTGGATCCATCACCATCTCTGAGCATAAGAGGAGGCTAGTAAGTTAACTTAGTAGTTTGTTAAGTAACTAGCACATAATAATCTATTTTTTACTATTCTTTAATGTTAATTGGTTGTTTGCAAACAAAGGAGCTGTGTGGGGAGCCTAATGCCCCTGAGATTTTTTGTCACCTGCAACATAGCACAACCAAAGGGTAGGTGCATCTAGTGGCTGAGTCCACTTATGTAAGTACACTTAGATAAAGTTCATTAAACTTTTATGTAGATAGGCCTCTATTTTTACTATTAAAGTCTCATTAATTTTGATCTTGCCTATGTAGAAATCTTTTTAGGGGTTGAGGTCACAGACTAATCAATCTTCTTCTTCTTCTTCTGTTGATAACACCAGCCTGTGACTGAATGTTGTTGGCGAGAAGAACAAGAAAGGGTGCATCTATGAGATGGGTTCATAGGCCGGCGTGGTGGACTCGGCTCCATCAACCCAGCAACAACATCCCACACAGGATCCACGGATTGACCATGTGGCGGCCTTGACATAGAGATTGGACCATCAAGAACACTAATTGCAACAACTGTCAAGTGTGGAGCAATTAGTTGCACAGCTCTCATAGGCAAGACAGTCTCCTGAGGCACTTGCAGCCACCTTGGCCCAGATGTTGGTTGCTGCTGCTGCACCTCCTGCTCCCTAGGCCCTAGACGATGATGTTGTTGATGTTGACGACGACGATGATGACAGCACCACTAACATTTGAAACATTATTGTATATGCCATTGTTTATTAGACTTGAATATTTTATTTTCAATAAAAAAATTTCTTAATTTTGTTTATATCTCTATTTTTATTTGATTATTATATTTTTTTTAAAAAAGGAATTCTCTCAAATTTTCCCACGAATTTTGTCCGTGAGAATTTTCTCACGGACAAAACCCGCCAGAATTCTCACGGACAAAATCCTTAAGAACTTCATGGATAAATTCTCACGCCTATACCAACTTTTCTCATTGATATTCCTTAGAGTTTCTCACAAATAAAGTTCTCACAGACAACAAAAATCCATGAGAAATACTATTTGTCATGAGGGTTTTTCTCCCGCACCAAAATCTGTGAGAAAGTCTATGAAAACATTATTTGCTGCAGATTTTTTAAGTATTTTCTCACGGACTTTTTTGTGAGAAATTTCCTATTTTCTTGTCATGCTTCTTGTTGCAAGGGATTGAATTATCCGATGTTAATTACAACACTTTCTATACTTTTTTTTTTAAAAAAAAATTATTATAATAGAGTGCAACATAATAAAAACAGAAAAAAAAAAAGTATATAACAAGAATAAAACCCATCACCTATTTAATTTTTATGTCTAAAGAAAGTGCTACTTGACTCACTTTTTATACTTCTTTCAGCTAAGTGGAATTGTCCTTTTAACTGTAAGAGTAATTTTATATATACACACAAATTTGTATCTAATTTTAGAGAAGCACTTCATGAGATGAGTAACGATCAAAGGCAAGGTACATAACTAATAAAGCACATCGGTTGGTTTCTAGTACATATAGAATTCCCAATAAGAGTCATAATTGTCAATTATTTCCAAGCTTGAAATCATATCTAGTTCAATCTTGAAAGTGCCAGCAACTCTCTCTTCCCAGTTTACGGTTATTTTGCACTATAGGAAGCCCAATAGGAGTGGTTCAGCACATCGGTTGGTTTCAAATGCAATTATCTATTCCAACTTCCAAGTGTCAGTCATATGTTAAAACTATTATTGAACAAAGAAACATGATACTTTACTCTCTCTCTCACTCTCACTATGCACATGCTTATAAGTAATTGAACATACTTTGCATAGTCACCAAGCTAGCTCATGATACTTCATGCAGCTTGAAACATCTCTTCCAAGGCACTTAAGGTGACCTGATAGATAAAACACATACTAAGAAGATAGACAAATGGGATATTTTCAACACTCACACAAACACACATTGCTCCCTCTTACCTTTGCATCATAACAAGCAGCACCAAAGAGCTCTATATCATCTGAAATGGTAGTGCATTTTTTCAACTTCCTCATTATTTGATCCCGAGTACCAACATAAGTGACACAATACACTGATATCATCACTTTTTTGCTTAACCAATTTTCTATCTACCTAGATGATTTTCAACATAAGCTCAAAATCAGCTTTAAGATTAACAGAATTACAAAAGAGAAAACTTCATATCACCAAAAACAAGCTCCGCAAAAGAAAAAAATTTCACAAATTCAATAATTCCTACATCTATATAATTTACGCATAATAATAGTCAAACAAGCAATGCTATAATAACAAGACAAAAAGAAACAAACATGTAAACAATGATTTTATAAACGAACTTGCATCATCACTGTCAACCAAATCAGCAAAACTGTCACTACAACAAATTTCCTGGATTCCAACGGAATTTTTCCGTTGGAATTTTACAAAATACCGTTGGAATTTTGTACTCCAACGGAAATTCCAACGGAATACGTGTCGTTGGAAATTGCCCCGTTGGAATTGCGTAATTCCAACGGAAAAAAATTCCAATGGAACTTTACCGTTGGAATTATGCGAAAAATTCCAATGGTAATTCCAAGGGAAAGTAACCGTTAGAAACTATTAAATAATTCCAACGGTATAATTCCGTTGGAATTTTTTCCAACGGAAATATACCATTGGAATTACCGTTGGAATTATTTAATTAATTTTTATTAAATTTGTTGCAGAAAATAATTCCAACGGAAATTCCAACGGAATAGTACCGTTGGAATTTTTTCGAAAAAATTCCAACGGTACTATTCCGTTGGAATTTCCGTTGGAATTATTTTCTGCAACAAATTTAATAAAAATTAATTAAATAATTCCAACGGTAATTCCAATGGTATATTTCCGTTGGAAAAAATTCCAACGGAATTATACCGTTGGAATTATTTAATAGTTTCTAACGGTTACTTTCCCTTGGAATTACCATTGGAATTTTTCGCATAATTCCAACGGTAAAGTTCCATTGGAATTTTTTTCCGTTGGAATTACGCAATTCCAACGGGGCAATTTCCAACGACACGTATTCCGTTGGAATTTCCGTTGGAGTACAAAATTCCAACGGTATTTTGTAAAATTCCAACGGAAAAATTCCGTTGGAATCCAGGAAATTTGTTGTAGTGACAGTTTTGCTGATTTGGTTGNTTTTTAAACAGTATTTTTACACAATTCCAACGGTAATTCTGACGGAAAATTCTAACGGTAATATAATTCCGTTGGAATTACCGTTGGAATTTTTGAGAAATTTATTCCGTTAGAATTACCGTTGGAATTTTTGGAAAATTCCAACGGTTTGTTGTTCCGTTGGAATTTTCCGTTGGAAAATTGTCATTTTCTTGTAGTGTGTCACCGCCAGCCCATATCCTATCTATGACACTCAATATCCTCTTACCTATCCTCCATTTGGTATTCCCAAGGGTATCCACAGCCTAACAAACACCTTACATGAAGTTTTGGAATCAAGTGTCAGCAGCAACTAAAGCTGCGGTTGTTATGCCAAAATGGAGAGCAAGAATAATTGAAATCTTATGTGAAACTATAATTGAAAGAATAATTGATGCTTATATGACTGTTTCAAATGATGATTGTTTACTGCTGAGAAGGAAAATTGTATGAAGCAAATGAAACTAGAGGGGAAACAAATATAAATTGCATTCCACAAATTACCAATAGTCACCACAAGAGGAAAAGCCATCCTTGAAATGATGAAACTCATACCCATCACGCATGATAAGTTCCCTTGAGGTGACAAAAGACATAAGCTTTAATACCAAGTGACAATCATGGCAAACATAAAGATTCTTCATTACATGCATGGGCATCCAAGATGGCAAGCTAATCAATCCAAAAACAAAAGCAAGCTTCTCACTGTGGTATTTCACACTTCAATGAGAAGCAACTGTACCAATATATCTTCATGTATCTTTTATCTTTTTCATCATCTTCTCCAATTTTCTATAAATTTCCTTTATTTGTGGATGATTGGTATCATCCATAGTGAACAAATGTACCCTATTATAAAGGCTTAATTACAATTTTAGTCCCATTTTTTTTAAAAATGAACTATTGAGTCCCTCTATATTCATAAAATGTACAATTTTGATCTTTTTGTCTTTAAGTCAAAATTTTTAGGTTTATTTCAAGGTTTAAAGTTCTTTGATTCGTAATCTCACCGTCCAAATTGAAGAGCTACGTCTTGTGAACTTTCCCACTAAACTTCAGCTCAATCTAACGGTGAATGAGTCTAGATTTTTGGTTAGATGAAAATTTATGATTTTGGTATTTTAGGCTGAGTCCTACTATTAGATCGAACTGAAATTGAGTGGGGAGGTTCACAAGACATAACTTTTTAATTTGAACGGTGTGATTATGAATTAGAGAACTTTACACCTTAAAATAAACCTAAGAATCTTAACTTAAAGACAAAATGACCAAAATTGTACATTTTATGAATATAGATAGACTAAATAGTTCATTTTTTTAAAAAAAAAAATGACCAAAAAGTTCAAGTTGTTAAAATAGAAGGACTAAAATTACAATTAAGCCTATTATAAAACTCCACTATAAGAAAATTGAGATTTTCTCACCAACCAAAAAATCCGTGATAAATTGTCACAAAAAAAACAAAGATTTCTCATGAAAAAAGAAATTCTGAAAATTTCTCACGGAATACAACTCTGTCATAGAAATCTGTGAGAAACCCATGAGAATATCTGTGAGAGCATGGTGGGAAGGTGACGTGAATACATTATCACAGACAAACGGCATGAGAACAACCGTGACTCCGTTCTATGAGAAATAGGAGCATAAGTTTAGCATCTTTCTTACGTCCGTGAGAAATTAAAACACACAGTTTTAGGATGATTATTCTCATAGATTTTGTCTGTGAAAACTGAAACTCACAGTTTCACTTGACCCTTAGAGGGAGGAAAAATTAGGCGGGTTTTTCTCATGGAATTTCTCACAAAAAAATTCAATGAGAAATCTGAAAATCCCCCCCTACCCGAGGCTTACCTTCTTCATTTGCAACTTAGAGAAAATGATATTTTTCAAAAATTTCTCCTCGTGAACGGATTTGGGCAGCGGATGTAGGCGATTTGAGGGTGTTTTTTGGTGTGTGTGGACAATTTACTCCATTCTTTTGAAGCTTAAGAGTTGAGGTAGGCTATTTTTCTCCAAATTTCTCTTGTGTTTTCTTTCTCAATGATGCATAAAATGAGCTAATTTTTTGTATATTTGTGGACTAGTTTAAGTGTAGATTGGTTGTAGATAGGTATTTGATGGATTATAAACTTGATTGATGGTTTGGTTTAAGAGTTTGCTCTTAATATTGAATCCAATTTTCAATGTTCAAATTGGAGTAATTGTGGATTTTTTTTTGTATAAATTGGTTGAGAGCTTTTGATGTATGATGTATGATGTATGATGTATGATGTATGATGTATGTAGAGAGTTTAAATGAATTTTTGTGATTTTTTTTGAATTAGTATAGATGAATTTTAATTTTGTGGGGTTTAGAGACTAATTTATTAAATTAAATTGTGTGTGAAATTATTGAGATTTTGATAACTGTTTGAGGCATTTGTTTTATGTTATATGTGCCTTATTTGTATAATTTGTTTAAATTATTTGATATGATTATGCGGTTATTCAATAATGTGTGGACGGTATGTTGAATAGTAAGTTATTTTGTGAACCTATAAGGATTGTAAGCATCTGATATATTAAAAACTTGTTGAATGAATGTACATTAGAGTTATATATGATAAGTTAAGTTAACTTAAAAACCTTTTTGAGAGTTAATCGCATAGGATTAACTCTTAGATAGTCCTCAATTTTTGAACTATTCTTAAAGTAGTTGTTTCACTAATAGGTCGGTAGAGCTTTAGGAGCAAGTAGGTCAATTAAATTTTGGAACACCTCTATTTTGTTTCTCTTGGTATATATTTATGCTGGTTGAACAACATAATTTGTGTACTTGGAGAATCATAGGGAGTTGTTGCCAAAATTTAATTGAACTATTTAGTCCCCATAAACTTCCTACTAGTGGTGGAACAAATTTCAAGAATATGATAGAAGCCATACCTGGAGTAGAACTTAGTACCTTTGAAACATTGTAAGAAAACATTAACAACTTCATTTTGTTTTGAATATTGAAAGAATATAGAGATCCTTGAACATCGTCATTGAATGTATGAGAGACTTGTTCCAAATAGTAAGATTGTTAAATATGAGTTTTATGTTGATATTGAGATATTTATTGAGTTTGCAAGTCAACTTGATGTGTATATTAAAGTAAGGAAGTTTAGATGTCCATGTATGAAATGCAAATGTCATAAGTATCCCAATATATGTTGAAAACTAGTATATCCATCAGTATGAGCATATGGTTATGGATGCTATTGGGCCCTCTTTTGAATCAAAGTATATATCGGAGGAGGATCCAAATCTAGAATCTATAAAGTTTTATGATATATTAAGGGCCACACAGTTTCCATGATGGGATGGATGTGGAACTGTGCAACAATGATATCTCAATGATGAGGAACTAGCAGCTACAATAGTGTATGTGTTGCTTAATTGCCCCGAGGTTAAACCTTACTTTAGGTAAGTTCTAGCTTAATATCTTCATAATTTCTAATGGTTCAATTAACCATTATGTGTTAACTAATGTTAAGCTTGTGTTTCAGCATGTACATAGAGGGATTAACCTCATTCTACAAGAATCTTCTAAATAATCAAATAAATAAGCACATATCTACTGGATTTTCTCAATGGTTTTAACAGTTTATAAGTAACTCTAACAATTTCCTATATTTAATTGTATTCAACAATCTTAATATATCACTAACCTCTTATTAATTATATGTAGGTACAAAACCCTCAAAATGATATTGTGGATGAACTTATAATAACTTTGGCTTGGGGTCCCTTAAGGAAGGTTCAAACATGGGATCGAGTAAATATCAACGGTTATAAATTTCATACACAAGCTGATCCCATGGTAGAAAAACAAATAACAGTGGAGTATGCTTAAAAGGATTTGGTTATTGCGAAGTTAAATCCTCTTATTATGGGATAATGAAATAAATCATCAAGATTGCATATACCGGTTCACTTGGTCAACGATAGATACTATTCAATAGAGATGATCCTTTCATATTAGCTCAACAAGGAAAGCAAGTTTATTTCTCTCCTTATCCACACACAACTCCTAATAAACAGGACTAGTTACATGTCATTAAAACAAAGACCAGACACACAATTGATGCCCCAGATAATTCCTACCAAGACGCACTCCATCGCTCACCAGCGTTAATTGTTGATGATGATCAGAGACAGACAGATTTAGTAGATAACACTTCAACTGATACAGAGGAAGTTATAATTGGCGAGAATCTAGTCATTGTCACTAATGTAGATGATGAGGTAGGAGAACATGTTGAGGAAGTGGAAGAAGATGAATATAATAGCAGTAATGATGAAACCGAAGAAGATCCCCCAAGTGATTATGTACTAGAAAGTGATTGATATTACACAGTTCCTCCTCATATTTCACCAATGCTTACTTATTTTTAATTACATAGTTGCATTTCCTTTTATGTTCTATTTTTAGACATTTTATTTTTTCTAACCATTATGTGTTTTATTTTTATCTCATAAAAATTATGTTCATATCACTACTTTTGACGCTGCATTTTCTACTTGCGCTCATTTCCCACGGATTTGGAACTTTGGTAGAGTCTAGAGCTATGAAAAGATTTTTCTTGTATATATTTTTTTATAGTCTCCTTCATGTATAGATTCTTTTGTATACATTCTTTAATTTGTATAAAATTTGATTGCATTCTGCTCTTTTGCTGCTATTACTATTGTTCTGTTTGTGTTGCTGCTAGTTATTGTACTTTACAATTTTTGGGTTAGTAGAAAAATGGGGTGTAGAAAAAAGGATTAGGCATGTTTCTCACAAAATTTCTCATAGATAATTCCATGAGAAAATTTAAATAAAAGAATATAATTTTCCTCACTTGTCACGATTCTTCTCTCGGAAAAAGTCCTTGAGAAAGTTCTCATGGCCAAAATCCATGAGAATATGCTCCAGCTTGTCATGCGGCTTCGTGACAATTTCTCACAAAATATTTCTTAATTCTCACGGACAAGTTCTTTGAGAAATTTCTCATGAGAAAACCAAACCAAGAAAAAGTCCAAGAGAAAATTTCTCACGGATGGTATTTTCCATGAGAAATTGGATTTGTCACTCCATTTTTTCTCGTGCCGTTACATCTATGAGAAATTCCATGAAAAATGTGTTTCTCACAATATTTTCACTCATTTCTCACAAATTTTTTTCTGTGAGAAATTGACGTTTTTCTTGTAGTGCTCTATCTAGCTATAACTTGGACTCTTTCGAATGCCTTTCTCTTTCATCAACTTTCTCACATCGGCAACACTTTCTAACTCTCCAAAGTAAGTGTATATATTTGCAAGAAGAATATAACCTCTAGAATCTTCAACATTTAACTCCATCAAATTTTTCACTGCAGTTTCTGCTAGTCTTGAGTCATGATGGATCCGATAGGCTCCTAACAAGGCTCCCCAGACAGAAGCATTTGTGGCTTTCTTTATTGCTTTATCAAATGCTTTAAAGGAAAACATATTAGCTCATGGAATTGGCTTTAAAAGCCAATGTTTTCCTTCTCTTTATTGGCCAACGGGCTGATTGTTTTATGAGCCTTTGATTCCAAGCTTTTATATTTTCTTTAAAAGTTCATGTTATACTAATTACTATATATATGTATGCTTCTACAATATGTGAGATACATGCAACCTAACTATATTGTGTGCATACTATTTGATTTTATTGTGTGAGTAAATACTTGGGTAGAGAAGAGTATTTGAGAGATTTCTTTCCTCCTATTTGTATAGAATATTGGATGATAAACGGTGTGGTTACCGGGCTATTGTATCTTGGAGATAACGCGTCTAGAACTTGCTGCACTTAGTAGAGATACTAAGAATCACCTATGAGAGGCGTGAATTGTCTTAAAAAAAGCAAGATAGCCGTGCCTCATCCTGGTGCCACATCTCTAATTTTCTCTAACCTATTGTTATTATTTGTATTTTATTTATATTTTTGTAGGCTTGGTAACAACAATTTTAAGACAACTCAAATTTAGACTTACTTCCCATGGATCCTACAATCAAACCTAATGGAGGTGTTGGTGATCTCAACAAGCCTTTCAAGTTTAAAGGAGTTCACTTCAACCATTGGAAAGGAAATGTTCTTTTTACTTGAACCTTTTGAAGGTGTCTTATGTTTTCTTTGATTCAAACCCTAAAAAAACATCTATTGATGGGATGAGAGAAACAGAAAAAGAGCTACATGATGAAAAAATAGCAAAGTGGGAGAAGGATGAATTCCATTGTCGCTATTATTTACTCACTTGTTTATCTGATGAATTTTATAATTATTATGAAAGGACTTACTCCATTGCAAAGAAAANATCTCAACAAGCCTTTCAAGTTTAAGGGAGTTCACTTCAACCATTGGAAAGGAAATGTTCTTTTTACTTGAACCTTTTGAAGGTGTCTTATGTTTTCTCTGATTCAAACCCTAAAAAAACATCTATTGATGGGATAAGAGAAACAGAAAAAGAGCTACATGATGAAAAAATAGCAAAGTGGGAGAAGGATGAATTCCATTGTCGCTATTATTTACTCACTTGTTTATCTGATGAATTTTATAATTATTATGAAAGGACTTACTCCATTGCAAAGAAAATTTGGAGTGCCTTGCAGAAAAAATATGTTACAGAGGATGCTAGTGCAAAGAAGTATGCTGCAAGTTGTTTCTTTCGTTATCAAATGGTAGATAATCCTTCTATTGTAGAGCAAACTCAAGAGTTCCAAATGGTTGCACATGAAGTGAAATTGGTAGGCATAAAAATAGAAGATAATTTCCTTGTTGCTACTATCATTGACAAGTTGTCTCAATCATTGAGGGAGTTCCAAAAGACGCTTCATCACAAGCGAAAGGAAACAAGCTAGGAAAGTTTGATCGATCACTCACATTAGAGTGGAGGAAAAAGCTAGAAGTCAAGACATGCTTATGACTCAAAATGGTAATGGTAGTTCCACAACTACAACCAAGGTACATGCTCTTGGAACTAGTGATTCTTTGCCTAAAGGTCAGAGTCAAAATCTTATTTTGAAGCCATAAAAGAAGGGGATGAAAAAATCATACAAAAAGGGCTCATATCAAAACAATGGCAACTTCACCTAAAAGATAAATGAACCACCCTTGACCTATTTCTTGTTTTGTTTGTGGCAAGCATGGCATTTTGCAAAAAATTGTAGATACCAAAAAACGTGGGCCTAATCCTCTAGCCAATGTTACCGAAGAGCCACTTGTGGCTATGATTACTGAAATTAACATGCTTGAAAGGGTCTTAGGGTTGGTGGGCTGATTCTAGTGCTACTAGGCACATTTGTTTTAATAAAGATTGGTTCAAGGTGTTCAAACCTTATGAGAATCCTAAGAAAATAATGCTTGGTGATGCTCATACTACTAAAATTTTGGGTGAAGGTGATGTGGAATTGAGCTTCACTTCTGGGCGTGTACTCACTCTTAAGAATGTACTATATACTTCCCAAATGAGGAAGAATCTTATGTCTTTATATCTCCTTAACAAGGCTAGCTTCAAACAAACTATTGAATCAAATTAATATGTAATTACTAAGAATGAGATGTTTGTGGGCAAAGGATATGCTAGTGATGGTGTAGACACTGTATTTTGTTCGGGTCTTTTCCCTAGTATAAAATTTAAATAATAAATAAATCAAAAAATTAAAAAAAATAATTTTTTAAATAGGTTTTTGTGTCACAAGATCTAAGAGCACCAATAGGAGAGCAAGGAAGAGATTTTCTCCTCTCCATATTGGTCTAAATCCATACATTTATCCCTTTTTAACAAATAGCTAAAACCAAAACAGAGAAAAGACCCATTAAAAGAAAAGTAATGGAGATGGGTGGTGGAGATTAAAAGGCAAAAAGGGCAAAGTGGGAAATCAAAGGAAAGAAAATATCTAAGGAGGGAGGTGTTTAAGATAGGAGAAAGAAGAGTAAAACCGATTGAAAAAGAGAAAGGGGGTGCGTAGAAGAGAAGAGAGCAAGCAAAGGGAAAAAGAGGTAGAGCTACGAAGAGAGAGCAAGAACTAGAGGAAGAGGCGTGAAAGAGTGAAAAAAAATAGAGAGGAGCAGAGAGCAAGAGAGAGAGGCGTGAGAGAGCAAAGAGAAACTAAAGGACAGAGAGAGACTAGCAATTGTGGCTTGAAGGAGAGCTTAAATTTGCTGGTTGAGAAATGTTAGAGATAGGATTTAAGTGAAAAGACATGATCAATAGGAAGTTTGAAAGAAAATAGAGAGGGAAATGGAAAGGAACATTGGGGGTTTGAGTTAGAGAGAGAAACTGACGGTAGAAGGAGAAATCTGGCGAACTCCGGCGGTTCCCAACGGTGGTAGTGGCGGAAGACAGTGGAGGCTAAGAATTTACCCATATCTACATCCATTAGACTCATTGCTCAACATCTAGGTCAGATTTCTCTCTTTCCCCTTCCATTTATTTTTGTATTTTTTGGTTCTTTGATTTATTGCTGGTGTTCTGATTTATAGTTGATAATTTGTACTTATGTTCTGTTATGAATTTAAGTTTGATTGAATGATTCATTCATGGTAGATTTCTGTTAATTTTAAAATATTGACTATGGTTGATGAAGATTCCCTCTTGCTGCCTTGCTCTGGATTCACTGTTGAATTGGGTTCTCTTAGCCTCTTTTTAGTTGCACTAATAAGCATTTGGGGTCTGGAATAAATTATGTCTTTGTGCTCCTTTTACAGCATGCTTTGGGACTATTTTTGTGCGATTCATAAAGTTGCCTACTTTCATTAGGTGCAATTGACTGTTATGTGGTTGCATTGTTGGGGCCAAAACAAATTTTTTGCTTGAATCCAAGCTGCTGCCAGTGTGGTTTAGATTTCCTAAGTTGATTCCTTAGTAGAATTGTAGTTGTCCATGTGAAATGCCATATTTTAGTAGCAATTATTGCCTAACATCATTGTGTCTTGTTGACTTTTTGCCTTAGTTGAATTATTGTATGCATCAGGAGCTATCTTGTCTTATGTTAGGGTGGCTGTTTTGGACATGTTGCTATCATTTCGAGTTGATTTCACTGTTGTCCTAGTCCTTTTTCTTGTCTGTTCTTTTCCTAAATTGTGAGGTTAATCAATTTGTATGTATGCATGTCGAACACTATCTCACATGCAAATGTGGGTAAGTTTTGAGGTATGATTTACTCTGTATTGGCATTCTATTTAGAGTATAAATGATAGTTGTCTTGCTATCATCTCTAATGTTACAATTTCTTTTGCACAAAATATAGAAAGGTCATGCATGTTTCATTTTCGGTTATGTCAATGAGCATTGGCAGCACTTGGCTTCCTTTTTCTAGACAGAGCTGTAGGGCTCAGAATCAAGTGATATTGGTCTCATTAGAACTGTAAGATGTGTGTTTTCAATGTGTGTAATTTTTAGATTTTTTGTATGTCTTCCCTGCTCACAATTCTGATTTAAACTTGGTTGTTTTTCTGCATTGTCGGGCCTATTGATTTTTCTGGCATAATGTAGTCTTTTAATTTTTTATAGAGCTACAGATGTCGGAATTTAGTACAGTCAATCTCAATAGAACCATAAGATGCATGTATTTCATGTGTAAAATTTTTAGATTTTTTTAATCTCTCCCCTGCTCTCAGTTCTGATTTAAAGTTGGCTATTTTTCTGCATTGTCAGGCCTGTTGATTTTCTCTGGCAGCATGTAGTCTTTTAATTCTTTTTGGAGATACAGAGCTCAGAATTTAGTACATTTGTCTCAATAAAACTGTAGGATGTGTGCCTTCGATGTGTGAAATTTTAAGATTTTTTAGATTTTTCCACTATTTTCAGTTTTAATTTGAATGAGGTTATTTTGGATTATGCCTGAGTGACATTTTCTTAATTTTCCATTATTCCATTTTTGTGAGTTTTAGCTTAGTTCTAAGCATTGCATAGGAAGCTGTGGGCAATTAAATTTTGTAATTTATGCATTTGCCTGCGTGAGAGCTGGTTGGTAGTCTTATTTTTGGGTGGTTGTCTTAAATCTATTTTTGAAGTTCATTTTGGAATAATCATTGAGTTATTGAATTGTTCAAGTTGTAGTGATTGTTTATGGGGTGTCATTTAAGATCATTCTTGTATGCTTGAGGCATAAGATATATTTAAGATGATGATATTTAGTTGTGAATCTTTTAACTTGTATTTGATGTTTCCTTGAGTAACTTTACATATGACTAAGAGTGATTGTGGTCATAGGCAAGTTGGAGGGCTTTGCTCGAAAAAGCTTTGCTGCAAGCTAGGAGCAAGAGGTTTTCATTTTTATGTTACTTTATTTTCATTTTTTTGAATGTAATTAAAGTCCATTTCCTACGTCCTCCTATCCCTGGATCCGCTCCAAACCTAATGTTTCCTCCTATCATACCATAACCAAACATCCCATACACTTTATCTCGACCACCTCTATTTACCTCGACTATGCTCTTAGTGGATGCTTCCTTCAATCTAAATAAGAACCAATGCGGTGTTTACACATATACCTATCTCGTCACCAATTATACTCCTCACTTCACCACACAAGAAATCCCCATGGTAGTTCATTTGGGAAAGGAGAATGATGAATTAGAAAAAGAAAGATTGAGTATTGAGTCCATGGAAAAGAAGCAAGCACTTTTGGAAGCAGATTAAGATGTCGCATGGATTAGGGGCATATGGGTCAGTGGACATTGATGAACTTTCCTTCACTTGAAATTAGTCTCCCAAAAGATTTCAAAATACTTGAGTTTGTCCGCTATGATGGAACAACCAGTCCTCGGCTTCACTTGAAATCTTATTGCACTAAGATGTCCATTTGGTTAAGAGATGAGAAGTTCTTTATATACTTCTTCCAAGAGAGTTTGACTTATCCTACTTTAGATTGGTATTGGCATCTGGATCACTTCAAGATTCACACATGGAGAGACTGGCTTATGCTTTTTTTAAAAAGTACAATTTTAATGATAACATAGCTCCTCCTAGAGTTCAATTGGGATATATGCATAAGGAAGAAAGTGAGAGTTTTAAAGAATATGCTCAAAAGTGGAGGAATCTAGTAGCCCAAGTTCAACCTCCATTGTTGGATTTTGAAATGATTCACTATTTCATGAATATGTTGCATTCCCCTTATCCTGAGTTAATGGTAAGAACTATTTATATAGACTTCTCTGAGTTGATAAAGGTCGGAGAGAAAGTTGAAGAGATGAACCAAACAAGAAAATTGTCCTTCTTAAGAGGAGAAAATGACAATAACGGCCAGCAAAATGAAGAGTCATTTGGGAAGAAAGAATAAGAGGTAGATTGGGTACTTTCTTTAGGGGCACCATCATCCTTTCAAGTTCAAGGCTCGTATTATTCACCAAATCCCATTTTCCCACCTCCTTGCCAAGTTAATGTAATCTCATGATCTTATCCTTCACACCAACCTAATCTTCCATCATTCTATACACCTTACAAAAATTCTCCTCAATGATACTATGTTCCCAAAGCACCATTGGTGATCAAGTCTAATCATGGACGACCTAGAGGTTCTTGAAAGAATGATACTTTTCTTGATTTAGGAATGACCAATTTGGAATTGTACTTGCAGCTACTGGAAGCACAAGTAATGGCACCACAACCGGTGAAACCACCAGAACCTCCATTCCCTCCAAGCTACAATCTGCATTTTAGTTGTGCATTCCATAATGATGTATTAGGATATTCAATTGAAGATTGCAAAGTTTTTAGAGACTGTGTGCTACGGTTGATCAAAGCTGGGGTTGTGAAAGTAGAATATGAAAATGGAGTGCCAATTTTAATCATCAGCCTTTTGTCAAATCATGAGGTGCAAGTCTTACTCTAGACCTTATTTTATTCGACTTCATTAATGTAATGATCATGCGTCCTCATTCACCATTTTTCTTATTCTAATTCTCTTTCAAATACTACTTTTTTAGATTTAAAAAAAAAAATAAAAACCTCAATGACTCTTCCTTTTGAGGAGTTGCAATTGATGCAAAAATGATAAAGTTGAGAATGATGGAAATTCAATATTTCATAACAAAATGGTTTTTAAAAACATTGTGAGCTCGACAAACAAAGTTTTCCAATGATCAGAGTCATTTTTTGTTCTCCCAAACACTGTGAAGTATCCTTAGTCACCTATTTGAACTTGAATAAGTAGTTCATTTCTTAATTTATGAATTAATGTGCTCCCCTAGGAAAAGTGGAACTCCAATACGTTTTTATGACAACATTCAAATGCCAAGAAAGATTATTTCTTTTCTTTTATCCAAATACATCATATCCCTTGTCAAACCACTTTGAGCTTTAATTTCTTTCTTCGTACCTGATGAAAATCATACTCCAAGTANTAGTTCATTTCTTAATTTATGAATTAATGTGCTCCCCCAGGAAAAGTAGAACTCCAATACGTTTTTATGACAACATTCAAATGCCAAGAAAGATTATTTCTTTTCTTTTATCCAAATACATCATATCCCTTGTCAAACCACTTTGAGCTTTAATTTCTTTCTTCGTACCTGATGAAAATCATACTCCAAGTACAATGAGAATAAACTTGCAAAAGATGTCTTCGAAATGTGAATGGACTTGTCAAAAAAAAAGTAAAAAAAACTTCAAAAAGGGAAGAAAATTATTTCCCAGAAAAAAAGAGAGATAAATAAAAAAAAAAAAAAAANCCAAAAAAAAAGAGAGATAAATAAAAAAAAAGAGAAAGAAATAGAATAAACAAAAAGTATGCATTCCAAATGATTGAGGACTAAGAAAGACAGTCAAAGTGATAAGAAAATTAAAAGCTAGAAGATCACAAGTTGTCAAAAGTAAAATTCTCATTGTTGTCCCAACATCAAATGTTTGGGCCTTTACATTTTTTCTTTTATTAGTCATATCTTACATCCCTAAAACTCCGTTACAACCCATGAGAATCCTCTTGATAAATGAATGTTGCCATAAAAGCCTATTGGAGTTGGGAATTAAAGAAAAGTAGATAAATAAGGTAAGGGACAAAACAAGTTCTAAGCCTTTATTCTTTCATTTCAAAATAAAAGTTTTTTACCCTAAGATCATGTTACAAACTTTTGAAGACCTCCTTGAGGATTGGTTTGCTAGAATCATAAACTGGGGCAAAATGTTTCATGAAAAATTTTTGGTTTCCAAAAGAAATTAAAATTGGGCAAAGCTTGACTCAAGGAAAATCTCATTTGTATCAATTGCCTGACCCTCAAAAGGAAAATCTTTGGATCCTTAAACTGGGGCAAATTTTCATTCTTCAAATTTGTCAACTCTCATAACAATTGTAATAAAGGTTCCATATCTTAACTTTTGCCTCAATGATCCTTTCCAGTGTCTGACACTGGGGCAAATTTTGGGTTGCCCAAAATTCATTTCTTCCACAACTTTGCCCTTAACAAGTTCATTTGCATAAATCAACAGGTATATATCCTATCTCATCTCAATCATTTCTTCATCACTTTCTCATTTATTGTTAAGTAAAATAAGAGTGGATGTTACTAGATTGGCATAATAAGCATTAATTTTTATGAATTCGCTTTGAAGTAATTACAAAGTCTTTATGATGAGTGTTCGAAGGAGTTCAAGTAGAAAAGTTTATAAGGAAAAGCTCTCAAATTTTTCATGGCAACTAAGAGCCGTAGATTGATGATGACACTATAATCTCAAATTGAGTGAGCTTGAATAGTATGCTTCAGTGTTTAGTTAAAAAGTAAAAGGCTTCAAATTGGGGTAAATTTTGATTGGGTTAAATCTTCTTTGAGCAAGCAAGTCATGTTGCATCTTTAGACTCATTAAACGTCTTTTGGTCTTTAAGCTCTTTGTGATTTGATTTCCAAAAAAAAAAAAAAAAAAAAAAAAAAGAGAAAGAGAGAGAAAAGAATTAAAACTCATGCATTACCATTTCAATCAACTTGACAGTCCGGTCGAGATTTTTATTTTGCATTTACTTGACAGTTCGGTCAAGGTCTGACGATATGTCAGAGTTTTTAAAATTTCCTAACAATTTCAATTTCATTCACAAGACAATCCGGTCAAGATTTTCATTTTGCATATACTTGATAGTTCGGTCAAGGTCTAACGATCCATCGGAGTTTTTAAAATTTCCTATCAATTTCATTCACTTGACAATCCAATCAAGGTTTTGATTTTATTATTCTTGACAATTCAGTTGAAGTCTAATAGTCCGTCTGAATTTTAAAAAATGCTTGCCAATTTCAATTTCATTCACTCGACAGTCCAGTTGAGGATTGCGTTTTTAATTTACTTCAAAGTTTGGTCAAGGTTAAATGGTCGGTCAGAAATTTTAGAATTTCTTTCCAATTTCAATTTCATCACTTGACAGTCCAGTTGAGGTTTTCATTTTATTATTCTTGATAGTTCAGTCAATGTCTGATAGTTCGTCAGAATTTTTTAAAATGCTTGCTAATTTCAGTTCCATTCACTCAACAATCCAGTCGAGGGTTGCGTTTTTAATTTACTTCACATTTTGGTCAAGGTATGACCGTTCGTCTGTGTTTTAAATTTATGTTAGCTCCTAAGTGAAATATCTCGATGCTTTTAAATTTCTGTCGACTCTCAGGTTAAAGATCTCGGTGTTTTTAAATTATGTTGACTCTCGAGTGAAATATCTCAGTGCTTTTAAATTTTGTTGGTTCCATGGTAAAAGATCTCGGTGATTTTGAATTCGATTAGCTCCCAAGTGAAAGATCTCAATGCTTTTAAATTCCTGTTGCCTCCTAGGTGAAAGATCTCAGTGCCTTTAAATTTTGTTGGCTCCCGGGGTGAAAGATCTCAGTGCTTTTAAATTATTTTGGCTTACGAGTGAAAGATCTCGGTGAGTTTAAATTATGTCAACTCCCGGATGAAAGATTTCGGTATTTTAAATTATGTCGGCTCCCAGTGAAAGATCTTGGTGCTTTTAAATTATGTTGTCTCCCAGGTGAAAGATCTCGGTGATTTTAAATTCTGTCAGCTCCCGGTTGAAAGATCTCGATATTTTTAAATTTATTTTGGCTCCCAGGTGAAAGATCTCTCATTGATTTTAAATTCTATCAGCTTCTAGTTGAAAGATCTCGGTGTTGTTAAATTATGTTAGCTCCTGGGTGAAAGATCTCAGTGCTTTTAAATTCATGTCAGCTCCCGAGTGAAAGATCACGGTACTTTTAAACTTCTGTCTACTCTGGAGTAAAAGATCTTGATGTTTTTTTAAATTCTGTTAGCTATCGGGCAAAAGATCAATGTGCTTTTAAATTTCTTTGTCATTTTTGGGTGCTCCGGATAAAATACATGTTTTTTGTCTTTACATGTTTCTTATACTAAAACACGACAAATGAGAGCTTAGCGTATTTTATCTATAAGAAAACATATAAAGAGGAGCAATTGTAGACACCGTATTTTGTTTGGGTCTTTTTTATGGAATAAAAATTTTTGAAAAAAAAAAGAAATAAATTCTTAATTTTCTAATTAGTGATTTTTATATTTTTATTTTGAGCTTTTGTAATGAAGCAAACTCTAGGCCTAGTCCATTGTTAGTTTAGTCCATTTTTTTTATCTAATCCTATTTGGCCCACTCTTCAATAATTAAATTTTTACAAATAATAAATAAATCAAAAAATGAGAAAAATAATTTTTTAAATAGGTTTTTGTGTCACAAGATCTAAGGGCACCAATAAGAGAGCAAAGAAGAGATTTCTTCCTCTTCATATTGGTCTAAATCCATACATTTATCCCTTTTTAACAAATAGCTGAAACCAAAACAGAGAAAAGACCCATTAAAAGAAAAGTAATGGAGATGGGTAGTGGAGATTAAAAGGCAAGAGGGGCACAGTGGGAAATCAAAGGAAAAAAAATATCTAAAGAGAGAGGTGCATAAGATAGGACATAGGAGAAAGAAGAGAAAAACCGATTGAAAAAGAGAAAGGGGGTGCGTGAAAGAGAATAGAGCAAGCAAAGGGAGAAGGAGGGAGAGCTACGAAGAGAGAGCAAGAACTAGAGGAAGATGTGTGAAAGAGTGAAAAAAAAAATAAAGAGGAGCAAAGAGCAAGAGAGAGGCGTGAGAGAGCAAAGAGAAATTAAAGGAGAGAGAGAGACCAGCAATGGTGGCTTGAAGGAGAGCTTAAATTTGCTGGTTGAGGAAGGTTAGAAATAGGATTTGAGTGAAAAGAAAGGATCAATAGGAAGTTTGAAAGAAAATAGAGAGGGAAATGGAAAAGAACATTGGGGGTTTGAGTTAGAGAGAGAAACTGATGTTGGAGGGAGAAATCCGGCGAACTCCAGCAGTTTCTGACAATGGTAGTGGTGGAGGACAGTGAAGGCTAAGAATTTACCCATATCTACATCCACTAGACTCATTGCTTAGCATCTAGGTCAGATTTATCTCTTTCCCCTTCCATTTGTTTTAGTATTTTTTGGTTCTTTGATTTATTGTTGGTGTTCTGATTTATGGTTGATAATTTGTACTTATGTTCTGTTATGAATTTGAGTTTGATTTAATGCTTCATTCATGGTAGATTTCTGTTAATTTTAAAATATTGACTATGGTTGATGAAGATTCCCTCTTCTTGCCCTGCTCTGGATTCCCTGTTGAATTGGGTTCTCTTAGCCTCTTTTTAGTTTCACTAATAAGCATTTGGGGGTCTAGAATAAATTATGTCTTTGTGCTCATTTTATGGCATGCTTTAGGACTATTTTTGTGCGATTCATGAGGTTGCCTAGTTTCATTAGGTGCAATTGACTGTTGTGTGGTTGCATTGTTGGGGCCAAAACAAATTTTCTGCTTGAATCCAAGCTGCTGCCTATGTGGTTTAGATTTCCTAAGTTGATTCCTTAGTAGAATTGTGGTTGTCCTTGTGAAATGCCATATTTTTGTCGCAATTATTGCCTAACATCATTGTGTCTTGTTTACTGTTTGTCTTAGTTTAATTATTGTATGCATCAAGAGCTATCTTGGCTTATGTTTAGGTGGCTATTTCGGACATGTTGCTATCATTTCGAGTTGATTTCACTGTTGTTCTAGTCCTTTTGCTTGGCTATTTTTTTCCTAAATTGTGAGGTTAATCAATTTGTTATGTATGCATGTCGAACACTATCTTGCATGCAAATGTGGGTAATTTTGAGGTATGATTTACTTTGTATTGATATTCTATTTAGAGTATAAATGATAGCTATCTTGTTGTGATCTCTGATGTTACATTTTCTTTTGCACAAAATATAGAAAGGTCATGCATGTTTCATTTTCGGGTCTGTCAATGAACATTGGTAGCACTCCGCTTCCTTTTTCTAGACAAAGTTGCAGGGCTCAAAAAATACACAATGTCATATTAAGTTCACACAACTAATTTTCTAGGTTTGACTCTCTAACTATCTCCAGTGGGGTCGCTAAATTGTCACAACGTACTCATATGTCACTACGACACAGATGACAGACTTAACGAAAAAGATTAGTTTTTGAAAAAAAACTTAGAGTCGCCACTAATTGTATTAAAAAATAGGGAACAATTAGAAAATCTTTTTTAAAAAAAAAATGCTCTACGAACCAGAGAGGGTTTGGGAGTCTGTTTATGCATGGGACAGGTGTTAAGCACCATATAGCATCTGTCTAAAGACAATTACCCTATGCGTGCGAACATAAATATGGCCAAAAAGTTGTGTTTTATTTATCCCAAAATAATAAATATATTTATAGGAATATCTGACAAAAGTAAAGACAGAGAATTTAAATGTGTTATACATGATTTCTCTATCGAGACCTAAATCCTTCCACCCCTTCATCGCATAAAACGACCGTCAAGGGTGGCTCTATATTCACCTAGGTAAGAGAGAAAGGCATATCATATAGGATTGACTTGTCATATCCTTTCATGATAAGTGAAAAAGGCATATAGATACTACGCGACATAGATATATTTTTATATATGCAGTGCAAATACATGGTTTTAAACATTACAATATTTGTTTCGGGGAAATGGACTTTAATTACATTTGAAAAAAAAAAGTAAGATAAATAAATAAAAATCTCTTACTCCTAGCTTGCAGTAAGACCTTCTCGAGTAGAACCCTCCAACTAGCCCACGACCACAATCACTCTCAGTCTTATATCAAATTGCTCAAAGAAACACCAAATTCAAGTTAAAAGATTTACAACTAAATATCATCTTCTCAAATACTCATGCCTCAAGCATACAAGAAGGATTCCAAATGACACCCCATAAACAATTACTACAACTTGAAGAATTCAATAATTCGATAATTATTCCAAATTGAACTTCAAAAATGGATTTAAGACCACCATCCAAAAATAAGACTACCAATTAGCTCTCACAATGGAAAATACGGAAATTACCAAATTAAATTGCCAATAGCTCCTATGCAATGCCTAGAACCAAGCTAAAACTCACGAAAATGGAACAATGAAAAATTAAGAAAATGACACTTAGGCATATTCCAAAACAGCCGCATTCAAATTAGAACTAGAAACAGTGAAAACAGTGAAAACATGAAAAAAAAAAAGAAAAAATTCTAAAGATTGAACACTGCCAAAGACATGTTAGCAGTGACAGTGCAGCAGTGAACAACCATATTCAAATCAAAATTGGGAGAAATAGAGGCATGAAATTTTTTTGAAAATTATACACATTGAATATATATGTCTTATAGTTCTAACAAGATAAATGGCACTAAATTTCGAGCTCTATAGCTCCAAAAATAAATGAAACATTGAGTGCTGCCAGTGAGAAAACTGACAGCAGCAAAAATAGCATGCAAGCATTCTTTGCCATGCTAAAGCATGACAAATCCATTTTAAAACCACTCCACAATAAGGAAAGCAACCAAATCTCAGTAAAAATAGTATCTCAACACAAGGCAACAAAGATAACTAATTTGGGTATCAAATGTCCTATAGATAAAAAAAAAACCAATAACTTAACCAATGTCCAAGCAGCATGGAAGACAATACCATAGCAATCCTCTTTCTCACATCGTAAATTGGGTATAATCAAATTCAAACTAAACTCTTACTTATTCCAGATAGTTCAGAAACTTGCATCACATAACAATCATTAAATAAATTTGAACAACTTGTGCATGATCATATCATTTACCACAATAAGCCCATATGAGAATCATCAACTTGAAAACAGAAATGCAGCAATACCATAATATAATCAGCCACTCAAATCCCGTAAAATGGGGACACTGTGATCTATGAAAAGATAGAGGACACATTAAATAAACAACTTAACCGATTACAAAACCAAAAAAGCATGCCATCGAACCTTACACTTGAGGCTAAACAGCAAGCCAATATCTCTTCCAGCAATAACATTTGGCTTAGAACATTGCAAATAACACGGACAGATTTGCACACTTGTTCAAGCCCTACATAATAAAATGAATAACACAGTCTTCAAATTTTGCAATATGCCATGAGATAAACCAAAGAACTCTAGTAATGTGCTGTAAAATCAGAGTGAAATACGAAAAATTGAACTGCCTTCAAACTATAAACCAAAAATCAGCATTTTACAATATCCACTTCTAAACTCATTTAAGAACTAAACCAAAATCACTGTTGTGTCATACTTCTGAACAGAGAAAACAAATTAAGAAAGGTAATCAGACTTTGGTTCATATCAACATTTTGGTCATTTGCATTTCAAATAGCTAATTTTCATATCAACCATTTACCCATTCCAATTTTAAGCATGTCTTCACCCTATCAAAATTTATTTAACCAAACACCAAATTATTTGAATTTCAAAGCATTTGGTTGCATATGCTATCCTTGGATATGCCCTTATACATCCCATAAATTAAACTCATGTTCTACTCAATGTATTTTCCTTGGATATTCTACAAGTCAGCATGCCTATATTTATTATGATTTTATTAACAAATATATATATATATATATATATATATATTAAACTCATGTTCTNTTATATTTAAACTCAGCATGCCTATATTTAAACTCATGTTCTACTCAATGTATTTTCCTTGGATATTCTTCTTGCCTCTTGTGTAAAAATGTGTGGAACCCTATTTTGGTCAAAAAAATCCTATTTATATGTTCTAGGAAGTTAAAGAGAGAAAAGAAATAAAATAAACTAGAAGTCTTAATGAAAATAGGAGTTATGGAGGTCAAATCCCAAGTTTACCCTCAAAGGGCTGCAGCGCTGGGTTTAGGCGCTGCAACCTTGAAGTCTTTGCTTGAATCTTGCTTCTGCATGGGAGACAGGTACTGCAGCACCGAGCTCTCTACCTGAGTGATGTATTTTTCGCATGGACAAGCACTGCGGTGCCTAAGGAAGCACTGCGGCACCCAGGGTGGCATTGCGGTACTGATGTTTCTGCCTCTGGTGCCTCTTTCTTCTTTCTAGGCACTAGCTCTAGGGCGCTGCGGCACCTAAGCTCATGTGCAACTTAGATGTCTGGTGCAATAGCCACACTGTAGCACTAGGATTAGGGGCTGCAGCGCCCAAGCTATTGCCTTCATCCAGATTTCTCCAGAATTTTTTCTTTCTAACACCAAAAAATGCCAAAATGACTTCTAAACACTTCCAAAGTAAAAACCTATAAACAAAACAATAAACATCAGAATCAACCTTAAAATACCCTGGAACAAACAAAATCCAAGCTAAACTAGTACGAGATAAGCGATATAAAACTGACTTATCACCCGTCATCTACTGTGACAACATTGGAGTCACTTATCTTTGTGAAAATCACGTGTTTCATTCTAGGATGAAGCATAGAGTCCTTGATTATCACTTTGTCATGGAGAAGGTGGCAACCAACCAACTACGTGTTTCTCATGTCTCTACAAAAGATCAATTAGCTGATATATTGACCAAACCATTAGCAACTTTTGTCTTCTGCAGATTAAGATCCAAGATAGGCATCTTAGATGGAGCTGCCACCTTGCGGGGGCGTAATAGAGAATCCTCCTCAACAAACTCCATATTGTTATAGAGTTATTGTAAATATTTTAAATATTGAAAAAAATAGTTACATCAATAGAATTAGGGTTTCATATTTTTTAATTAGTCTTCTGAAATTGTATATATATACACAACAATAGTATACATGATTGATGCTTCCATTTCATTTCATTCTCAAACTTTTACAAGGGCGGCGTGAAATGGTGCAAGTTTATTGTTCTTATTTTTGAAGGCCAATGTTAACTTAGCTCAAAAAGCTAGTCGAAATTATGAGGTAAAGGACAATTCAAGTTCAAATTCTTAGCATTTAGGTCTATGTAATCAATAAAAACAACTATAGCTAGTAAGAGAAAGAGTCCAATACAAGCTTTTGAAAATTGTCTTCCATGGCGGATGTTGGGAAGTTCATATGAAACATTAAAACCCATGTTCTTAAGGAAATGTTTCATCTAATTGCAACCAAACAATCTCGAATCTGGAAAGAAGAAAGAGTTGAATGTGTGAGTCACAAACCCATAAACGGATTGATGGCTTGTTGAAAACTGTTGGATCGAGCATAGCCACCACTGGCGTATTAGCACAACGCCTTCATTAGGAAACTCGCCAAGTTCATCACTGAACCCTTCTTTTTCCTCCCTCTCTTGTGAATAATGTCAAATGGTTAATAACTTTAAATGAAATAGGCTCAATCTATAATTTATATGTTCTTTCAAGCCTCACATAATACTGATTAACTGAATAATTGAACCCTATATTTTCTCATTACATGTGTCAATCAATCATTAGTTTTTGGGGAAAAGGTATAACATACCCTCTCTATACCAAATGTATGTGAGAAACCTCCCAATAATAATGGGAGAGGAAAATTGAAAACAACGACATCCTTATATCATATATATATATATATATATTGTAACTGCTAAGCTACCTTTACCTTTAAAAAGGGTAGCACTATATCACCCCTCATTGAAGAGGTTCTGGCAACACCCACTATAGGCAATTAAATTTTGCTAAAATAATTTTTCACCTCATAAATTAATAGCCAATTAAAATGTGTCATTTGTCAAGTAAAAATATGACATGGAAATTTTATGCAATTTAAATGAATTTTCCAAGTCACACTTGACAACCAATTAAATTGTGCCATGTGTATAAAATGACATAGCTTGGCCAATAATTTAAAAAAAAAAATCATTTTGATATACATT
Organism: Cercis canadensis; assembly: GCA_003255065.1. Taxonomy (NCBI): domain Eukaryota; kingdom Viridiplantae; phylum Streptophyta; class Magnoliopsida; order Fabales; family Fabaceae; genus Cercis; species Cercis canadensis. Next base: position 81,808 of record QAOA01003015.1, read on the forward strand.
AAATTAGTTATGCCACTTGGCCAATAAGAATTGCCAAGTGTCATGATAGCCAATCACATATTTTTATCTCTTTATTAAAAAGAAAAATAAGAGATAATTAATAATTTATAAGTACAATCTCTTTATTGAATAAATTAAGGGATATAACGAAGGAATCCACATCTAGTTCGAATTCTCCTTATGTGGTTTATAAATAGTGCACTCTTGTGTCATTTTCCACACACTGGATTTTTGGAGTACTGAAACTCTACCATTTGCTCTCAAGCCCTAAATCTTGAAGATCAAACTTAAGCATCCAAAGTGTTCAGACTTCGAAGATCAATGATTATTTAAGATTTTGAAGATCAAAGCCTTCAAGCCTTCAACTCCTGAAGATCATCTTTCAAATCAAGTACCAAACCTATTTAAGCTCTCGACCGAAATCATCAAGTAAAGAGAAGAATCAGATGATCACTACTATTCTTTGTAATAGGGATATTATTAGAGATTGTAGCCCAATTCCAAAATCAATAAAAAATCAATTTGTTCACACATATTTTCTGTCTTTAATTCGTACACAAGTTAAGAAGAGGTTAGGAGCGGGAGTACATGGCACTGGGGGTAAAAGCCCACTGTGATTGTCCATGAAGTGGCAAAGCCCTTCTTCTTGCCTAGCATCCTCAATACAGTGTAGTTCCTCTTTTTGGGTCGATAGATTTATGGGCTTGATAAGTTCAATGCATGGCCCAGTCAATTAAGAACTCTTTTAGAAAAATAAAAATTACTATTGGAATCAAACTCTTTCAGTCTTTTAATTGAATTGTATAAATGAAAAGGCTCTACATGTTAAGGTGCTCTCTTGTTTCTTGTAAGTTAGGATTTCTCCTGGTGGGATACGACAGCTATGGAAAAATCACTAGAGTCGGCTTTAATTGATCGAAGATGAGCAAGAAGGGGGTGTGATTAAGTGTACGACTGATGGAGGAGATGTGTTGGAGAAATATGCGCTAGTGGAACATGTTCTCTTTAAAAGGCAATGAATCTAGAATCTCTTTGTGAAACACTAAATAGGGTTTGGGGTTGTTCAGCGCCAATAACCACGAATTCTTTAGGAGAGAACATCTTTGTTATCAAGTTTGGCTTGCTCCATGACTAGAGAAGGTTGGTTGAGGATTCGCCATGGTCTTTTGATAAAAACCTCATAGTTTTTCTGGCCTATAATGCTTTAGTGAGACCATTAAACTTTATTTTCACACACGAAATCTTTTGGATTCGTGTTCATTATTTACCTCTAGGATTTTTGAACAAGAAATATGCTAAGCTACCGGGAATTTGATTGGTGAATTTGTGAGTATTGTAGACATTGTATTTTGTATGGGATACCTTTTATTCTATTGAAAATTACAAAAAATATATTTTTTGTCTTGTGTCTTTGTATTGGTCAAAACATCATAAATCACAAAAATATTTTTTTAAAAAAAATATTATTTCAACAATTTGCTTTTATATTTTTTTTTTGTGCTTGAATCTTGTGTAAAATAATTTCAACAATTAGCTCAATTTGTATCTAACCTAGCCCATTTCCTTCTTAGAATTTTGTTTGGCTAACTTCTTATTTTATCCTATTTTTCTTTTATTTTATTTTGACTTTATTTTTATCTTTTGTGAAAAATAAAAGAGAATTTTTTTGAAAATAATAAAATATCATTTCCACATAATGAATATGAGCCAGGACCAATGGGAAGGATTATAGGGGTAGCATGGCATTTTCATTAGTCCAAAAACTTTTTTTTTCTGGCTTAATAATAATTGTGTCTAAATATAATTAGCTTTAGAAAAAAGAAAAAAAAAAAAAAAAAAAAAAAAAANAAGCCAAGGTTTTGTCTTTTTCCTTGAAATCGGTTTTGTTCTATCTGGGTGTTGTTGGTTCTGCTTGTAAGTGTATGTATCTCATTTATATGCTTACCAACTAGTTTGGATGTTGCTGAATAGCAAAGAAATAAAGGAAGAGAGATAGAGGTGAGATTTGACAGAAAGAAAAAAAGTAACTCGGCAGGTGTGATGGCAGAAATTTGAATTGCATTAATTAGTCGGTCGGGTTCGGTTTATGGCGGTTTTTATGAGCGAAATCCGAACCGACCGGTCTAAACCGTTTTTTCACCTCTCAGCCATCCGATCTTGCCTATCTTTAATTTGCAACCGCCCGATTTGCATCATTTTGGTTCGGTTCGGTCGGTTCTTCACGGGTAGACCGGGTTATGAACACCCCTAGTTAAGAGGAAGGCTCGATAAGGGAAAAAGGATAGAGAAGGGAGATTGGGAGGAGATTAGAGAAAGAGATAGATCGAGAGAGGAGTAGACTCAGGGAAAAAAGGAAAAATGGAAATATAAGCCAAAAGTGAGCTTGAAGGGATAGTGCAAAATAGAGAAAGAAAGGAAGAGCTTGAGCAAGAGGGACGTAGATTGAAGGAAAGAACTTGAGCTCGGAGACGGAAAGAACTTGAGCTCGGAGACGGAAAGAACTAGAACAAGGAGAGAAGAACTTGAATATGAAGGAGAAATCGGTGTACCCAGCTTACAGCTCGTGATCTCTCTGATTCTGGTACATAAGAGATAATATCATCTCTCTCTCTACTCGAGTTCAAATGTGTTCAATTCCTCTCCTTAATTTTGGTGGGTTCCCTTCAAATTTTTTACTCTATCAATATATAGTTCTATACATGTCATTAGTTAATCAATTTCTCTATAATTGTCTAAGTATGAGTACTTGAATTTCTACATAGCAAATGTATAATCCGATGATTTGATGATTTGAGGTATGATTTCTGGTACCCTGTATGTTATTTGGTCCTCTATTAGCTATGAGGAAATGAGAAAATATATGATTGTGTGGGAAGGTCATGGTGGGCAATGAAATTAGTAGTGGTCAAGAAGTTGGTTGTATTCTCATTGGTGGGTTTGATTGGTATTGCCCTGTTGAGTGTGGTTTTACTCTTTTATTTCTATCTAATTAATTTTAGAATTGTTAGAAATAAGTCCATGATGGTCTTTTGTTTTGAGTTTCAGTGATATTTGTTCATCGATTTGGGGAGGCTTTGGTACATTATGATCTCTGCTACTTTGATTTTTTCTAGACTGGTTATTATGTATGGTTTTGAATCATAGATGTTGTAAAGTACTGTTCAGTGCTTTGTTACGCATGTGTGCCTTGTTCTTGGTTGTACTTTCAAGAAATAGTCATTCAGATTAGTTTAAATCCAAGATTGGCATTGTTTCAGCATCTATGTGCTAATTGTTTATCTCTTATATGCTTGTTTCCATCCTTGCTTCATGTTGTTGTTGTTGTCTATAGAACTGGCAATCAACCCAGCCCGAATTGAGCCAAGGCTAAAATCGGGCTGGCCTTGGCCTAGCTTGATAACAAAAGATGGATATTTTTAATCTTCATCTTCCTAAACCATAATTCAAATATATCTACAAATGACAAAGTATCAAATATTCTCAAACAAAAAACAATTAAGGAGAAAATTAAACATGTTATGCATGCAACTAACATATCCTAATCCTTCTACCTGTTCTTCACAGTAGGCATTTATGAGGTGGCACTCATCCTTATCTAGGATGGATAGAGTGGGTCACCTCATATAGAGAGATTGTCATATCTTTCTATGATAAGTAAGGAACCTATGGAAACTAAACATACAATCACATTTCTAAATGTAATGGAAGAATTTAATATGTATCACAACACTTGTCTTAATCCGAAAAAGGAGAGTGGTTTAAATTACATCAAAGTAAAAAAATAAAAAAGAACAAAAGAACAAAAGTGCTAGTCTTTGAACTCTAATCAATCTTCTTATCTTGCCAAGACCTTCCATTCAAGTCTTAAATGCCACCAACCATAATACTCAAGGGTCACAAAATATCAAGAAGAGAAAATGAATTAATGGGAAAACGAAATGAAATACATGTGAATTGTTACCTCAAAACAACACGCAATTCTTCTCTAAAGTAACATATCAGCAATGAATTATAAACTCAAAAAAAATAGCTCCAAAAAAAACATGCAAACAGTGCATAAAAGATCTCATGACATCCCCTCAAACAGCATAAAGAATGAACCAAGAACAGCCCCCCAAAATGGTCCCAATTTAGCCTTAAATAGCAAGGGATTTAACCCTCAACAAGCTATTATAACAACATGCCATTAACCTCCCCAAATCAGCATTACCATGGTGAAAGATAAACTCAAAACAGCTTGAAAGATAGTGCCAATAGTGCATAAGAAAAATCCTAGAACAGCCCTCAAAATCAGATAAAATGCATGAGAAATAAATCGTGAGCAAACCTCACAAGACCAAAACATAAACATGGTGAAACGGGGCAGAAAAGTAAACGAATCAATAAACAAAGTCGTAATAGAATGACCAGAAAAATATATATATAAAAAAAAAAGCAAGGAATGTATATAGAAAATAACCATATAGCAATACTACTAAAATAACTAGAAAAATGACCATCAGCAAAAAAATACACACGAGAACGTAACGTGAGCAGAAAACAAACAGACAACTGAATAGTAAAAAAAAAAAATAGAAAAGAGGTAAAATGAATAGAAACATAAAAAGAAGACTGAATAGGAAATTTAACCCAAAACATGGATAATGAGGGATGAAAGAAACATGCGGAACAGAATGTAAAATGAACAGAAAAATAAACAAAACAAACCCAATAACAAAAATAAAGAAACAACAGGAAAAGTAATACAAAGGAGAACCGAATAGACAAACAGTATAACTAGCAAGAGATAAAGTGAGCAAAATATATATAAAGGTAATGAATCAACAGAAAAATGAGATAAATTAATAGGAAAAAGAAAGAAATCAAAACCAAAGTAAAAGGACCAAACATTAAAACCCTTCTACCCATTATCATCATCCTTCTTATAGCTCATTTAGCTTCAAATATTATGGATCATCATAGAGAAGGAAAAAAACCAACAGGAATGATAATGACACAGCCTTAAGGAGTAACTTCAAGGTAAAAAAAAAAAAAATCAACAAGAAATTGAAAACAAATGCATCATGACTATATAAACAAAATTAGTCCCGCATATGTATATACAAGCTCTATGGCAGCAAAAGGAATTAACAAAAAAACACCCCTACCCATTACTCCAAACACGCTCGTGCTCTAGTCAATTTTGGGTCATCAGGGAAAGTCACAATAACCAAGTAAGACTAATGGACCGATCAACGAACACACTAAATTGAATACAATAACAATTATAGGAAATCAAATAGAAACAAGTAACTCTCCTATCCCTCATATTTTAGCTCGTTTAGTCACCAATCACAAAGGGTCCTCGAAGAAGAACGATGAAACAGAGTAGAGAAACATAAAACTCAAACAGAAAAATGGTAGAATTATGTTAGGAAATTAAATGTGATAGAGCAAATTGCAACTAAAGTGATATGAGAACAAAATAGGACACACACAATTTTTATGGCAATTGTGTAAAAGGATTTCACTATAATAAGGAGATTACACACAACTATCGCTTTGACAAGAACTCACTTAAAGTTCTTCACTCTCTCAATACAAGGATTTTCTCAAGAACTCACTAAGTTCTACTCTCTCTTGGATTGAGGGTATATAAAAATGGAACTGAAGCTTGCCTTTTATAGAGGTTTATGCCGCCTCACAATGGGCGGTTCCCATGCAAACTTAAGAATTAAGTTTGCAGCTCCTTCTGCACTAAGATTTTACAATTGTCAATGCTGTAATTTTTGACTTCTTATTTCTGAAATATTTGACAGCTTTCGTGGCTGTAATATTTGACCTTCTCCATCGCAGCACCATTTGCAAATAATTAAGAGATAAGCACTTGTATTCCTTTTACATTAAGGAATACAGAGACCTCACATAGGAACCAATTAGCCACCTTCTTAGCCATTAAGACTAGCTCAGTAGTAGACTTCCTTAGTTGTTCACTCACTCACGAACCAATAAGAAAAGAGACCACCATCTTGCATACAGCCACCTATTGCATGAACAGCAGCAATCAATTTTATTTGCCACTGTTGATTCACTTCCTTTGCTATTAAGGAAATGAAATAACAATAGCTAACAATCTCCCACTTGAAAATTTTGATTAGAGTAATCAATTTTTCACACCATCCTTTCTACACTTGCCACTTTTTCGCCCCTTTATGTTGCTTATATTTTTGCTAGGCCAATTGAGGATCTACACCACCCAAACTTGTCAGTGTTGATCAGCTTTGTTAATACATCTACTAGGTTGTCTTTAGTATGAATTTTCTTCATATCTACACTACCATCTTCTATCACTTCTTGAACAAAATGATAATGGACTCCTATGTGCTTCGTTCTGAAATGAAAAGTTGGATTCCTTGCAATGTGCAAGGCACTCTGACTATCACAAAACACAACCACCTTTTGTTGTATGTGCCCGAGCTCCTCCAATAACCTTTTAATCCATATTGCTTCCTTGCAAGAATGTGTAGCCGCCATATATTCTGCTTCCGTTGTAGACAAAGCAACAACACTTTGCAGTTATGAAACCCAGCTTACAGCTCCGCCTGCAAGTGTAAACACATACCCAGTAATGGATTTTCTTTTATCAAGGTCACCTGCAAAATTTGAATCAACATATCCTCTGACAATGAATTATGATCCTCCATAACATAATGCAACATTTGAGGTACCCTTTATATATCTAAGGATCCTCTTTACTATACTCCAATGCTCTCTACCCAGATTCGCCATGAACCGACTAACTACTCCCACTGCTTGTGCAATGTCTGGTTTGGTACAAATCATAGCGAACATCAAGCTTCCCACTGTTGATGCATATGGTACTCGAGACATCTTCATCCTCTCCGCTTCATTGCTAGGACACATACTTAAGGATAATTTATAATTAACAAGAAGTGGGGTTGAAATTCACTTACTATCTTGCATATTGAAGCGCCGCAAGATCTTCCTTAAATAGTTCTTTTGGGAAAGCCAAATTTTCCTATTTTTTCTATCTCAGTAAATTTGCATCCCTAGAATCTTGTTTGCTGGTCCTAAGCCCTTCATCTCAAACTCCCTAGCCAAAAGTCTTTTCAATTCTTGAATGCAATCTTTGTTGGGGCCTGCTACCAACATATCATCCACGTACAATAGCAATATGATGAAATCACCATTTCCAAACCTCTTGTAATAAGTACAATGGTCTGCATTGAGTCAGCTGTACCCAAGACTAATGATGAAGGAATCAAATCTCCTATACCAACACCTCAACGCCTGTTTGAGACCGTATAGAGATTTGTTCAACCTATAAACCAAGTTCTCTTTGCCTTTTTCTTCAAAACCTTCCGGTTGGAGCATATAAATTTCTTCTTCGATTTCTTCATGCAGAAATGTAGTTTTCACATCTAACTGCTCCAAGTGTAGATCGAATACAACACACATAGCCAAGACTACACTAACTATTGTAAGTCGAACCACAGGTGAGAATATCTCATTGAAATCAATACCTTCTTTTTGAGCATATCCTTTTACCACCAATCTTGCACGATACCGCTCCACTTGGTCGTTGCCATCACATTTGATTTTGTAGACCCATTTGTTGCCGATAGCATTCCTCCCTGGTGGTAATGGCACAAGGTTCCAAGTCTTATTTTTGTGTAGAGCTTCAATCTCCTCTTGCATTGTTGTCATCCACAAAGACACATCTGAGCTATTTATAGCTTCATGGAAAGTTGAAGGCTTTCCATCCTCTGTTAGAAGACAGTATGCAACATTGCTCTCTGTCACATACTCTGAGTGCCAAGCTGGAGGTCTTCTCACTCGAATTGAGCTACGAACTTCAAGAACTCCAGGTGCCTCAAACTTGACTAGTGCATGTTCATCGTGCTATGATGCTTCTTCAGAAGAATCTGAATTACTTCCTGCTGTATTTTTCACCTAAATGGTTGTAGTCTCTACATTCTTTTTTGATGTGCCATTGTTCTCATCGCTTTGTAACTCTTTTCTGTAAAAGTTACTTCTTTACTAATGATTAACTTGTGGACAGTGGGGTCTCACAGTCGATACCCCTTTATTCCATCAACATACCTCAAGAATATACATTTTCTAAATTTTGGATCCAATTTTGTTCTTTCTTGGGTATTGTACATAACATAGGCAAGACATCCAAAAATGTGAAGAGAAGAATAATCAGCTAGTTTACTAGTCCACATCTCCATCAGTATCTTTGATTCAATTGCCATTGATGGGGATCGATTAATCACATAATAGGCAGTTTTGACTGCTTTGGCACAGAAAGAATTGGGTAGTCCTGAAGTCCTCAACATGGCCCTCATCCTTTCTGCCAAAGTTCTATTCATCCATTCTGCTACCCCATTTTGTTGAGGCGTGTAAGTGACTATCCGCTGCCTTTCAATTCCTTCTTTCTCACAAAGAGCAAGGAATTCTCTATCTTCATATTCTCTCCCATTATCTATCCTCAAACACTTGATCCTTTTGTCGGATCAAGCTCCACCCATGCTTTGAAGCTTTTGAAAATGGGAAATACATCTGACTTCTTCTTTATTGGGAACACCCAACATCTCCTAGAGTAATCATCAATGAATGATATAAAGTACCTTGCTCCTCCTTGGGATATAACTGGTGATTCCCAAACATCAGAGTGAATCAAGTCTAAGATGCATTTATTCCTAGCAGTAGATCTCCTGAACTTTAATCTATGTTGCTTACTAATAACACAATGCTCACAAAATGGTAGATTTACCATTTTGAGCCCAATAAGCAATTTTTTATCAGCAAGTATCTTTAAGCCATGCTCCGATATGTGGCCTAATTTTCTGTGCCACATCATCGTTGATTCATCGCTTGAACTAGTTGACGCAACATATGCATCTGCCTCCTGCAGTGTTTCTCCCAAAAGCATGTATAGATTGGTTGAGACCTTTTCTGCTTTCATCACCACAAGTGCGCCTTTGACAATTTTTAATACTCCATTGTCACCTTGAATTTTGCATCCAAAATCATCTAATTGTTCCCAAGATAGTAGATTTTTCCGCAAGCCTTTTACATGTCGTACCTCCTTAATAGTGCGAACCGTACCATCAAATATTTTTATTTTAATGTTACCAATACCTGCAATCTCCAAAGCATGATCATCTCCCATGAACATAGATATTCCTGAGATAGGTTCATAGTGATGGAATCATTCTCTCCTAGAGGGCATATGCTTGGTGGCTGCTGAATCAATAAGCCACACATCAACATATCACTTTCTATTGTCAACAAGTATTGTTGCTTCACTGCATAGTACATCACCATTATCTGAGGTACTCGCTACACACCCTTGAGAATTTGATGACTTGGGTGCTTTGTTGTCTACACCCTTCTTGTTGAACTAGCAATCCTTTTTGACATGCCCCTTTTTGCCACAGTTGTAGTATTTAAGGTTCTTCTTACTCCTGGATTTTGATTTATCACGATTTTGACTCCCACTAGAACCACGTTCTATTGATCTTCCTCTCGTCATAGATAAGGCATCCACTTGCTATAAGTTTGTCAACTTGTCTTCCTTGTTTTTGCGCCTATTTTCTTCTTCCAAGACAACTGCTGCAATATCCTCGAAGATTAAGTTGACTACAAGTGTATTATTGGTCAAGTTTATAACAAGTTGATCATATGAGTCTAGTAAACTTTGAAGTAGAAGCTCCGCACGTTCATTTTCATCTACTTTATGTCCTAACGTTGTGAGTTGAGAAAATAAAGTACTCAGGGTGTTGATGTGTTTTGACACTGAAATAGATTTTGACATCCGAAGAGTGTAGAGTTTCCTTTTCAAGAAAATTTTGTTGTGCAGGACTTGGCTTCATATAATTTTGTGAGAGTATTCCATATCTCTTTTGCTGTTTTCTTCTCAGCTACACTCGATAAAATTGAATCTGCCAATGCTAGATGCAAGTTAGCAATTGCATTCCCGTCCATCTCAAACAATTTTTCATAGGTGATATTAGCTGGTCTTTCACCGACTGCCACTGAACAATTTTCCTTTCTTAAAATTGCCAGTATCCTCAACTTCCAAAGGGAGAAGTTACTCCCAATGAACTTCTCTATCTCATACTTTGTTGCTATTGCTACTAACAACCAAAGGCACTGATACCACTGTTAGGAAATTAAATGTAATAGAGCAAATTGCAACTAAAGTGATATGAGAACAAAATATGACACACACAATTTTTATGGTAACTGTGTAGAAGGATTTCACTATAATAAGGAGATTACACACAACTCTCACTTTGACAAGAACTCACTTAAAGTTCTTCACTTTCTCAATACAAGGATTTTCTCAAGAACTCACTAAGTTCTAGTCTCTCTTGGATTGAGGATATATAAAAATGGAGCTGAAGCTTGCCTTTTATAGAGGTTTATGCCGCCTCACAATGGGCGGTTCCCATGCAAACTTAAGAATTAAGTTTGTGGCTCCTTCTACACTAAGATTTTACAATTGTCAATGCTGTAATTTTTGACTTCTTATTTCTGTAATATTTGACAGCTTTCATGGCTGTAATATTGGACCTTCTCCATCGCAGCACCATTTGCAAATAATTAAGAGATAAACATTTGTATTCGTTTTACATTAAGGGATACAGAGACCTCACATAGGAACCAATTAGCCACCTTCTTAGCCATTAAGACTAGATCAACAGTAGACTTCCTTAGCTATTCACCTCACTCACAAACCAATAAGAAAAGAGACGTAGCCACCATCTTGCATACAGCCACCTATTGCATGAACAACAACAATCAATTTTATTTACCACCGTTGATTCACTTCCTTTGCTATTAAGGAAATGAAATAACAATAGCTAACAAATTAGACAAAAACTAATGGAATCAAACGAAAATTTAAAGATGAATCACCCATTTCAATGAAAATCAATATACCAGACTAACACGAAAGGAAAAATAGGCTGAAACTAACCTTTGTGAAAGAAACTCTTCATCTTCTATTCGGACATTTCTCTACTACTACAGAGCTTGAGCCATCACTCCTTAATTTGCTCTGTATCCCTTTCTCTCTTTGTTTAACCCATTCACTGCCTAGATCTCTCTTGCACTTCTCATGTGCATTCTCTCTTTCTTTCTCCCTTTTTCTCCTCTCTTTGTTTACCCCCTTCTCTCTTTATTTTTCAATCCATCGAGTCTCTTCTCGAGTTTTTCTTTTCTCTCCCCCATTTATTTTCTCTCTCATCTTCTCCGCCCTTTCAATGTCTTTTTTCTTCTTTTTTTGGAAAACCAATTAAAATGCTAAGAAACATGTGAACTAACCCCCCCCCCCCTCTTCTTATTGGCTATAGTGTCTCCCTATGATGTAAAAAAACTAATTTTATCATTTTCATAAATTTGTCTTTTTAAAAAAAATCAAATGAATTGAATAAAATAATTTAAAAAAAACCAATAAGGATGGCAAGTGTACTAATACATCTTTCTTATTGGCTCTAGTGCATGCCTATGATGTAAAAAATAATTTTATCATTTTTTACAATTTTCTTTTCATAAAATAGAAGTAAGATTAAGGAATAATAAAAGAAAAATGTAATTAAGGGATGGGCCAAACCCAATTTACAAAGAAATGGGCTAGGCTAGATGCAAAATGGGCTAAAGCATGCTTCTCATTATTTTTTTTATACAAAATTAAAGCCCAATATAAAAAATAAGAAATTAAGATACTTTAATAAAAGGGTCTTTAGAAAGCTTCTTTTTTTTTTTTTTTTTTTTTNATACTTTGATTGGTACAAAAATACTGGACTTAAAAAAATATGGGTGTGTTTGGTTATGTTTTTATTTTTTTTTTTGTTTTTAAAAATTGTTTTTGAAAATTATGTTTAAAAATTGTTATACAAAACAAAAGTATAAAAAAATATGTTTGATAAACTGTTTTAAAAATAATTTTTAAATAGAAAATAACAAAAAACTTGCTTAGTAAAATTGTTTTGAGAACAAGTTTAGAAAACAAAAAAATAGAAGACTCGTTTAATATAAAATTTTGGGAAAAGTCTAAAAAAGCCCATTGAACTATACACTTTGTGCGCTTTAGCCCTCATCCTTAAAAAACGTAGGAAACACTTCCTTCAACTACGAAAATGTGCATTTTACCCTCTGACCCTGACGTCTGTCTATTAATGTGCACATGATGTGATTAATCTGACCATAGTGTAATTTTATAAGGGTATAAATGAAAACAAATTTATAAAAATTAGGGTCAAAAAGTAATATTTGAAGATTTTTGGGGCCAAATTATAATATTCAAATATCTTCTTTCGTCCATTAATGGACGGACATCAGGTTCGTGGGGGTAAAGTGCATATTTTCGTAGTTGAAGGAGGTCTTTCCTATGTTTTTGAAGGATGAGGGCTAAAGCGCACAAAGTGTATAGTTCATGGGGATTTTTTAGATTTTTTCTTAAAGTTTTTTTAAAAAAATTTATGATGACTAATTTTGTAAATAAATTATGGTAATGTTTTAATGAGAATACGAGAAAAATAAATAAGTAAAAATGAAAAAATCATTATAAAACTCGTTTGGTAAAATTGTTTTGAGAATAAGTTTAGAAAACAAAAAAATTAAAAACTCGTTTGATATAAAGTTTTTTTTTAAAAAATTTATGATAACTAATTTTGTAAATAAATTATGGTAATATTTTAATGAGAATATGAAAATATAAGAAGAATAAATAAGTAAAAATAAAAAAAAATTATTATAAAATTTAATATAATATAATATTGATATGGCATTAATACTTTTAAATATATTGTTTTAAAATAAATAACAGCATCATTTATAGTTGTTCATACTAATCATAGATGATACAAAAGTAACATTAACAATTATATAAGTTAATATGTATAAACTATTAAACAGAATTGTTATGTTCTACTCACATCCAATTTGAAATATAGTCACAATATGCTACCATTTCTGTTACCCATTGATCAGATAATCTTGACAAGTTGTCTTGATTGGAGCTTGTCTCTCTCATGCGTATGTTTTCTTTTAAAACTTATATTTCTGCATCATCAAAAAAAATTCATATATCAAATAATTGATCACGTAAATTTCACTTGCGTATATAATTATGAATAGCATAACAAGTCGTCACTATGAGTCGCTGCCTACTAGATTTGTATAGTGACATTAATTTTAAAGTAGGAAATATGTTTTTTAATACTCCAAAGCAACACTCAATAGTCATTCTTATTAATTAATGTCTATAATTAAATAGCTCCTAATGACTCATTGGTTGTCTACCTCGACCTCTATATTATTGTGCATGATATCTTTCACTTCTATAAGGGGGAAGAAAACCTCTAGTGCAAGGATATCTAGCATCCACAAAATAAAATGAGCCTACATCAATAAATATACATTAACAAACAATATATAAATTATGTATTTTTAGCAAAACAAGAAAATTTTAATAATATAATATTTACCATTCGTAGGCCATAGAAATTCTGCATTTGGATTAGTAAGTGCATTTAAAAAAATACTGACATTATGTGCACTACCCTCCCACCTCGAATAGACGTATATGAATATCATATTAAAATCACAAATATATATCACATTCTGTGTCACAATTATCTTTCTACCTCTGCACGATGTATATTTTTTAACAGTAACCCATGCACTTATGTGTGTACCATCAATTGCATCTAAACAATTCTATTACAAAAAAAATCATTACAAAAAATAAATTATTGATAAAATAAAAAATTAAAAAGTGCATGAGTAAATTCTTAATAGAAACACATACCTTGAACCATGGATAATAAATTGGGTTAGTTTTAATTTTTTCAGACAACTCTGTAGACTCTTGTTTGATTAACTCTTTTCCTAATTGACATACTGCTCTCAACACTCCTTTAAAATAACGAAAAACTGTTTTGTGGAATGTTAAAAACAATATAATACTACTCTATGGCGAATATTATGTCCTATAATGAACAAGAACATAACAACTTTTTCTTCCACCAACAAATTTCGTGAATCATTTAAGTAATTTTTCCTTCTCAGTTCATCACAAAACTTAATAGAACACATTTTTTTTCATTCGCAACAACTCAAAACAAGTTGTCCATGATCTGTTTAATAACTCATAAATAAACTCACGACCAATTAATGCAGATGTTCAAACCTTGGTTTTGTTCAAAAATTTGTGCTCATAATCAGAGATCATGTTAATGATGCATAACTTAGCTAATTCATCATCCTCAGAATCTGATGATGTCTCATCAAAACTACATGTATCACTATGTGATGATATATTATTTACATCTATCATGGTGAAAACCTGTCACACAAATAAAATGTACATAAATATAATATATTCAAGAATTACAAAATCAATGGTTTGTTTGATTTCTGTTTTTAAAAACAATAAAACAAAAAAATTTGTTTGATAAGGCTGTTTTCAAAAACATGTTTTAAAAACTTCTTTTCACAAAATTGTTCTAAAAACAAGAAAACAAAAACAATAGAGTTGTTTTCAAAAATTGTTTTTAAAAACAAAAATACTTTCAAACACACCCCAAATGTTTGCAACAAATATATTACTCAAAGTAATCAAATATTGTCATCAACCTAATATTAATTAAAATATAAAATTGTTCAAAACATTTAAATAAGTCTGCCGAAGTGTTATTAACACCTTTGAAATTACTTTAAGACATATAACATACATTACAATGAACAAGCCACCCAATAAAAGAAAACTCTCACTAAAGTCTAACTAGTCATTCCTTCTTCCTATCAGTAGACATTGTAAGGAACATTTCCCTCCAATCAAGATTGATAAATTTCTCTAAGGCTTTCATATAAATGTCATCAGAAACATCTTCAATCTCCTCAAGAGCAGCCACACACTTAGCAATAGAATAATCAGCCGATATAATTGTAGAACTAGTGGCCTCTGCACTCTTTGCCATATACCTCTCAGCCTTAGCTAATGAAACTTCTGCTTTCGCATTTGATGCCTTAGCACATGCTTGAAGTGCATCTCTCATTTGTAAGGTCTTACGTTCCTTCTTGGACTTACGCTCTTTAACTTGAATTGTGCGCTTTTCACTATGTGTGGTGCGCTCAATTGTTTGTGTGGCAACATCATCTGAACTATCTTGATCAATATTAACATGAACACCAGTATTAAGGTATTCACTTTCAAGCTCATTTTCTTCATCTGTATTTGGTGGATCTTGGGTAGATGAATGATGAAGTACTCCAGTTGTAGTACTTCTGTTGAATTTGATTCCCAACAATTTATAGTGCTCACAATCTTTCTTTTGAAATTAAGCAGCATCAAGATGTGCCTATAAACATTAAAAAAAAAAAATAGTGAACTAAGCATACTTAAAATAATTTGTAAATAAAACAATAAATTCACAAGTTATTATATACCCGAATATAAGTTTGCCAAACTGTTTCATCGGTAGTTACAGTGTTAGTTTCTGCATCCCACCCAAATTCAGTGTGTTGCAATAGTAAAGAGAACTGGGAACGCTTTGACCGCAATTTATTGAATTTTAGCTTTATTTATTTTACATTGAAAGAATGTTTAGTAATTGAAGTAAGTTTATCTTTCATGGAAACCCATATCTTAGAATGAAATACACCATTCTGCATATTTCCTTTGGTGACCTCTTCAACTATGATGTCTATGTAAGTTTTAATTATTGAATCAGGCCAAAGCTTGCCCTCATTAGTTTCCATCTATATGAACAAAATACCATTAATTAACAAATCCTCATGGGCATGATTATGAAGAAGATAATATAAATGGAAAACAGAACAATTTAGCCACAAGTTTAGGTACAATCATATTAATTAAAATGACTAACATGCAGTTCATAGGTCTTACTTGGCTCATGAGAACATCCTAATTAAGTTCCCATGTTTGAACGTAACATTATCCCTCTATAATTTTTCACCCATCAAATTTTCTTGTATTATGAATATTTTGTATGCAACCTATATCTATCAGCAATATGCCAACCCAAAAATGTTAAAGACATATGTTTGTAAACAAAAACAGAAACATGAGACAAAAAAATCATTATCAATGATAGAAGAATGTTTATTCACATAAATTTGACAAAACTACTGAGCAAGAGCCAGAGCAACAGCAACTCAAGATGTTTCAAATGCATGATAACTAAGGAAGAAAATCAATAAACAAAATCCAAGCTTTTCACCTCCAATTTTTTTCTTCCCAGTTCAATTCACATATTTTCTATTTCTAACTTGTTAAGGTCAATTGACAACTTCATAGGAAGCAAACAAAGTTAAGTTACCCAGGATGTAAAGAACACCCACTAAAATAGAACAGCTCACTATGGTATCAAATGCCCAACCATGTAGAAAACCAATGAAACATCTGGACAAAACTACATTACAATTTATAGCATATTATGTTCCATATCAAAATAAAGTACTTAAAAATGATACCATAAAGCTAAAGAAGCTACTTCAGTTAGCTGAGGTTGTTCAAGCTCAATTCCGAAACTTAACAAATCAAGGTTGAACGCCAACTATGCAAATTGGTTTGCTTGCTTTTATCCTTAAAGAGACAAGCTACTTAAGAATGGTTGAGAAAGCACTACTGCATCTCAGTTCTAACAATAATTAAATCAATGAGCACAAATACAGCTAGCAGCCACATAACTTAACTTATTGAATTACATATCCAAGCAAAAGATAAAAGAGAACATGACTTTACCAGATCCTAATTGATCATTGTAAGAAGAGAATGGCTCATTTACATCCTTCGTTGGTGTAATATCCTTCACAAGCTCTTTATATACATTCCTCTCTGCTAAATCTTCAAGCTTTTTTCAGTCCTTCCTTCAATTCTTCACTCTGAAACCCAGAGCATAATCCCAGATACAAAAATTTTAGTGCGTAGATTACACTTTGAACTGCAAATTTCAACTAATTGTGTGTGCCTAAGAAGTAAGAAACATTGTCAAATCAAACAGCTAAAAGCAGTATGAGTAAATTGGAAGGAAATCAAAATGGAAATTTTACCTTCTCCTTGGGTCTGGGGCTGTTGAAGACAAAGTGGGTTCCAGAGAAGAGCCGAATTAAATCGGGTCTAGTGGAAGGATCAGATGCCATCTAGATAGCGCGAAGTGGCACACAGGGTACATTGGAAACCCAGAAACGCGAATTGTTGGAGTTTGTGAGAGAGAATTGTTTATAATTACCATTGTGCTATTAATAAAAACAACTTGTTCTCCACCTTTTACTTGTTTTGGAAATAAAAATAATCATCTCTTGTTTTTGTTTTCTTGTTTTTAGAACAATGTTTTGAAAATAAGTTTTTAAAACATGTAGACAGAAATAGCCCTATCAAACAGATTTTTTTTTTTTTTTTTTCAAAAATAAAAAATAGTTTTTAAAAATTAAAATTAAACAAACCCTATATTTTTGTGATTCTCTAAGAAAGTGAACAATAACCCGGACAAAATACGGTATCTACAATGCTAGAGAGCTATTTGCTTATTTCACATATCCCCCTCTTAGCGAGCCGTGCCGGAGATATTACTTACAAGCCACCCTCAAAGCCATTTGTGCTGGAGAGCTGCCTCTTTGCCTTACACATCTCTCTCTAGACCAACCGTGTTGAAGATGTTGCCTCGTGAAGCCTCCTTAAAGGCCATCCATGCCGGAGAGCTGTCTATTTACCTTGAGTGTTTTCCTTTAGGTCAGTCGTGCCAAAAACGTTGCCTCCAGGCCTCCCTGATGAAGGTAGAGAAGCTATGAAGAACGCTTTGGAGAAAGAGAAAGGAGGCACAACAACATCCAAGTAAATAGATATTCCCTTAATTAGGTGCACAATTTAGGTCTTTTCAATTAAGCGACTAATTTTTCTTAAATTCAAAAAACCCAAGTTGCATGATTTTAATCACAAACATGTAAATCTAAAGTAATCATTAATTGCTTTCTTTAGAAATATCTAAATCCTATTCCTAAGGAAAATCAAAACCAACTGGGGTTGAATTGCATGTAGCATGGGGGAGGTTAATCTTATGAAATGACCTATGATGAAAAGTTATCATTTTTTTTCTCAAAATTCTAAAATTTGAAATTTTTTTCAAAAAACTACATTGGATCCATTTAAGGTCTGATCGGCCAAAGTAGAGGCCGATCATCCTTTTCAGCGAAAACCCTAAAATGGGTCCTTTTTTTTCTTTAAAATTCTTTTTTGACATTTATTTTTTAGAAATCTCAATAAAGGCCCAAATTTTTCAGAATTCATAAAACATACTTCTTAATTTTTTATCATAAAGTAAATGATTTGGACATACTTTTCCATGAATCCATGGAACTACTTGGGTTTAAGATTTTAGTTTAAACCAGTACCTACTTGGCAAATTGCATTTGCTATTTTGGACAATTTTTTCCACATAGGATGACATGTTGACAACTTATGTTGGTAACATTAATCGTGTTAGGGGTTAAGACGAAACAATGTATTTTGAAAAACTTTTTTTAGGACTAAAATGAAACCATTTTGGGACTAAAATAAAAGTGAGAGTAAAGTTATGGGACGAAAAACTCTATTTTGCCTTTTTTTTCTTTTTTATTTTTGTTAAACTTGGATCTTTTCATTTTACGGAATATCTTCTTCTTTTTTGTGAAGGAATAATATATCTACCTTTTAATAAAAAAAAGAAAAGTTTTTCTAGTGCTAGTACAATGTATATGACAAATTCTCAATTTAACTAAAAAAAAGAGTATATAGTTTATTTTATGAAAAAAGTCTAATTTATTCTCTTTAGCTTAGGGTCAATTGCACTTCACTCCAAAAATTTTAAAATGTTACAATAAACCCCCACCCCCTACCATCCCAAAACTATAATAATGTGCAAAAAACTCCATTTGCAGATGGCTGTTAATAAATTGATGGCAAATAGCATGAGCAGAGCACGGGAAGCCCATTAATGCCAAAATCCCTTCAAAATAATTCATCTCAAACCATTTGAGTGTTAATCAACATTTTTAATTAGATTTTTTATTATAATGAAAGGATTTTCAGTAAGAAAAATAATGCAAAAATGTTAAGTTCCAAACCTGGAAAGTGCGTCTTCTGTTAGAGGAGCTTCACCTTCCCAAATTCGAATTGGGCTCACAGTTCCCCCCTCAAATTAATGCAAAACCAAATGAACCCATTTGGTGGTTTGATTCCCTCTCATCGAACCATACCCATTGACTCCACTCATCCTTTGCATTATCACCCAAAACCTCCCTCGACGGTGACAAGATCGGCATCAGTAGAAACACAAAACCAATGAAGCTTACAAAGAGAGGGATTGAGTAGAGGAGAATAAGAAGATGATGAAGAACAAAGATTAGGGAAGAGGCAATGGAGGGAGTGAAGGCTAGAGAGAGATAGCAAAGGAGAGAAAGGTAGGTGAGAAGGAAAGGAGACCAAGAGCAAAGAGTGGGCGAGATTGAGAAAAAGGAGAAACATAACATAACAAAGAGAGAAGAGTGAGCTTGAGAGAAGGAGAAGAGAAGATGGATTCCTCGAGTAGGAGAAAGAGAGTATTGATGGAGACCCCCAAACCCAAACGCAAGATCAAGAGCGTATCGATGGAGACTCCCAATTTTGGGCGTTAATGGCATCACGTGCCACACACATGATATTTACCGTTAATTTATGAACGGTTGTCTACGAATAGGGGTTTTTTCACACATTTAGAAATGTTTTAAACATTTGAGGGTACTGACCCTAGGTTAAAGGGAGTAAATTAGATTTTTTTTTTTTAATGTCTTAATATTTAACTTATATGTAAATATTACTACTATAAGCTTTTATTGAAGCTTCTAACATACCTTAGCTCTGGAATGAAATAGCTCATACTCACATTAAACTTTAAGTAGCAAAAGAAGAAAAAAAAAAAAAAAAAAAANTATACAAATTTTTTTTGGTAATACATCTTTTTTTTTTTTTGGTATGAAAAGTAGTATACGTGTTATTTGAAAAAGGAAAAAATGCATCCATTAAACGAGTTAATACTACTCTACTCTACAAGTCGGGTCTTGCATGCCCACCCGTTTTTTAGTGGTGACAGATAAACTTGCCTCTACCTCTAGTTAGGGGTTCTTTGAAGCATAGTTTTGCATCGCCGGCAGCAGCTATGGTGAGTAAGGGTCACCTATCTTTCGCTTCGTCTTGTTGCCCTATATGTTTTTGGTTCTTTTAGCAATGGTTTCGTCACAAATGCGTTAGCAAGATCATGCTTTTCGTTATCTGTGATTTCTGTTTACTGACACAATAATTTCCTCATCCCATTGAAACTGGATAGATTATTCAGTTGGTATTATTAGAATGTGTTCGTTTCCCTTAGAACTGTCAATAATAAAGTTAGAACTTTTAAGAGTTTTAGCAGATTCTTTTGTTTCAATTTTTCGCTCTGTTGAAACTTCATTCCCATTCATGTTTATAATTAAATATACGGATTTTTATTGATTTAATTGGCTCCAGGAAGAGTTGGAAAAGCTTGCTTAAGCAGATTCTTGTGCTTCGATTTTTACTTTTGAGAAACTTTATTTCCATTCATATAATGTGCTTGTAACTATATTTACGAATTTTTATTGATTCGATAGGCTCCGAAAAGAGGTGGAAAAGCTCCAGTTGCAGCTGCTAAGAAGAAGCCTGTATGTATATTAATTTGAAACTTAATTAGATTGATGGTTCTGTTGTTGGGTATTTTTTGAAGCTTGAATGATTGTGCTTGTATTTATTTTGATTACTTTTCCCGTTTTAGGAGAAGGTGGTGAACCCTCTCTTCGAGAAGTGTCCGAAGCAGTTTGGGATTGGAGGGGCATTGCCTCCAAAGAGGGACCTGACCCGATTCGTGAAATGGCCGAAAACAGTACAAATCCAGAGGAAGAAGAGGATACTCAAGCAAAGGTTGAAGGTTCCACCAGCTTTGAACCAGTTCACCAAGACCCTTGACAAGAACCTTGGTATGAACTAACAGAATGTTGGGGTTGGATTTGAATGTGATTGTGTAGTAATTTTGATGATTTTTCTTGGCTCCTCAATTTCATTTGAAACTTAATTCAGTTCAAGTTGGAACCTATTGTATAGTTATGTTCACGTTCTGCTCAATGCATTCTTGTGTGTTATCTGTGGTAGAACTTGTGCTAACTCTCGTGTACTTATATGCTAATTGTGGGAATTGACTCAAGCTTGAAGAACTAAAAACCAATAGAGTGTCATGCTTTTGAAAAAGATTCTAAACAAGTTCCATAAATCCTAACAATAATGAAGACAAATTGAAAGTGATTGTGTAGTAATTTTGATAATTCTTTTTCTCACCTTAATGTTATTTCAAAATTTAGTTCAATTTGGCACCTATTTTGTTCTATTTGTGTCCTGCTCAATGCATTGTTTCTTGTTATTTCTGGTAGAACGCCAATTTGAATTGATACTGCCATTTTTTTGTGTTCTTATATGCTAATTGTGGGAATTGACTCAAGCTTGAAGAACAAAATGATGTAGTATTGGGGCCAAACAGCAAGGATTTGGGGACAGAATTAGGGATTTGAGGGGAGAGATTGAGATAGGAACAGAGAGTAGAGTTCTAATACGTAGAAACCTCTGATAACTGAAATTATAATCTGAAAAGCTGCCGCTTACAGTAGATCTTAGGCTATTTATACTAGGGTTTCTAAGTCTAGTACTAACCCGGCCCAACAGTACACAAGCCCAAATCTAATATAAGTCCAGAAATTAAAAAGGTCACATGCTAGACACATGACTACTTAAATAAGATTAAAACACACATATAAAATAGAAAAAAGCAGTAAACATGATGCTCCTGCATCAATCTCCCCCTCTTGAAAGTGGGCCGGTGTCTGGAGCAAAAACATTACAAACTTCTGCATAAGTCTCTGGGTCAATCCGTTTCAGCTCCTCCTCTGCAATCCAAGTGCTTTCAGTAGCTGGTTTACCTAACCATTTCACCAAAAATCGCCGATATTGATGTCCCCTCCTAGACTTCACCTCCTTCACATCAAGTACATCTTCAATAACTTCTTGCTGCACTGTGGGCAAATTGTTAACTTGCTCAGCAATTGGAGTTGTTCCCTCTTCAAATCCTTCATAAATATACAAATCTGCCACATTGAAGATTGGGCTGATTTGTAGCTCATAAGGCAGCTCTATTAAGTAGGCATTAGAGCTGATTTTCTTCAATACCTTACACGGCCTGAACTTCCTTGACTTGAGCTTATGATAAGTACCCTTAGGAAATCGCTCTCGCCTCAAATGCACTAACACCATGTCACCCTCTTCAAACTCCTGTACACGGCGATGCCGGTTGGCAGCAGTTGCATAAGCATCATTGTTGGATCTTAAGGCCTCTCTTACCTCCTTATGAACCTGTTGGACATGATCAGCAAATGCCTCCCCATCATCACTCACCCTAGCCTCTTGTGGTAAAGGCACCAAATCAAGCACATTCTGTGGTTTAAGGCCATAAGCTGCTTCAAAAGGTGTTTTTCTAATAGTTCTGTTCACTGAATTGTTATATGCAAATTCAGCCTGTGGTATTACAAAATCCCATGTCTTCACATGATTTCCCACAAGACACCTCAGTAAATTTCCCAAACTCCTATTCACCACTTCTGTTTGACCATCAGTTTGTGGATGGCAAGTGCTGGAATATTTTAGTTGGGTTCCAAGCTTCCTCCATAAAGATCTCCAGAAATGTCCCATGAATTTGACATCTCTATCAGAAACAATGGATGTTGGAACTCCATGCAGCCTAATCACTTCTCGAAAGAACAATTCAGCAATATGTGAAGCATCAGCAACTTTCGAACAGGGTATAAAATGTACCATTTTTGAAAACCGGTCCACTACAACAAAGATGGCATCATACCCCTTTGCTGTTTTTGGAAGTCCCAAGACAAAATCCATGCTCAAATGGATCCACGGTGCTTCTGGCTCAGGTAACGGAGTGTACAGACCTGTGTTTTGTGAGCTTCCCTTGCCAAATTGGCAAATTGAACATATTTTCACCCACCTGTCCACATCCTTAAGCATTTTTGGCCAATAGTACCGATCTGCCACCATTCCCATCGTCTTATCTCTGCCAAAATGTCCTCCCAAACCATTCCCATGAAGTTCCCTGATGATTTGTTCTCGTAACGAACCCCTTGGAATGCACAATTTATTGTCTTTAAATACATACCCCTCATGCATCCTAAAAGGCAATTTTTCTGCCATATTGGACTTCTGTAATTCTTCCAAAATTTGGCAGAAATCAGGATCAGTGCTATACTGATTCTTCAACTCTTCAAAACCAGTAACTTGGGTGCTCATTACTGTAAGGAGTAGAGAGCGTCTACTTAAAGCATCCGCGACAACATTAGACTCTCCAGTTTTATATTTCAAAGAGAAATTAAACTCATCAAGATAGGAACTCCACTTGGCATGACGCTCACTGAGCTTCTTTTTAGAACTTAAATACCTTAATGCTTGATGATCAGAGTAAACCACAAACTCCCGATAAGCTAGGTAGTGTTGCCAATGTTGAATAGCCCGCACTAAAGCATAAAATTCCAAATCAAAAGTGGAATATTGCCGCTTGGCATCTGATAACTTCTCACTGAAAAACTCAATTGGTTGCCCATCTTGGCTAAGAACAGCTCCAATGCCTAAGTGAGGTGCATCACATTCCACAACAAATAATTTTTCAAAGTCTGGCAGCACAAGGACCGGTGCTTCAGTCATACAATTTTTAATCTCCTCAAAGCTCTTTGGGCAGATTTTGTCCATGTGAATTGACTATTCTTCAAGCATTCAGTAATTGGGTTTGAAATTTTTGATGAATCTCCTGTAAAATGAGGCTAAGCCATGAAAGCTTCTAACTTCTCGGATTGTTTGTGGGACTGGCCATTCTGTAATAGCACAAACCTTCCCAGGATCTGGTTTTAACCCCTGGGCTGAAACAATAAATCCCAAAAATACAACCTCACAGCACAAAAAGGAACATTTTTTTAAATTGATAAAGAGCCTCTCATGATGAAGTGTTTCTAGAACCTTGCGCAGATGAATTAGATGTTCTGTCTTGGTTCTACTGTAAATCAAAATATCGTCAAAGTAGACAACAACGAAGAATTGCAAGAAAGGTTTTAGTACCTCAGTCATGACTCTCATGAATGTGCTCGGTGCATTAGAAAGGCCAAAAGGCATCACCATCCACTCATACAAGCCATCTGGTGTCTTAAAAGCTGTCTTCCATTCATCTCCGCTTCTCAATCTGATTTGGTGGTAGCCGCTCCTTAGATCAATTTTAGAAAACACCCTAGCACCAGCCAATTGATCAAGCATTTCTTTCAGTTGAGGAATAGGAAATCTATATTTAATTGTGATCTTGTTGATAGCACGGCTGTCAACACACATCCTCCAGGTACCATCCTTCTTTGGAGCAAGCAAGACTGGACATGCACATAGACTTTTACTCTCACGCACCAAGCCTTTAGTCAGCAAATCCTCCACTTGTCTCTACATTTCTGCCCGATGCATAGGTGGCATTCTATAAGCTGGCAGATTTGGCAATGCTGCTCCAGGCGCCAAATCAATAGCATGTTGGATGCTTCTCTTTGGTGGTAAACCTTGAGGCAATTGGTCACCAGCCAGCTCTGCAAACTCCCCTAACAATTGCTGAATTTCTGGTGGGTACTCGGCTGATTTTGTTGTCTGATCATCTCCCACTATTTTGCTAACCAGTACATATACAACTCCCTCTTCTCTGCAGACTTGTTCAAATCTGGTGGCAGAAACAATAGCAGCAATTTTGTCACCCTTAGATGAGTTATAAGCCCCTACAGTATCTTCTTTAATAGGGTGCAGTGTATATTTCTTGCTGCCCCTATAAAAAGAATAGGTATTGGGTTTGGCACGATGTTCAACATCATTATCAAATAGCCAAGGTCTGCCCAAAAGAAGATGACCAACATCCATAGGCACAACATCACACAAAGCTTCATCTTCTAACTTATTACCCATAGTAAAATTGACTAGGCACCTAGATGTGACAGGAACTTCATTACCCTTATTAAGCCATCTGATCTTATAAGGATTAGGATGCTTTTCAGTAATCAGCCCTAATTTCTCCACTGCATCTTTTGAAATAACGTTCTCCATACTGCCTCCATCAATAATTAAATTGCATACCTTTCCCTTGCAAAACACACGTGTTCTGAATATGCTATGCCGCCTCCAATCTGCTGTGTCATCTTGGGTGGTGGTTGTCATTACTCTATGGATAACTAACGACTCCCCTTGCACTGGATACACATCAACTTCTTCGTCCTCATTAGGAAAATCATCATAAACAGGTTCAGGTATTTCTTCCCCTTCTTCTCCTTCTACAAAATTAATTCTACGTTGTGGGCAAGCATATGAAGCATGCCCCTTTTCACCACAAGAGAAACATCGAAATTGGGAGCCACTACCCAGTTTTAAAGCACCTGTTTCAGTATTATTCATCTGCCGATATTTCACCATGCTCTTCCCTTTGTCAACCTGAGCAATATTTTCACCATTGCCTTTGCTTGCTGCACCGTTCACTCGACCACTTCGTGGGGCTGTTTGATCATTTCTAAACCTCTGCATGGTGTTACTAAAGTTTTGTGAAGTATTCCCCATTCTGCCATACCCAAATTTCCTCACTCCAAGACGCAAAGCACGTTTCTCAGCCATTAAGGCAAATTGTCGAGCATCTTCTAGGTTGAATGGGCGAATCACTCCCATTTCATCCCTAACAGCATGGCACAAACCAGCAGGATAACGAGAGGTCATCTGTTCTATTGTCTCATTCAAACCAACCCTAATGGACAGATTGTTGAACTCTGAAGTGTACTCCTCCACTGACATATCACCCTGCATCAATGAATGAAACCGCTCATACAGATCCATTAGGTAGTCTGCCGGTAAAAACTGTTTTCGCATCTTTGCCTTCATGTGTTCCCCAGTGCTGATTTTCTCCTTCCCTTGTCGTGCACGCTGCCCTTCAACTCTCTTCCACCATTGAAGTGCAGTGGCTTTTAATTTTAATTTCACAAACAGCACTTTTCTCTCTTCCTGCATGGGTTTCCATTCAAAATAATTCTCCAAACTAGCCTCCCAATCTAAATAATCCTCAGCATGCATTTTTCCCATAAAATCAGCAACTTCAATTCGAATTCCACCTCCGTTCAAATCAAGGGCACGAACCAAACTCTCCTCCAATCCACCTCTTGCTGCTTGGTTAGCAGTTCCAGTTTCATGGAATGGGTTCTCCTCTCCTTGATTCGATTCTTCATCCCCCGAACTACCTTCTGGTATGTCCTGGTTTTCGCGGTCACCTTCCGGAATCTCCATACGGGCTTCCGCACATCCCTGTCGCTGCAAAGCTTGCACGGCTCGCGACAAATCTTCAATCATCCTTCGCATCTCAGCCAATTCTGCTTGCTGCTCTTGGTTTCCTCTACCTCTACCACCTCTACCACGACCAGCCATGAGCTCTGATACCAATTTGATGTAGTATTGGGGCCAA
>QAOA01003015.1:110524-209765 GCA_003255065.1 Cercis canadensis
GCCAAATCAATAGCATGTTGGATGCTTCTCTTTGGTGGTAAACCTTGAGGCAATTGGTCACCAGCCAGCTCTGCAAACTCCCCTAACAATTGCTGAATTTCTGGTGGGTACTCGGCTGATTTTGTTGTCTGATCATCTCCCACTATTTTGCTAACCAGTACATATACAACTCCCTCTTCTCTGCAGACTTGTTCAAATCTGGTGGCAGAAACAATAGCAGCAATTTTGTCACCCTTAGATGAGTTATAAGCCCCTACAGTATCTTCTTTAATAGGGTGCAGTGTATATTTCTTGCTGCCCCTATAAAAAGAATAGGTATTGGGTTTGGCACGATGTTCAACATCATTATCAAATAGCCAAGGTCTGCCCAAAAGAAGATGACCAACATCCATAGGCACAACATCACACAAAGCTTCATCTTCTAACTTATTACCCATAGTAAAATTGACTAGGCACCTAGATGTGACAGGAACTTCATTACCCTTTTTAAGCCATCTGATCTTATAAGAATTAGGATGCTTTTCAGTAATCAGCCCTAATTTCTCCACTGCATCTTTTGAAATAACGTTCTCCATACTGCCTCCATCAATAATTAAATTGCATACCTTTCCCTTGCAAAACACACGTGTTCTGAATATGCTATGCCGCCTCCAATCTGCTGTGTCATCTTGGGTGGTGGCTGTCATTACTCTACGGATAACTAACGACTTCCCTTGCACTGGATACACATCAACTTCTTTGTCCTCATTAGGAAAATCATCATAAACAGGTTCAGGTATTTCTTCCGCTTCTTCTCCTTCTACAAAATTAATTCTGCGTTGTGGGCAAGCATATGAAGCATGCCCCTTTTCACCACAAGAGAAACATCGAAATTGGGAGCCACTACCCAGTTTTAAAGCACCTGTTTCAGTATTATTCCTCTGCCGATATTTCACCATGCTCTTCCCTTTGTCAACCTGAGCAATATTTTCTCCATTGCCTTTGCTTGCTGTACCGTTCACTCGACCACTTCGTGGGGCTGTTTGATCATTTCTAAACCTCTGCATGGTGTTACTAAAGTTTTGTGAAGTATTCCCCATTCTGCCATACCCAAATTTCCTCACTCCAAGACGCAAAACACGTTTCTCAGCCATTAAGGCAAATTGTCGAGCATCTTCTAGGTTGAATGGGCGAACCACTCCCATTTCATCCCTAACAGCATGGCACAAACCAGCAAGATAACGAGAGGTCATCTGTTCTGTTGTCTCATTCAAACCAACTCTAATGGACAGATTTTTGAACTCCGAAGTGTACTCCTCCATTGACATATCACCCTGCTTCAATGAATGAAACCGCTCATACAGATCCATTAGGTAGTTTGTCGGTAAAAACTGTTTTCGCATCTTTGCCTTCATGTGTTCCCAAGTGCTGATTTTCTCCTTCCCTTGTCATGCACGCTGCTCTTCAACTCTCTTCCACCATTGAAGTGCAGTGGCTTTTAATTTTAATTTCACAAACAACACTTTTCTCTCTTCCTGCATGGGTTTCCATTCAAAATAATTCTCCAAACTAGCCTCCCAATCTAAATAATCCTCAGCATGCATTTTTCCCATAAAATCAGCAACTTCAATTCGAATTCCACCTCCGTTCAAATCAAGGGCACGAACCAACCTCTCCTCCAATCCACCTCTTGCTGCTTGGTTAGCAGTTCTAGTTTCATGGAATGGGTTCTCCTCTCCTTGATTCGATTCTTCATCCCCCGAACTACCTTCTGGTATGTCCTGGTTTTCGCGGTCACCTTCCAGAATCTCCATACAGGCTTCCGCACGTCCCTGTCGCTGCAAAGCCTGCACAGCTCGCGACAAATCTTCAATCATCCTTCGCATCTCAGCCAATTCTGCTTGCTGCTCTTGGTTTCCTCTACCTCTACCACCTCTACCACGACCAGCCATGAGCTCTGATACCAATTTGATGTAGTATTGGGGCCAAACAGCAAGGATTTGGGNACGCCAATTTGAATTGATACTGCCATTTTTTGTGTTCTTATATGCTAATTGTGGGAATTGACTCAAGCTTGAAGAACAAAATGATGTAGTATTGGGGCCAAACAACAAGGATTTGGGGACAGAATTAGGGATTTGAGGGGAGAGATTGAGATAGGAACAGAGAGTAGGGTTCTAATACGTAGAAACCTCTGATAACTGAAATTATAATCTGAAAAGCTGCCGGTTACAATAGATCTTAGGCTATTTATACTAGGGTTTCTAAGTCTAGTACTAACCCGGCCCAACAGTACGCAAGCCCAAATCTAATATAAGTCCAGAAATTAAAAAGGTCACATGCTAGACACATGACTACTTAAATAAGATTAAAACACACATATAAAATAGAAGAAGGCAGTAAACATGATGCTCCTGCATCACAAAAGAACGATGGGGTTTCATGCTTTTGAAAGTGATATTGAACAAGTTTCACAATTCCTAATAATAATGAAGACGAATTGTGTCTAAAACACCAATGAGAAAATTTTAACAGGTGAACCACAAACATCAAAAAATAATTAAAAAGAGAAGAAAAATTATTGTGTATTCAATATGGCTACTTTCGTGATCTAAACTTTCAAATATACTGACTTTCAAATTATGTTTTAGCTTCAATATTTCTATCCTTAAAACCACAGCTAGTTCTTGTGTCAATATCTACTTGCTGCATGTTGATGATATAATATGATATGCGTACTGCTGATGATGAAATCACTGTCATTATTTTTTCATGTTTGTTAGCTTCTTGTTCAACATGATTCCTTAATTTATATCCTGGAAGCAATTGTTAATGGGTCTAATGGAATGTCCAGTTTGTTGCTGGAGATTTTGCATACTTTTATATTGTCAAGAACCGATTCAACCCAAAAGCTTAAGCTATTAGGGAAGGCCCAAGAATGGTTTTATATCTATAACATATATGATCCTTTTTTTCTTTCTATGATATTTTTCACATGGTCTTTTTTTAATGAATAATTTTAATAGGGTCTTGGTAGTAATGATTGTAGGTTCATGATGTGCAGTGGTCATTAGTTCTTGTTGCATATATGCCTTGGACTGTGCTAATTGCTTGTCTGGTATATTTTTATTTTACTGTACGTTTTAATGTGATTAGTTATTGACTGCTTCTTCTTATATTACTTTTAGAGTTTTATTCTTTTAAATTTCGTGACCTGTTCTGCTACTTAAATTTTGTGCTGGTTGTATCACAATTTTGATTGCCTTTATGAATCTCACTTGTAGCAACAAACCTGTTCAAGATGCTCCTTAAGTACAGGCCTGAGGATAAAGCAGCAAAGAAGGAGCGCCTTTTGAAAAGGGCTGAGTCAGAGGCTGAAGGGAAAACTGCTGAAGCTAAGAAGCCTATCGTTGTAAAATATGGTCTCAATCATGTTACCTACCTTATTGAGCAGGTCATCTTCCTTATTGTTAGTGTATATCTTTTTCCAGAGCCATGTGGACTTCTGATTGACAGCTTGTTAAGCTATGTTTTCCTCGCAGAATAAAGCACAGCTGGTTGTAATTGCCCATGATGTAGATCCAATTGAATTGGTTGTCTGGCTTCCAGCATTGTGCAGGAAGATGGAAATTCCATACTGCATTGTCAAGGGCAAGGCGCGATTGGGATCAGTAATAATTGTTTAAATGTAGTAATTTGAAAGTTTTCCCTGTCTACTAAGTTTATGACTAATTTAATCTATGTGCATTTGAACAGATTGTCCATAAGAAAACTGCATCAGTTTTGTGCTTGACAACTGTGAAGAATGAAGACAAACTAGAGTTCAGCAAGATCCTAGAGGCTATCAAGGTGGTGCATAGTTAAATTTCTTCCCCTTTTGGATTTTGGTTGTTGATGGTCATGTCAAAACCTGAATGTGTTGTATTGTTTCTTCTTTCCTTCCCAGGCTAACTTCAATGACAAGTACGATGAGTACAGGAAAAAGTGGGGTGGTGGTATCATGGGTTCCAAATCCCAAGCCAGAAGCAAGGCGAAGGAAAGGCTTCTTGCCAAGGAAGCTGCTCAGAGAATGTCGTAGAGGTTTCATGTGTTTTTGTTTGTCTTTAGAAACTGAGGTTGTTATATCCTTCTACATTTTTGACGATGGGCTATATTAATTAAATCCGAGGTTAACGTAACGATTTTGTCTTTGTCTTAACATATGACGTAGTCGTTTTATTTGTGCAAATTGAAGGGAAAATATAGACTATGGGTTGATGCCATAGTTAAAGATTGACTTGTAGGGTGCATATATCTAGCTTAGTTAAGCATCCTCGTATTTTCCTTAATAACATTGTCTGATCATGTTCGTCTTTGAACTGTACTATTTAAAATACAATCAATCTATTCCTTATGGCATTCACCCTATTTTCACCATAAAAAAATGGTTTTTCGTCATCTATACTCCTTGAGTCCTTGTATATAGTTGTGTTTTTTTTTCTCTAGGCTGCTTCATCTTTGAAATTGGTCTTAGTGAACTGAACCTCTTATTTTGCACATTTGATGAAGTTTTATGTGGGAAAATAAGAGGGTCTTTATCTGTTGAACCTATTATTTTTCCCAATTGTTTTTTTAATATCAGTACTAATTAAACCTCTGTCCTAGAGTGATCTTGATGAATGAGAGAGATAATCAGACACTTGTTTACTTTAAGTAGCTGCTCTTCATATTTTTTTCCCCTTCTAAATCCAGGTGAAATTTGATGCGATGTGCAACTTCTTGAAAGCGAGAGTTATTTTGCCCAAAATTACACTAAAGTCAGGTTGAATTAATATTCTGATTGCTATGCTACAATCATAAAAAATGGGAGGGTAGTGCTACCCTCCCATATGGTGGGTAGGTTTCAGTGGGAACCACTTAGGGGACATTTGGTAGACATATTTTTTTTAGTTTTCTGGGAATTTTAATTTAGGAAACTAATATTCTTATGTTTAGTATAAGGTTTTAAAAAAATATTCTCAGAAAAATAGGATTTTCGAGAATGATTTTAGAACAAGTTTTTCACAAAAACTTTTTCATGGGGAGTGGGCCATGTGAAAGTGTTTTAGACACAAAAAGTCAAATATATCATTCATTAATGACATAATCATAATAATACCAAAATTATTTTATTTTTGTTTATACCTTATTTTATATTTTATTTTTGCTAGTTTCTAGTACTTTTTACTATTCTTAATTTTAAATAAGGAATCATTTTAAATAAATATTTATTAATTATAAGAAGTAATTTAATTATTTTTCTTTGACTTAAAATAGATAAGAGTAATTTTGAAAAAAATTCTAAGATTCACATGAAAGTTATATTAGAACAAACGTGGAGTTAGAAAATTTTTAGGAAATATTGTGTAACATTCTCATGAATATTTAAAGTTAACCAAACACATTTGTAACATTCTCAGGAATTATTATTCCCAAGAAATATGATTCCTAGGAAACATGATTCTAGGAACGAAAAAGGAATTTGTCTATCAAACACCACCTTAGTGAATTTGGTGTCGTGAAAATCTCAAAAAATTGAAATTGTGCACAATTCCTTATAAAATGTAAAAATGACACGTTATGAAAAAAATGTGTAAAATTTTATTTGTTTTTGGCAAACGTTGAATTTTTTTTGTTTGATACGTTTTTTTATATTACATTGTTCTTGCATTTTATAAGAAACTGTGTATTTTGTCACATATTGTGTGATTCAATTTTTCGAAATATTTGTAATAACACCAAATTCGGCCTTTAGGTCCCACCAAAAGTCTCCCAATGGGAGAGGTGTGTAGAGTTAGAGGGAGTGTAGCTTAGCAAATACCTATTCTAATACACACAAGAAGGAAGTTGATGATAGTGACCTTATTTTAGGTCTTACACAGGTATAGGATTTCAACCAAATTGGGTCATTTTTAATTTTTCATCAAACCACAAGGTAAGATACCAATGACTCAGGGTCTAGTAGCACTTGTTCTAGTTATAGAAACTAGAGTGTTTGATTTGATGTTATGGGTTTTATTTTCACCATATTCTCTTTTCTTTCTTAGCTCATTGTGTTCTTATATAACCAAAAAAAAAAAAACAAGGTAAGATAAATAGAACTGGAGACGTGCTAAATTATACTATTTTGTCTAGAAATCTGCCCCGCTTCAAAGACTTGGATAAATTGTTTAGTAAATTTACCGAGAGAACAACTAATTAAATAGCTAATGAGAGAAAGGATTCTGTGATACATCAAGTTAGATGTATCGGTGCAACAAGAATGGTCGGAATTGAGCCACTTCATTTACTGTTGTGCTGAAAGTTGCATGGAATTGGTTGTGGTGATTTAATATGAAAACCCATTGTTTCTTGAAAATTGACTAGTCACTTTATTTTCTCTTGTTCTCACTTCTGCTCGATCTGTTTTCTCAACCTTGCTTTTGTCAATAATTGCACACACTAGATCATGTTTTATTGTTGGATAAGGGAAGTTGCACCGCGTCAAAGTGTGTGAATTGGCAAATCTAGTGCAAATTCATCACCAATTTGCGATTGGATTCACAAATTAAGGGCAGAGTTTGAAATTATCTCCACTCATAGCGCCTGTGCTGAAAGTTGCATGGAATCGGTTACGCTAATTTAATATGAACCCATTGTTTTTTGAACATCGGTTATGCATGGCATCCTATCTGAGCCAACAGCCAAGTCCCTTTTCTGACTAAAATATTGTTTTTGTCCTTCACTTTCAAATGCACTTTTAAAAGTGAGGAACAAAAATAAAATTTTTGTCCCCCTTTCCCCTCTCTTTGATCTCTCTATAACACACCAAAGTAGCATCCTTAGGACCAAATCTCACAATTGGCTACCAACACAAACTTGGTTGAGGTTGCAGCTCCATTAACAGAAGAAATGAACAGTACTTCGATTTTTCATGTTGTAGGGGGAGACCTAAAATCACAGCCACCAGTGGTAGAGACTAAAGAAGTAGCATGTCGTTGGATGACCAGTGGAAGATAGGAATGAGCTTCGGAAACTGATGGGTTACGGATGGCAAGGCAATGTTTTTCTCTCTACTCTGATTCCTTGTGTTAAGAAGATGAACTTTTTTTTTTCTTTTGAAAAAAAAAAAAAATTGTTTCTATATGGGAGCACTCTACTACGGTTGCATCCATGCCTCCAGTTGTTAGCCGGACGTGGTGCTTATGAATTACAAAAAGTTTTATTGAAGTTATTGTTGAAATTGGAGGCTTTAGAAACTGTTGTCTTTAAATATTTGAGATTGTACCATGTTACTTTGGTTAATTAAACAAATGTCCTTGTATTATTGGAATTTCTTTTTGGGATCAGTTTCCTCTCTCTATTAAATTGCAGTAATTCTATCAAACAGTCTATGGTCAAATAGTATTGATATTGTCCTTAGGATTTACTGATTCTGTATTTAAACCTGAAGTCATATCTAAAGTTTCAAAAAAAAATATAGTAGTTATGGGACAAGAAACTCTAAACCTTTCCTTTTTTGTCCACTAAACACTCAATTAGTTCAAAGCATTGAGATAATAGCATTTTAGCTAAATTGAATAATTATATGAAGGCTGATGGGGAATGAGATAATAGCATTTTGTGAGGATTGCAAGCACAACAAAGGTAACGTTATAGGATATTCTTCATATTAGTTCCATCGGGATTTTTTGTTTTTTGTTTTTATTTCAAATTTAAGTGTTAGTTGTTGGACCTTTAAGTGTTTCTCAGAATTCAAATCTGCTGATACAAGTGGTTCATTACATGGCTGAATTTAAAAAAGGCGTTCATGACTGACCAAATAAAGGTAATCATATATTATTGGGATATAGGCATGACGAATTTGACAAACAAATTCTCAAGCCTACAAGATGGAAAATAAATACAAATAATAACAATAGGTTAGAGAAAATTAGAGATGTGATATCAGGATGAGACACGGGTATCTCGCTTTCTTTAAGACAATTCACGTCTCTCGTAGGTGATTTTTAGTATATTCACTAAGTGCAGCGAGTTCTAGACGTGTTACCTCCAAGATACAACAATCTGGTAGCGACACCGTTTATCTTCCAATATTCTGCATAAATAGGAAGAAATGACTCTCTTCAACACCCTTCTCTACTCAAGTGTTTACTCACACAATATAAGTAAAGAATATGCACATACTAAAATTAGGTTGCACTTACGAATGTATATCATCCAATTGTAAAAGCACATATATATATATAATGTAGTGTGACTATTCACATTTTAAGCTAGTTGTTTGCCACTTAAAGCCATTTACACAATCCATAATATGGCTGAAACATTTCCTTTTAACAACATATTAAATGCCAAACCGTTGGCCAATAGAAGAGAATGAAAGTTGACTGCTTAATGCCAATTAAAAGCCAAAACTATTCAGCCAATCAAAGCACTTCAAATCATTTTATAATGCAGTTACAGAGCCATAACTAAATGGCTTTAAGGCTAATAACAAAAGCCTTTAAACACAATAAACATATAGAAAAGTTGTAACATTTAAACATTAAATATATATATTTATTTTTAATAAAAATACCAACAATCCCCCACTTAATTTTATAAAAATAAACACAAAACACAAACATGTAGACACTTGAGTAAAGATAGACTATTATCCATAATAGAGGTAACATTGCCTTGAACCTCTACTTAGTAAAAAATATATATATTTGTTCTAGAGCCAATAGTGGTCTATTGCCTTGAACTATGACTGCTTAAGGGAGACAAGATATATATCTTATACATAATAATCCAAGTGCAATATAGAGCCCTAAGTCCGCACATTAAATCGGTATTTGTGCGTTATCCTAATTTCATGAGTATTATTCGAGAATTAAGCCATTATTCTCATAGAAACGGTATCACTTCACAATACTCTTATAGGTGAATTTGTCAAGAGTGGTCTTGCCATTTAGTGACACCCCACTCTTAAGAGCTACATAATTTATTAAGAGTTTTAGAAAACTCATCCTCCATCATTTTACAAGATAGATACACCTACACCTTAGGGAAGATTTATGAGAAGAATATTCTCTTAAATATATGGTGTATCCCACACTCATGATTTACTCTATGATTCATTTTTCCCTTTAAACCTAGTTCTTAGAATATCTAATCATTAGGTAGGGTATCCTCATAAGTAATATGATTTTCTTTAGGTTTCAACCCCATCCCTCTTGATGTATTTCAATTTTTTTTTTATTTAGAGATTTTATTAACAGATCCACAAGATTATTCTCTAATCTAACATAACTCACATGTATGGTACCATTATTTATGTAAGATCTCACAATATTATGTTTCTTCTTTATAGGTTTGGATTTACCGTTATAGTAACGGTTTTGTACTCTACCAATAACAACAGTACTATCACAATGTATCAATATAGGTGGTATTGGTTTTTCTCAAATAGTAATTTCATATAATAAATCTTGCAACCAGCTAGCCTCACCACTAGCTACTGCTAGAGCAATAAGCTCAGCTTCCATAGTTGAGTTTGCAATTATTTGTTGTTTCTTAGATTTCTAACAAATTGCACAATCACCCAAAGTAAATATGTAACCAGAAGTATAAAAAGAGTCACTTGATGTATTGTAATCAGCATCAACATAAGTTTCAACCATAACTGGATATCTTTTATAAAATAAACCATAATTTTTAGTACCACACAGATATCTCGTAATATGGTCAACTTTATGTCAATGTTCTATACTTGGTTTACTGGTAAATCTACCAAGTAGTCCAACTGCAAATGCAATATCAGGCCTTGTACAATCAGTTAAATAACGAAGACTCCCAACAATACTAGCATATTCGTCTTGTCTCACAATAAATCTATCTTCTGAAGTAGAATATAAACTAAAATTAGCAGATAAAGGAGTTAGGACATGCTTAGCATTATTATAATTAAATTTGTTCAAAACTTTCTCGACATAATGAGATTGATCAAGAAAAATTTCATCATGCATTCTAGTGATTCTCATGCCAAGAATAACATTTGCTTCACCAAAATCTTTCATGCTAAAATAATTATGAAGCAAATTTTTAGTACCTTCTATAATAGATAAGCCTGTACTAAAAATTAACAAATCATCTACATACAAGTTTATAATAACATGAGAATTATCAATATATTTGAAATACAAACATTTATCACATTCGCTAGATTTTAAATCATTTTCAAGCATATACAAATCAAATTTCTCATTCAATTGTTTAGGTGCTTGTTTAAGTCTATACAAAGACTTAGCCAATCTGCATACCTTATTCTCTTGGCCTTCCACAACAAAACCTTCAAGTTGTTGCATATATATCTCTTCATCTAAATCTTCATTCAAAAAAGCTGTCTTTACATCCATTTGATGAATATACATCTTATGAATAGCAACAATAACAATCAATAATCTAATGGATGTAATTCTAGTAACAGGAGAAAAAGTATCAAAAAAATCTAAATCTTCTTTTTGAGAAAACCCTTAGCCACCAACCTGGCTTTGTATTTTTTATAGTACCATCAGGTTTCAACTTTTTTCTTAAAACTCATTTACAACCAATAACTACACAACCAGGAGGCAAATCAACTAATTTTCATGTTCTATTAGACATAAGAGATTCCATTTCATCATTTATTGCTTTTTTCCAGAAAATAGAATCATGTGATGCTAAAGCTTCTAGCAAAGAACTTGGAGTATCCTTCACATTATAAATGATATAATCAAGACCAAAACATTTTTCCAATCTAAATTTTCTTTTTGAGAAAAATCTTTAGCCACCAACCTGGCTTTGTATTTTTTGATAGTACCATCAAGTTTCAACCTTTTTTCTTAAAACCCATTTACAACCAATAGCTACATAACTAGGAGGCAAATCAACTAATTTTCATGTTCTATTAGATATAAGAGATTTTATTTCATCATTTATTATTATTTTTTTTCAGAAAATAGAATCATGTGATGCTAAAGCTTCTAGTAAAGAACTTAGAGTATCCTCCACATTATAAATTATATAATCAAGACCAAAATATTTTTTCACTCTAGCTCTTTTACTCTTTTTAGGTTCTATTTCAAAAAAAATTTCAACTTGTAAAGAAGTAAAAGGAGTAGAAGAGTAAGGTTCGTTTTCATTTAAAAATCTTACCCCCGCTATTTTTAAAATTAAAAGGAAATTTATTTTCATGAAAAATAACATCACTTGATTCTATAATCACATTGTGTTCAAGATAAAAAAAAATCTATATGTTGTACTATTCAAAGTATAACCAACAAAAACACAAGTAGAAGCTTGAACACCCAATTTAAATCTTTTTGGATCTACAATTCTCACATAGGTTAAACAGCCCCAAACTTTAAAATAACTCAAACTAGGCTTATACCCTTTCTATAACTCAAAAGGAGTTTTAAAAAGCTGTTTGTGAGGAACACGGTTAGGAATATAACAGGCAATCAAAATAGCTTGACTCCAAAAACTATATGGAGCACCTGAATGTAAAAGCATAGAATTCGTAAGATTAATAAGAGTTTTATTTTTACGTTTAGCAACTTCATTAGAGGCAGGTAAATAAGGAGGAGTAACTTCATGAATAATTCCTAAACTTTGAATAAAATTATTCGATTAATTTGATTCATACTCTCTTCCTCTATCACTTTGAAAACACTTATTTTCTTTTCAAATTGATTTTCAACTTCATTTAGAAATTTTTTTTAATTTCTCAAAAGCTTCACTTTTATGTGCCATCAAATATACATAAGTATATTTTGAAAAGTCTTCTATAAAAGTCATAAAATACATTTTTTCTCAATGAGTCAAAACACCATCAAATTCACAAATATCAGTATGAATCAAATTCAAAAATTCAAAATCTCTCGTAACACTTGTGAGATTCTCTTGTGATTTTTGACATACTACAAAAATCACNAAATAAGGAGGAGTAACTTCATGAATAATTCCTAAAATTTGAATAAAATTATTTGATTCATTTGATTCATACTCTCTTCCTCAATCACTTTGAAAACGCTTATTTTCTTTTCAAATTGATTTTCAACTTCATTTAGAAATTTTTTTAATTTCTCAAAAGCTTCACTTTTATGTGCCATCAAATATACATAAGTATATTTTGAAAAGTCTTCTATAAAAGTCATAAAATACATTTTTTCTCAATGAGTCAAAACACCATCAAATTCACAAATATCAGTATGAATCAAATTCAAAAATTCAAAATCTCTCGTAACACTTGTGAGATTCTCTTGTGATTTTTGACATACTACAAAAATCACATTTTTCAAAATCTTTGCTTAGTTTAAGAATTAATCCTAAGTTACTCATCCTTTGCACATATTTGTTATTTATATGACATAAATGCTCATGCCAAAAATTAAAAGAAGAAAACATATAAACAGAACTTGAAAACATATTATTCATGTCAACATTCAATTTGAACATATCATCACTAGCATACCCTTTGCCCACAAACATTCCATTATTAGTAATTACATATTGATCAGATTCAATAGTTTGTTTGAAGCTAGCCTTATTGAGGAGATATAAAGACATAAGATTCTTCTTCATTTGGGGGGTATAGAGCACATTCTTGAGAGTGAGAACACGCCCAAAAGTAAGGCTCAATTCCACATCACCTTCACCCAAAATTTTAGTAGTATAGGCATCACCAAGCATTATTTCCTTGGGATTCTCATAAGGTTTGTACACCTTGAACCAATCTTTTTCAAAACACCTGAATTAGCCCACCAACCTTTAGACCCTTCAAGCATGTTAACTTCAGTAATCATAGCCACAAGTGACTCTTTGGTAACATTGGCTTGAGGATTAGGTCCACATTTCCGGTATCTACAACGTTTTGCAAAATGTTCATGCTTGCTACAAACAAAACATGAATAAGGTCTAAAAGGTTGTTCATTTCTCTTTTGGGTGAAGTTGCCCTTATTATTATATGGGTTTTTCTTGTATATTTTTTCATCCCCTTATTATATGGCTTCAAAACAACATTTTGATTCTGACCTTTAAGCAAAGAGTCACTAGTTTCAAGAGCATGTACCTTGGTGGTAGTTGTGGAACTACCATTGCCATTTTGAGTCATAAGCATGTCTTGACTTCTAGCTTCTTCCTCCACTCTAATGTGAGTGATCAAACTCTCTAAGCTTGTTTCCTTTTTCTTGTTGAGATCACCAACACCTCTATTAGGATTGATTGTAGGATCCATGAGAAATAAATCTAGATTTGAATTGTCTTAAATTGTTGTTCCCAAGCCTACAAGATAGAAAATAAAATATAAATAATAACAATAGGTTAGAGAAAATTAGAGATGTGACACCAAGATGAGACACGAGTATCTTGCTTTATTTAAGACAATTCACGCCTCTCGTAGGTGATTTTTAGTATATCCATCAGGTGCAGCGAGTTCTAGACATGTTGCCTCCAGGATACAACAGCCTGGTAGCCACACCGTTTATCCTCCAATATTTTGCACAAATAGGAGAAAATGACTCTATCCAACATTCTTCTCGACTCAAGTGTTTACTCACACAATATAAGTAAAGAAGATGCACACACTACAATTAGGTTGCACTTATGAATGTATATCATCAAATTGTAGAAGCACATATATATATAGTGTAACGTGACTCTTCATATTTTAAGCTAGTCGTTTGCCACTTAAAGCCATTTACACAATCCATAATATGGCTGAAACATTTCCTTTTAACAGCATATTAAATGCCAAACCGTTGGCCAATAAAAGAGAAAAAAAGTTGGCTGCTTAATGCCAATTAAAAGTTAAAACCATTCAGTCAATCAAAGCACTTCAAAGCATTTTATAATGCAGTTACAGAGCCATAACTGAATGACTTTAAGGCTAATAACAAAAACTTTTAAACACAATAAACATATAGAGAAGTTGTAACATTTTAACATAAAATATATATATTTATTTTTAATAAAAATACCAACAAAAACTCTAAGAACATTGTAATTTAATTTCTTGTGATAATGAAGCTTACAATTTTTATAAGGCCCATCCTATGTTGAAGGGTCTGTTTGAGAGTTGATTTTTGGGAGAAAAAGAAAAGAGAGAAATGAGAAAATTTATTTCCTTGTTTAAAAGTTTAAATTTGAAAAAGGAGAGAATTGGGGGTTGAACTAACCCCCACACTCCCTTTTCCATACAAAAATATCAACCCCAAATCGAGGTGTTTGGAAAGATAAAGAATTAATTTATTATTTTACCCATTAGGTCTAGTTTCACTTGTGGGCTTTTTCAATGTTTTTTTAACTGTCAGATTACTTCAATAACGTGGCCATAGGAATCCATTAATGGCCCACCCAATTAAATCCATGCATTAAAACTTGCAAACATGAGATAATGAATGGTACCAAGAAAGTCTTGTGAGAAAAGTGAACATAGCTATTACTGAAAGCTATGACCAGAAAAAAAAAATCTAAAAATGGATGCCAAAATAACAAATAAGAAGATAAAATGTATTGTTTTATCATCACAAATAAGGTTGTTTATATAAATTTTTTGGTCATATGAAAGTATTTAGTGTAGGATTATTTACATGTTTATTACAAGAGTTAAATGTCATTTGAAGCTAACAAAAAATTAGTTTTCAAATACCTATTTTCTTATTTTCTCAAATTTATTTTATTATTAATTTTTACAAAATTTCACTGATAATTGTAAGATGTAATATGCAATTCTCCAAAGCCTTGTAAATTAACTTATGAATTCTATTTTTAGTAAATAATAATAATAATTTTTTTATTAATTAATTTATTAGAGCATTAATAAAAATAATAATAAATTTATTAGGAAAGAAAAAAGAGTGTATTATATTATTACATTTTATATTAAATAGGTGTACTTTAATAATAAAGGGTAAATATGTAAAAATTAATTACAATATTAGGGTCTGTTTGCTTGAAAATATTTTCATATTTTCATTTCCTATTTTCATTTCTTGAAATATGTTTTTATTTTCAAATTTTCATTTTTAAAAAACATGTTTGTTGAAAATTTTCTATTTCCATTCTCAAACCACATCCCCTCCTCCCTCTACATCCTATCTAGCTTTCTCACTCAGCTTCACATCCTCATTCGTTCCTTCTTTCTTTTCCGGTGACTAGCTTCTCAAGTGACACACCAGAGTTGGAAACAATAGAGAGACATAGAGAAAGGAAACGATAAAGAGAAATAACAGAGAGACATAAAAAGAAAATAGATAGAACAAGAGGAATAAAAATAGAGAGACCAAAACAGGGAGGAAGGGAGCAGATGAAATTTCAGATTTAGTGTGTGAAGCAATCACCTTGTTCATCTCCAAAGTAGCATCCCAATCCCACCCTTCACCAATTCCCCTGCTTTCATGGTCATAGTGCTAACCATAACTGCATTTCCAAAATAGTTCTTTGGTAATGGTGGGTTCCGCATTCTGGGTCTAACACCAATCCTTTGAAAAGTGACATATCCTCTCTTTTGGCACTTCTGAATTGAACCCATCATCAATTTCCATTTCCTTTGTAAAAGGAATGCATATTGGGGCAAGAAACCAATGGTTAAAAGCTAGTGGCTTTGGTACTTTTTCTGAACCATCACCAACGTTTAATCCTTTGTCTCCTTACTTCTGGGCAATCTTTTGTCTCCTTTATTCTTCAACACAACATGTGGGAGAATTGAGTAGATGAAGACTATAGGTCGTAGATGACAGCAAAGAAGAGTTTGCGTGTAGAAGAAATAGAAATTTAGAGAAAAAAAAAAGTCACATAAAATATAAGTATGCCACCAGTCTTTGTCAGGAAACAGTGAAAATGTCTAAAAGATGTTTTTAGTTTTTTACCAATTTTTGGAAATATTTCCAATATTTTCAATGAAAACATTTTCATTTATACTCAACCAAACATATTTTTAAATTTATTTTCATTTTCAATGACAATGAAAACAGGAAATAGCCAAACCAAACAGAACCTTATATTTCCTTTCATCTTTACCTCCTCTTGTTTATTTTAATCATCCAAACAAAAAAGAGAAAAACTTATTCCATTCCTTTCCTTCCGATTCCTTCTATTTTCTCTTGTGGCATTCCCTTTCCTTACCTCTTCAACTCCCGAACATAGCGGAAAGGTTTTGGGGCAAGGTTATACTTGGGTAGAGAACTTTGGTGGCTACTGGAGTTGCTTCTCTGAACCATAGCTACGTTCTTGGGGTAAGGGGGTATGATGGAAGGCAAGTTGGTCATCTAGCCACCCACGTGCCAATTTTAACTCTAATTAATCAATAATCAACCTTAATTTTAGCTTTTTGAGTTTTAGGTAGATGCTAATTACTCTGATGTGCACATGCTGATTTCCATCCATATTTTAACGCAGTAAGCAAAATGGAGGTAAGTTACACATTTTGGAAGCACATGGGAGCTTTTGCACCTTTTCAAATACTTGGATAAATTACACATAACCTATTATTGAAGGTGATAAATTGAAGTTTTCTAAAAGATAAATGATAGGTGTGAGAAGATAAGAGAAAAGACCCTCATTACCTTTAAAATAATCAAAATATTTGTCAAGTTATGTGGTTATTTTGTTTTATGTATATTTGAACATAATAACAATATACCTTAAGAAGTGTTTTAGTCAATTTTAGATAAACCAAATGATTTGTTTTAGCCAAATACGAAATATGATATTTGAACTCTATTTCTTCCCATTTTCTATTAGGTAAATTGTATATAATCCCCTTCAACTTTGGCTTAAAAAAGTGCACAGAACTCTCCTAAACTTCACAATTTGTGCCAAAAACTCCTTTTGTCCATTTGATCGTTAGTCGATAGACGAAAAATGTCATGTGATTTAATTAATCTCTAATATAAGCATTTTAATCCCTAATTAGGTGTAAATAGGGGTACATAAGAGTAAACACACTCAAAATTTAAAAAAAAAGACCATAAACTCTTGATTATAAAGCTTAAAACCCTAAAATCCTAAACTCTGAAGTCACAAGGTTATGAATTTAGGGTTAAGATTAAGGTTTTAGTGTTTTGGAATTTAGAATTTTAAGATTTATGGTTTTGATGTTTAGGATTTTAGTGTTTTGAGTTTAAAGTTCTTAAATTAGTGATTAATTAAATCGCATGAATAGCACATATGATATTTCCATTTATTTACTAACGGTCAAATGGAATTAAATCGCATGACTAGCACAAGATTTATGTGCATTGTTTTGAATGTTATGGGGTTTTTCGCACATGAAGTTGAAGGGTTGTGTATTTTCTATTTTATTTTTAGGTTTAAATGTACTGTAGGTCTTTATAGTTTGGACGAATTTTGAATTAGGTCTCTATAGTATTTTTTTTTTCTTTTGGACACTTTATAGTCTGAATTTTTTTTTTTTAATTAGGTCTCTGTTGTCATTTGACGTGACAAATAATTTATACATGTGACAATAGA
Organism: Cercis canadensis; assembly: GCA_003255065.1. Taxonomy (NCBI): domain Eukaryota; kingdom Viridiplantae; phylum Streptophyta; class Magnoliopsida; order Fabales; family Fabaceae; genus Cercis; species Cercis canadensis. The sequence goes on from QAOA01003015.1 coordinate 127,997, forward strand.
TAAAACTTACATAATGTCAAAGTGGCACACAAATTGCCAAAATAAAGAGATAAGTGAAGAAAATAAAAGATGATAAAATGGTAATTTTTGTGTCATTTTGACATCATATCAATTTTTTTTATTGTCACATAAATAAATTGTTTGTTATGTGAATACTAAACTAACAAATTTTTAATTGAGAGTGATAATATGAACTCAATTAAAAAAAATTTAAACTATAAAAACACAAAAAAAAGCCTATAAGAACTAAATTCAAAATTTATTTAAATTATAAAACTTGCAATACATTTAAACCTTATTTTTATATCTAAAGGGAGAAAAAAAAAATAAAAATTAAAGTCTGGTTTTAATAAAAAGATACACGCGTCTGCATCTCTTCCGGCTACAACAGATTCACAGAACACTTCTAACAAGTAGCAACCACGGTCCTCCGCCGAAATCCGCGCCGACGGCAACCAGGTGATGAATCTTTGGCCCTTCCCTCTATTTTCCCCTTGTGTTGCCAAATATACATGATTTTCCTCAACCCTTCTTCTCCGTTCAATGTGGTCCACCCTACTGTTAGTGCAGGCTCTTTACTAGTACTTAGCTTAATCTCAGATCGGCTTTCAACTCCATTCACCGTGATAATCCCTTTCAAGTGTCAAGCAAAGCTGTTTCCCTCCGCAGTTGTTCAGCTTCCGCAATCCAATGATGCATAGGTATGCGTTTCACGATATGTTGATCGAACACGGCTTCAATTCTGTCTGTTTCCCAGGAAATTTTTTACTGAAATATTCCTTTCTTGGACACAAAATTAAGTACAGTTATGTATTTTAGCGAGAAGGTTCTTAATGGTGTTTTGGATTCACAATTTGGATTTCTCAGGGGATTTTCTTTCTTCTATTGTGTCCCCTATGTGAAATCTATTATGAGTCTCACAGATTTTCCTCTCAAACAGGTTCATTGTGAAAAGAGTTGCTGCAAATTTCTGTGGACAGAAAGTTCCACACATGTCCTTTTGTACTGAGGCTGCGAAAGTGATCGGTTCTAGTAATGGTCAACTTCCCAATGTGAGCAAATGCCTATATCTGACATGGGTTTTTTAAGTTTGATTACATTGTTATGCTTCAAAATGACTATACTTCTATCAATTCTTGAAGAATCAAGTTTCTTGTCTGCTTTCCTTGCTTTCTGTGTTTGTTCACTGATTTGCAATGGATTGTAGCATCTTTTTTGACTGTTGGTCATTATTCTGTCATTCTTTTTGTAAATTTATTCTTGTTACCTTGATTAAAGGGGTGATTTTGATTATTGACCTAGTGCCCGGCTTTTTTTTTCCCATTTTCTTCATATCTCTTATATTTATTTGAAAAGGCAATGGTTTTTTGTTCACGTAGAGGTAATATAGCACAATTGATTTTCTTGAAAATTTGTAGGAGCATGAGAAGAAGCAGAGTATAAGCAATAATATTCAACAACATGATATTGCTATTGTTGGAGGTGGCATGGTTGGCATGGCTCTAGCTTGTTTCTTGGGTGGGTAATATTTTTATTTTTATTTTGAGTTGTGGTATCTTTTTTAGACTGTATTATATTCTATTTTTATCCTCAGCTAGAATTTTGGGGCAGAGACTGTTTTAGGGGGCAAGCAAGGCTTTCGCAAATATCTTTGTCTTTATTAATCTCTTCTCCAAATTCTTATCTATTGTTAGGTTTCTGTAAGTTAAAATATCTGAAAAACTTTTCTATGAGTATTACATGGTTGAATTTAAAACTTTTCCATGAGTATTACATTAGTTTTCTGAAAAACTAGTACATAGCTTTTTTAGTGGCCTATTAGGATATACCCCAAGCAACATCACGTTTTCCAAGATAGCTAACATTGTGCTCTAGCTTTGATTAACAGCTTAATATATATTCAGTACCCACCTTTTCTTCTCTCATAATTCATTTTCCCGTATTATTAGATTGCTTTTTTCTGTTTTGTAGGTGTCTATGGGATACATTAGGTATTTTGCATAGAAAAAGTTGAGCATATAAATATGATAATTCACGATTTCCACTTTTATTGATAAATAAGGAAAATCTTACCATTCTTCTATTAATATATATATAAAAAAAAAGTTTAACTTTTTTTGCTAGTCCGGGCTTCTTGATGTCAATGTTGAGATACTGTTTCCTTGGCACCCTGTAATGAAATTTTTTAGTCAGCAACAATGCCCTTGTGAGTGTTGTTCATAATGCTGTTTTAACTACCACTACCACTACCACCACTACTTCATGGTTGTTGTCTACAACACATTTACATCAACCATCAAATAATCATTAATATGTTGGCTATAATTACTTCCTCACTATATGGATGTAACCACCACTGCCAACACCAACTTGCTTTGTTAAGGATGACTATAATCACTGCCTTACTAGTAAAAATCAGACCAAGCCATTAGCTGTATCTACTCCTCACCAAATGGTGCCGCTATAGCTCTTTCCACTATCTAAACTTTCAAATCATTATTCAATTTTCTTCTTAAAAGGTTCTAGAAAACTAATAAGATGAATGCTTATATTTCAGGAATAAAATCTTGAATGTTACTTAATCACCCTGTAGGTTTGTTATCTAATGACTCTTGATTACCTCAGTTTTGCCAAGCAAAGCACCAGAGCACCAGAACTTACATTTATCAGACAAGAAAAATTGATTTTATGAATGCCGCACCTGCCTAAACGTGTAATTTATAAGTTTGTGTACTAAATTTGAAAATTTCCTTATATAATTTATGCTTATTATATGTGAATTGTGTTATTTCTCCCATTCTTTGATATGAATTTTTTGTTTAATGACCTATATCTCTACTTTCTATCTCTATACTTTAATTTCAAGTGGGTTATGAATGAAACTGTCAATAGAATAAACTATTGTAAAAATGAAGACAAGCATAACATGAAAATAAACAGTAATCTGCTTTGTGATGCTGCAGAAGATAATTGTTTCTTATGTGCCATAAAACCATTGAAGGCTAACTGGCCAATTATCATCTTATTTATATGTTCTTTCAGCAAGCGTGCCAATGACAAAGCAATTGAACATTGCCATTATTGATAGCAATCCTGCATTGGGGAGTAGCTTTTGCATCAAGAAGGAAGACCCCCCTGATCCAAGGGTCAGTACAATTACTCCTGCAACTATATCATTTCTCCAAGGTATGTAGATTTATATGTTTGTTATTTACGATCATCATGCTGTGCATTTCAACATCTTATGATTTCATGAGCATTTCAACTTCTTACAATCATCCTGGGAATGTTCCCAATCATAGCACTCAACTATTAGTTGCATCACCATTTCTGTGATCTACATATTGACCTTGCACTGAATTTCAAGTAAAGAAAATGTTGACAGGCATAATCTACTAACCACATGCAATTTTATAGAAAAAAAGAAAAAAAAAAGTAAGAAAAGAAGAAGAAGAAAGAGAAAAGAAGAAACACATGTAGTTTTTAGTAGATATTGGGAATTCTTTTTTCAATANCCGCATGCAATTATATAGAAAAAAAGTAAAAAAAAAGTAAGAAAAGAAGAAGAAGAAAGAGAAAAGAAGAAACACATGTAGTTTTTAGTAGATATTGGGAATTCTTTTTTCAATAAAAACGATGTCTCCCTCGAACATAGGGGCAAGATGATTCTGCGCTTTCTTATTTATATCATTAGTGGGATGTCTTTGCAAGAATAGTCAGGTTAAATTTGTATTGCAACCTGTATGCTAGGCTTTGCATCTTAGATATCTTTTTGATAAAACTGTTCCTCATTTTCTGCATTTTTGTTACTGAAATATTCTTTACCTTTGGACGTTAATGTATTGATGTGTTTAATTTGTCTTTAATTGCACACATTCTATGGGTTTATTTCCTTTTCATAAAACCAAAGAAATGACAGTTCAAATGAACATGTTTATGATAGGAGAAAGAACTTGGTAATGTGATTGTTAGGCGAGCATTTCAGTGCATAACCAAGGCTGTTGATTAACTTTTGATGCGTATTCTACCTTCAGACTCAACTAATAGAGGAAGGAAAAAATTAAAGAAAAAAAGAGGAGAAATATAAAAGTTGACAAATTAAATATCCTTGTCTTTAGATGATAAAATTTTATTCTTAGTAATCTCCTTCTCTTCAACTCAATATTTATCTTTTCTTAAAAGGAAAAAGACAAAAAGAAAGAAGCTCTGGAAACTCCAAATATATCACATTGAATCTTCATCCTTTTGTTTCTCACAACTAAGGAGCTTCACTCCTGGTTATTTTCCCTCCAAGTGTGAATGGGTACAATTAGGGTCATAACTCTTTGGCTAGTATGCTTAAGTGATAAGCTTAGGATCCTAGGTGTAGTTCATCTGACATCTTGTGACCGTCAATCCGCAAGCTAGCCCTTCCCTGGTCAAGCTCTTATGTTTTGAAAAGAACACACATTAGGTATGTCCTTCATCCCTGTGTTATTATATTTCTGTTCATCAATAAACTCATCAAGCAATTGGTCCAAAAGGCTTGCCTCAGTTTGTCTACAACTATGTGTGTCAGAAAGAAATCGTGGAAAGTACATGATTCTAGCTTCATGTATTTATTCACTTGGCTTTCAAGCAGCAAAGTTTCTCAATCATCCAAAAGCAAATCCTGCAGCATTAACAGTTTCTGCTAACTTATTGTTAGAATTACTCATGCAACATAATCTCCTAAGTTAGACAATTGAGCACTCCATTTCTAGTCTATGTCACTGTCAAGTTATCAAGTATGACCATTAAGCATGTGTTTGGTAACACGGTGAAACACAAGGTTCACACATTCAGGACAAAAGCTTCAAGGCCGATATACATGTTTACAACATGGTCACTGTGTCAGTGTCACCTTGCACATTCTGCCAAACTTACCACTGGCTGCAAGTTATTCTTCCTAACACTGTTACTTGTCACTTTTCATGAACTGGATGACATCAATAGTATTAGGTAGACCTAGGGAATATCTCTGTGTGCTTTGTCTGACTTAGCTTATTTTTTTATTAATTATTTTTAGGGTACAACAGATAAGAATCTTTTCTTAATTTTCCTTTTTCCCTTGCTCAGATGTTACTTGTTATTTTGGCTTTGATGTATCAGTTTGTAGTTGCTCAAATGTTGCTTGTTTGATAGGGATGGAAACATGTGTTTTACAGAATCTTAACCACCCTGTTTTGCTTGGTCTATTTTCAGGTGCTGGTGCTTGGAAATATGTTGAGCAAAACAGACATGCATATTTTGATAAAATGCAGGCATATCTTTCCTCTTCTATTCATTATAGAAATTTCTTTCTCTATATTTTCTTTATGAATAGCTCAATGGTTTCATGAATCTTTTGCTGCTCAATGTAAGGAAGTTGTTAGATCCTACACTTTTTGGAGATATTTAACTGAATTTTGTGCACTAATGCATATTGCTTCAAGAGTATATCACCTGTATATGGGCTTGGTTACCAACTGTGTATTTTGTCGTTCTCTTACATCCTTATTTCTTATTGGTATGTATCCCAAAAGAATGAGAGTTTAATGGATATGACATTATTGTCAAGAATTATGTTGGAGTCAATATTGTTGACTGTTGAGACAACTCGCTTTCTGAAGAGATCAAAATGGAAGTAAGAATAGATTCATTCTGAGACAAGCTGGCTTAACAAATCTTTCCCAAATAAAGGAGCTGAATAATGTTGAAAATTTTGGCAATCTCTATGCACAGACACCTTAACTTACAAAGCACGCAACCTTCATAAATTTTTCCTTTCCTTCGTTTTCTTAAGTCCTCTATAAGCAATCAACATTGATTCTTCCTACCCTGGTGAAAAGAACAAACACTAGTCTCTCCAATGATAAAACCAATTTAACCCACATATCCTAATGGACAGCGTTAGAGAAATGGCTGGTTTTCGGAAGTATTAGAAAACACATGAAACAAACATTACAGAAAGGGATAGGTGTGGATAATACTGGATATTGCAGAATGACCTTGATATTGTTCATCCTTATTGTGCATGTAATGCTTACAAGTGATTCCCAATTTTTTTATTATCAAAATACAACCAAAACTTATAAGCCATTAGAAAAAAACGGAACTTGTGCCTGAGAACCCAATGGTAAAACTTTACCATTACCATGTAATGTCGTTTTTCTTGGCAGAATGGTATGATTGTACTTTTTGTTTAACTGTAGGGTAAGTGGTGAAGTTGTCTTTTACTTGGTTATCTTTTAACCTATTATATTACCTGGAGTATAAACAATTTCTTGCTATCTTTCATTCTGCATCATATTTCCCATAAAGTTATATTTAAGTTTAAATTTGATGTATTCTTTGCTATCTCTTTACAGGTCTGGGATTATACTGGCTTAGGTTATACCAGATACCATGCACGAGATGTAAATAAAGAAGCTCTAGGGTAAGCATGCATATATCTGATAAATAATTTTTATCTTTCTGTTACAATAGCTATGACTAATTGAAGAAAATTCATGATTCAGGTGCATAGTGGAGAATAAAGTGCTTCAAAATGCCTTATTGTCATGTATACAGGTACATAAATCTGTCTAGTTTGTTATAAGTAGTATGTAATTGCTTGGGTAATAATTCCTCAGGAGTATATAACTGCTTGGGTACTGTTACTAATTAGATGATCTTTTTATTATTGATTGTGAGAGTATCCTCTCGTGTTGCTAGTTTTCTTTGGAGAAAGTCATGCACAAACTAATCCATTTTCCTTGCAGTAATAAATATGTAAGTTTTACTGAAAGCATTGCTGTCATTGTTATCTTATACTCTTTGTAGACATATAATTGTATCCATGCATGAGATGTTTCCTAATTTATTACAAATGACCATATAGATATCTAAAAATTCTTATTCTATTCTTGTTTAAGTTATGACTTTATTAACTAGAAAGTCTCTTCTTTTCATACAACTGCCTCTATTTATTTGTATTATAGTGCAACAATTCTAAGTTTGAACAATAAACTTACTAGAAAAACTGAAAAGAGCTGTAATAGTCATTTCCTTGTAAGTTCAGGAACTTTATGTAATACTGTTTCTTTGGTTCACATAAGTGCTTTCTGTCTCAGGGCAATTAAGCCTAAGTCTAGCAATCTTCCAGCAAGTGCCATGATTTTGCCATCAACAATGTTTTAATTCATTAAATTTGAGTGGAATTGTTAGTCTAAGGCACTATACTTTAATCAAACTGAAAAAAGCAAGCTTCTTGACAGGATTTGGATTTCCAAAAAACAATCTACCCTTCCAGGTTAACTTCAATGACTTTGCATCCAAGCTCTACATCTACAGTCATGGAGAATACAACAAGAGCATCATCATCTGCTCAAGGGCATTTAGCAAAGCTGGAACTTAGTGATGGCAGTAGCATATACGCAAAGTTGGTGGTAATTTAAACTTTCTTACGAATGAGTTACATTGCAATACAATCTATATTAGCATAATGATGTTTTTTAATATACTGGATAGCATATATCTGAGATTGTTATGATTTATGTCATTGACATATTAGTTCCTAATCACATTGATGATAATGCTTGCAGGTTGGGGCTGATGGAGGCAAATCACTTGTTAGGGAATTAGCAGGATTCAGAACAACTGGATGGAACTACTCACAGAATGCGATCATCTGTACAGTAGAGCATGCCATTGAAAACCAATGTGCATGGCAACGGTTTCTACCTGCTGGTCCAATCGCACTTTTGCCCATAGGAGATAAGTTTAGCAATATTGTCTGGACCATGAGCCCGAAAGAGTCAAATAGCCGTAAATTAATGAATGACAATGAGTTTGTGAAGGACATTAATTGTGCTCTTGTATATGGACCTCATCCTAAGTCAAGCTTACTGGGAAATGGAGACATGTTCTCCTGGCTTAAAATGGATGCAACATTATTAGCTAATGATTTCTTTGAAATTCCTCCAAAAGTAGTTAAGTTGGCATCTGAAAGAATGGTATTTCCTTTATCTTTGCGGCATGCAAATGTCTATGCATCAAAACGTGTGGCTCTAATTGGAGATGCAGCTCACACTGTCCATCCTCTGGCTGGTCAAGGAGTTAATTTGGGTTTTGGAGATGCATATGCTCTTTCAAGAGTTATTGCTGAGGGAATTGCAGTGGGCACTGATATTGGAGAGGTCTGTTACTTTTCTGATGTTTTTCTCATATTATATATAAAATAAAGTTATAAATTAAACACTAAACATACATAGAGCTGTTCTTTTTCAATTCAGTAATGTGCATGGAACACATCTTACTTGCTTTATTCATTTGAATCATGGATATGATTAGCAAGGAAAAAAATCAATATACTAGTTGAGCTAGGTATGTGTAAGAAATTCCAGTGTGCTGTGAGTAAAATAGAAGATACTGGAAAGTTTTAGATATAGTTGTTCAAGCCATACTGCAGGAATCAAAAGTAGCCTTACTTTTCTGGCCATGGAAAACCTGAAGTTCCTTTTGAAACGTATGTATGATACAGACAGACAGCACTGTTGTGTTTGTAACTTTTTGCAAAGATCTTCTCATAACATGTGGAGATGCCATTCTTGAGTTAGTTTTGTTAAGAAAATATCAGTTTGTCATTCACTCATAACGTTGGAGTTGGTGCATGTGACTAATTTAAATATGGCAACTCTATTGTCACATTGTTCAGGTAGGTCGATTTGTTGACAAGGGAAAATAGGAATTTACTATGTAGAGATTTAGATTAGGGAAATTTGAAAGGAATGTGTACGAACCAGAAAGTACTCAATTCATTATCCTAAGAGTGTCTGTTTTTTTATGGAAGTGCTGAAACCATAACTAGAATTGCAAAAATATTAGAAGCCTCCCTTTGGTTACACAAGTTGTTCTCTCTCCAGAAACCTCTTGTAGGGATGAAGATACTTTTTTAATTTTCTTTCCAAGTTACTCTTAGAAAAAACCTCTTGATCTGATAATCTGCTTCTCAACCAGTAGAGAAGCGATGAATTTTAAGGGAAGAAGCAGCTTGATGGGGGAATTAGTTTTCATCTTTGTCTCTTTCCAACACAAGCTGAAGTGTTGATGATGAATAAACAAGTTTATTAACATGTCTGCTTAGCTGGTAGTAAGGTATGAATGTCATCATGACTTGTGAGTCTTGTGACACTCTCCTTGAAGGAGGTGTAATGTTTGTTAATTGACATGCATAAGAAGTAAAGATTCTCCTGGAATGTATTATTAAGAAATGGGGGCAAAGGAAAAGCTGTCCAGTTGGATAACTTTTTGTTGTTTTGTTAATACTGAACATGCAGACTATTTCATAAGCGGTTTATCATATCCTATTCAGAGACGTACTTCTCAGTCTTTATATTTTATATTTTCTGAGTATTAGCTGCTCAACTCTTTCTTTTTGCCTCAAACTATATTAAAAAGGTTCGGCAAGTTAGGCATTTCTGCCACCTGGGTTAGCTATGTTGGTAGAAGGTGGGGATCATTGGGATCATGGAAGGTTCTTTGGTTTTGAAATATTGTACTCTCTCTCTCTCTCTGCCTCACCCTCTTTGCTCTACAAACAAAAGGAGAGAAAGAAACAATACTTAGGACATTCCTCAAGAAAGGTTTAGCTGCTGGTCTTTGTTGCAGTTTAAAAGAACAACCCTTACTTGTCTTGGTGTCATAACTGTTCAATTGTCTTTTTCCTGGCATTTTATATAGATATAAATATTTTTTCCTTTTTGTTTTTAATGCCCCACAGTACCTATATCCTAGATTTGTCAAAAGTTGCCATATGCCCTTATTTTACAGTATCGGATAGTATATGTGCAACAGATTTTCAGTTATTTTTCCCCTAAATCCACTAAAAATTAATCTGTGGTTTGAGGCGGTATGGCTTTAGCTGAGTGCAATGAAATGCCAGAAGTTCATGCTTTTTCAAGTTGTTGTGTAGGTGTCAGACCAATTGATCTGTTTACATTCATCACTTGGTTGATGGGTACAAGTGCAGAATTTTGATGTTCTTCTCGTCTTAGATATTATTATTGCTTAATTACAGTTTTGGTCCCTCTAGATTTTGATGAGTTTCAATTTAATCCCTTTAGTTTCTTTTGGTTAGATATGAGTGCAAATGCAATATGCCACGGAAAGGGGAAGGGAGAGTACATGGCGGAAATAGAAATTTTGACATCAAATATTTTGGCTCAAATGACCAAATGAGATGCCATTAGACCCACAGGCCATTTGCTTAGTCCGTTTAGTTTCAATTTGAACATTTCCGTCCTTGTAGTTTGTAAATTGAAGCTATTTGTTCCATCCTGCAAATAGCCATTGCCTTTCTTGATAGATTGTGCTAATGTGGCAAGAATTTGATTATGTGTCACTCACAAGTGATGATGTGGTCATGCATGGCAATGATGTGGCATGCTAACATGGTGCCAGCTCATCAAATTATTGCCGTATCAGCAAGATCTGGTAAAAGTGGGTGACCATTGGCAGGGGAAGGGACTATATTGCTCACCAATTTGAAAACAACATGGATGAAGTTGTTGGAATTGCTGGCAACCCATTGGTCAATTGTTATTTGGCACCCTATGGTATTCCTAGCTTGAGACAGGTTCATCTGGTTGCTTCACCATACAGGGATTCACCTCAGCAATACCGAAATTCATAGTTTTTTTTTTTTTCTTTGCCCTGATTCATATTGTTTGTTTTCCAAGACAATCTTCGCAGTGAACTGTTGAATTAGTATTACTTTTATATGTACAGAAGTAATCGGGGCTCTGATTATGCAGGTACATTTATTAAAGACGTATGAAACAGAGAGGAAACCAGCAAATATTATGATGATGGCGATCCTTGATGGCTTCCAAAAAGCTTACTCCCTTGATTTTGGACCTTTGAATGTGTTGCGTGCAGCAGGATTCCATGGGGCTAACTATATATCACCGCTCAAAAGAAGTATAATTTCTTATGCTTCGGGGGAGCAGAAATTGCCCATTTTCTCTTGAGAACACTGAATAATATTGCTTTTGATATTGTCATTAACTTGACTAACTGAATTTGTGTATAGTGAGCCTTTTCTTGTGCCACTCAAACTGAATGTTGAGTTTTAGTGGGAAAGAGAGAGAAGTGACACCATGTAAATAATCTATGCGCAATCAAAAGAAAATTAGAGACTAACCCTCTTTCACCGAGGTTCTAGTATATAGACTCCTCAACTTTGAAAATTGTCTTGTGTTTATGGGGAATGACTAATGTTGGAGATTTTAATTTCTAAGCACACTTGTTGAGTAACCAATGGATGGATTGGTGATTAAGGAAAGTCGAGTATAATTAAATATAGATTTGGCAATTAAAATATTTTTCAAATTAGATAGGATTAAAAATTTAAATTTGATCCATGGTTAGTGTAAAATTGTATGTATTATTGATGACTAGGAAAGTGTCTTATTTTGACTTTTTTTTTTATTTTTTTTTTATTTTTATACTTGTCACTAATTTAGATTTCATGAGAACCAAAGCATCGGTTGCTAATAAGTCTTAGGGTTTGTTTGGGAGTTTGAAGTGAGGAGAAATGAAAGAAGAGGAGAGGAGAGGAAAGGAAAGAAAGAGAAAGTGAGAGATTATTTTTTCTCCTTGTTTAGATGATTAAAATGAGCAAGAGGAAGAGAAAGGAAAGGAAAGGAAATATTATTATATTTACAAAGTTATCCTTAAGTAGACATATTTAATATAAAATTTAATAATATTAATAAAATATTTTTTAAAACTCTAACCAATGCTACAAATTAATTAATTAAACAAAAATTATTATTTTGTTAAAAATATAAATTTAGTAATTAATTTACAAGATTAGGATTAAATAGTTACATCCTACAAATATTGTACAAATTTTTTGAGCTAACTAGACATAACTAACCGCAAGTTTAATTGACTAGCAGTTGAGATTTTAAAGTAACATAGTTAATAGTTGATGTGCTTAAGTTTTATAGTTTTAATTTTTTTTTATTAAACATTATTTATAACTGGATTGATTAAACATCTGCTCACAAGAGTCGATGCTATTTCTTTTTTCAAACTTGGCATGCTAGAAAATAACAATGTAATATTTCGTTTTCTTTGAATACTTTTTTTCTTATTTCAGTTGAAGAATAAACCAACAAAACTCATCATATACCTCATTTTTGACCAATTTTGAGACAAGTTTAGCATCCCTTCAAGGATCATGTAGGAAAGGCATCTATTAAACCAACATTCATACAAAAAATCAAGGCCTACGATGCAGAGATCAGAGCTTCATGGACAGCCGTCTATCATCAGAATATTAGTATGTTAATTTATATTTGGCAGCTACTAAGCTACTTAAAGCAGTCATAAACAAATGTACTTTCTGAAATTTTTAGAACAATAATTATATAAGTCTTTTTCCAAGCTCAAATAGCCAAAATCTCCATTCTGTCAAAGCCTTTCCATCTACTCTTTTTGATATATTGGTCTAGCTAGTGTGATAGAACTCCACTCCATGAGGTAGCTGATATATTGCTCAAGCACTTAAAACTTGAACATATTGCAAGAAAAGAGAAGCAAATAATGTCAGTTATACAATCCCTCAACATGTTCTACAAATATCAAATATCAAATATCAGAATGTAAAGTGTTTTGGCAACTTGTTCTTCTACAGTTGTCATTATGTTGGTAGGAAACCACCCTCTTACTAACTTAGAACACAAATCTAAAAAAGTTTTAGGCCCCATTCTTATTATATCGCGACTTCTTTCATTAGTAGATATTTCTACCATTAGTTTTGCTCGCCCCTTTTCTCTCTCTAAACTCAAACTACAGTCAATTTCCCTAGTCTTAGAGTACTTTCGAATCAAATACAATAAACTATAAGGCATAAAACTTGAACAATAGCCCTTTGACGCCTTTCTCTCCATCTAAACAGTGCAAGAATTCTCTCCTCTCCTTGATTATCCATCTAAAAGATCAAACAAAATAAGCATTTCAAGGACAAACTTTATTAAAAGTAAATAAATGCAAGCATTTACAGTATTATATAACTCATTTTATTCAAGTAGTACTTATATCAAAATAGGATCTGACAAGGTGGCCAGGGTGAATATTAGACAAGCAAAAACCACAATGCATATATACATTCTATATTTGGCAGCTTTGGGTAAATAGTAGCCAAGAAAAACTCTAAACTCTAATGTGGGGAGTCCAGTCCCCAATGGCTCTTTCCAGATTATTGATTTAATGCCATATTAAGAGTTGGAAAAAACTGAGCCACGATTTTTTGGGGTAAAAGGGATGAATGAAGTCAAAGCATGGTGTTCAAAACAATGCAAATTCAGCCCAATGCTTGATTGATTAAATTGAACCCAACATCAAATGCTTCTTGGAGCCAATCAAGAAGCTTTTTGTCTTACCCATGTATAACAACACAATTCAAACTCATGCTAGCTATAGGAATAATAGAGACCTTCACCATCAGGAGCTAGCAGCAATCATCTACTTTTTCCCTCTAACACTATCATATATATCAAACTTGATAATTGGATACTAAGAATGCATATTCTTAATTTCAACCCAATTCAAATAACCATATAAAGCTAAATTACTCATATCTGATAAATACTTAGGAATTTAGGCCAAAAGCAATACAGTAATGACTAAAAAGGCAAATAATGTAAAATTTCAAATATCAAGTCAAACACAGAGTTGGAAAGAGACATGGGCACAAGGGTTAAATTCAATTAACAAGCTTCCATTATTGTTACCAGCTAGTACCATAAGGTCACAGTGCTGTGAACTTAGTTAGTCACGAAATTACCAAGAATAGGATATTTAAATTGATAAAGATATACATGATATTTGCTTATTTTGGCTATAAGTTTCATGCTTTGTTGTTGCATTCTTACCCACATTTGAGTGATTTTGCTTAAATATGGTATTTAATCCCTGGATTTGTATTAACAAGTAATATTCTTGTTGTGCAAGCAAGAGGAATGATTTTGGAGAATTTCTGGAGCAAAGTGCAAAGAAAACAGTGAAGTATGAAGTTCAGATAAGGGACACGACTTTGCACACGAGCATGTGTGTGCCCGTGTTAAGGTTCCAGAAGTACCTGCACAACTTGTTGAAGAATACGACCATGATTGTTGAAGGACACACCCTGTTGGATGTTGTGTTAGTTAGCCAAAGACCACCCTGAAGTAACATGCCAGTGAACATGCCCTTAGCCAGAGAAGCACGGGCCATGTTAAGATGAACACGCCCTGAAGCTGAAGAGACATAGCCATGTTTGAGGCTGTGTTTGCAGTCCAGAATTTCATTTAAGTAACACACCCAGTCCCATAAGTGAACACGGCCCGTGTTTGAATTATTGAAGGTTAACCCCAGGGTTTCGAACACTATATATATGAACTTTAAGGGGGAAGAAGGAGGGGGAGAACACACTGCATCAGAGTTGGAAAAAGGGACGACAATCAGACTTTGAAGATTTTTGGGAAGGAACAAGAGCGACTTCTGGATATCATAGAGGACTCAACCGATCAAGGAATTCATGAGAATGAGCTCTCCTTATTCTTTTCCTTCTTCTATGTATTCTTTTAGTGCAGTTCTTATTACCATCATGAACTAATTTGTAAAGGTCTAGATAGGATGAACCCTAGAATTAAATTTGTATTCTCCTTCTTTTAATTAAATGAGAATTACACCTTTCTCTTCTTAGAATTGTCTATGATTCTTATTTGTCATTGAATTAATGAAGCATGCTATTAGTTTAATACCAGATTTCAGTTTATAGATTGAGAAATCATAAATTGACTAGATCACTTCTAGACAATGAGATTTGTATGTGATCCTAGAGATAGGATCACATAAGTCTTCTGGTTAGGGTTAACCTTAACACCGGGAATTCACATAACACAACTTAATACATTTCTGGGGGTGTTGATTAGAAAGAGATTTCAATCAATCAACCTAGGAATAGTTGTCATATTGCTTGAGAAAGAGTAGGACATAATTCAGGAATTTCCATCAGTCTAAGCAAGAAAAGGTGATCATTGAGTTAAGGTTGGAGGTGCAAAGCTAGATTCTAGGGGGATTCTTATCTAGGTCTGTCTATCTAATTGATAACCCTTTAGAGTTCATTGTTATTGCTTTCTTTTCTTGCTTTTGTTAGTTTAGTTAAGTAGTTAATCAATTTAGCCACAAATTGGAGATTAAATAATAGAGAAAGGATTAGTATTAATAGCTATAGTCCTCGTGGGAACGATATTCATACTCAATTGAGCTATACTATAAAACGATAGGTGCACTTGCCCAAGAGTGATTGTAGCATCAGTTTAATTGGATACTAAAAGTTAACAATCATCAATACATGAAAAAGAAATTTTCAAAAAAGTTTTAGCAGATAACCTGCTTGGTCTTGTACCTCCTAACTTTTCTACAGGGCATCTATCTTTACCCTCTTGTCAGACAAAGAATTGGAAAGAGACATGAGCACAATGGTTAAATTTTAATTAATAAGCTTCAATACGTGCTAGGAATTCTAATCTGAATGTATATTATATATTATTACTATGAAATTAAGACAGCTACTAAAGCAAAGATTAGGGATAATAAACTAAGAAGCACTTATTACAACAGAGGCTTGATCCTAACATCCCTTATAATAAACAATTAAAAACCCATATGGGTGCAGGATATTAAACCTAAACAGAGACATTAATTGCTAAAAAATAGAGATGTTGTTGTGAACCATTGGGCACCTAGATTTGACAGAGCCCACCTCCATCAAATATTAGAATGGTATTTGAGAATGTATTTTTATACAAGGTAAGGGATCAAATTTCTAGTTTAATGGGGTTATTTTCTAGTTGGAATCCACTAAGAGACATCCCAATTTCATCCTCAAAGAAGGTTTTCGAAAATGTATATGGGGAGAAGAGTTCGAGGGTAGAAGAAAGATTACTTGGAAGTGAACTGCGAAGGCAATGGGTGATGGTGATCGGTGACGGCAATCAGTGACGATGATCGGTGACTGCAATCAACGGTGTTGAGGTTGAGTTTGTTTCTGGAGTGAAGGGAGGCGTACCCGAGAGAGAGATGGAGAGAAGAGAGGAAAGTATCGAGGGTTTGTGTGGGATATGGTTGAAGACTTTTTAAAAAATAAAAGGGTATAATAGTCATTTTCATAGATTTTTCTTCCAAACCTCCTAATTTGGAGGAACACAAAAACAGAGCAAAAAAGGAGAGTTGATGTTGCATCTTGCTCACCAGTCTCCTCTCTTTCTTTAAGTTAAATCTTCCAAATAAGGAAGAGAGAAGCTTTATTCCTCTCATCTCCTTTTCTTTCCCCTTATTTTAAACTCCCAAACACACCTTTAAGGTGGGTTCTGTCATCGTTGGATTTACCCCAAAAAAAAAAAAAACAAAAAAAGCTAAAGGTTATTTTTTTAAAAAAATTATATTCTTCTTTAGTTTTATTTTATTTTTTGATAATTTTCTGTTTTCTTTAATTTAATAACAGCTAAGCTATTTTTTTATTTTTAAAAAGAGCCCATTTAGAATCAGACTCCCCCTCCCCCTCCGACCAAAACTCCAATTCCATGCACGACCAAACCTCGCTTTACTTCCCTTGTAGAACCTAGAAAAGTTTCTTCCTTAGTTGCAAAAAGAAAAAAAAAGGTAACCAGCCTTTCACTGCTGCTCAAGATGCAGAGGTCTTCACCTTCCTGAAATTGTAGACAATGGTAATATTCCAAGCAAGAAAATGGCTTTACAGAAGCTTCTCAACCTTTTCCTCTACCCTTATGGTGTTTGTGTATTTAGATACACTATTATAAACTTTCTTTATGCTAAAAATTGAGAAACAAAAAATAAATTAATTGCAAAACTAGATGTTGAAGGTGCACCATGAAGCACAAGTTAATATCATTGATAGATTGCCGACGCCATTCAGATTAGTTTGGTCTAGTGTTGCACCTCATCACCCTGAAACAAAGGTCAAAATCTGCAATTTTACTTTCTAATTGCTGAACTGTAATTTACTAGTACTAGTATTCTTAATAATGTAAATGTATTGGGCTTTTTTTCCCTCAATCTTTTCCACTCTCAGCAGCAATTGAAGATGAAGATTGGCTGTAAATGAATCTCCAACACCACCCATTCTTCTATTTCCTTCAAAATCACCTACCTTGGATGTAAATTGAAGCTTCAGAATGCACATATGGAGAAACCAATGTTTTAAAAACCGGACTGGTGAGCGAACCGGTGTGGCAAAAAATGACTGGTCAGACTGGTTGGACCAAACGGTCGAACCGGTCACACTAAAAACATGTTTTTAAAATTTTATAATATAAGTACAATATAACATATTGCTCATAAAATAACAAAAAATGACTACAAAACAAAGAAAGTATTTAAAACTTGCTCAAACTAATTCACAAAGAATTAAACATTTAACATAATCATAACTTTTAGTCAAACACAAGTCTCAAACTCAATTCAAATACAACCATAATCTCAAACTCAAAGTCTCAAAATAAAATACATAGCACAAACTTAATTCAAATAACAAATGACATTTTAAATAGATAAAATAGTACTACTGGCTACTTGATACAATAGCCCTTCAGTCTGCTTCTTTTAACAGAAGAAACAGGTTCAGAGAAGTGACAAACTATGAAACTCGTTAATGTAGTTATTGGCTAAAGCTTCATCTGCATCAGCATGCAGAGAAGTTAAATTGAAGAACTTGTGTTAAAAGTATTCTCTATGCTCATTTTTATCTGATCAAGTTATAGAATAATTGGAGTTTTTAACTATTCCACCCATCAGAACCCACATATGCTTGCCTTCATGATCACTTATCTTCCACCATAATTGCACATGTTGAGGTATAACAAGTAATTGAGGGCCACATTTATGCGTGTGACTCAGGGTACTAGATACATTTCATCAATAGAAAAAAGAATGGTGATGAAAATTCATTAATTTGGTATTGAATGCTCAAGATAGATGCTAAGGATATGACCAGATAGAAAAGTGATATCCAGTAAGCAATCACTTACCAGGCTAGCAATTTTGAAGTAGTCAAACTTCACAACCACCCTTTTTGAGTTTCAAGGCACTAAATTGGCAGTGGCCTGCAGCAATAGTTGGCAAGCTTTTAGGCCACAAAGCATGGTGAATTTATCAAGCAATCAAAAATATTTGATACAAATGAAGTTAGGCAGAGTAAACTACTTGCAAACCAAATATTCAACTACAATGAGTACCTGGTTGTAGAAGGGCTAAGTTTCTATATTTTGAGCTCTCAAAGTATCCACATTAATTGCTTGATAGATTTTTCCATTTGATCTCAAGAACGTTGGTCTCTACCGTTTGTCACAACATACCCGAAGGTCGCTACGACGCGCATGGCGAACTTAAAGAAAAAGATTAGTTTTCGAAAGAAAAATTGGAGTTGCCACCAATTGTATTAAAAATCGGGGAACAATTGGAAAACTCATTTTATTTCCAAAACTTGGTTTATGAACCAGAGAGGGTTCGGGAGTCTAATTGTGTGTAGGGAAGGTGTTAGGCACCCTACAACACCCGTCTAAAAGACGGTTACCTAAAATTAATTGTGCAAATTAAGTCATGGTCAAATTGTATTTATTTTATCCCTAAATGAAAACAAAAGAAAAATGATTGATTATTTAAATCTGGACTTGATTCGTCACCCTCGAATGCCTACGTACCATAATTAAAGATCAAAGTCCACGTAGTTCGTAAAACGGTTCAAAAGCTTAAAGGAAAATTTCATTTTTGAAAACCAAATTCAAAACAAATGTTCATTTCATTTTTTTTTTCATTGTTATTTTTTCTTTGCTTTAATCATAAAAATAAACTAAATAAATAAGCATGCAACCAATATAAATTGTGAATAATTGTAAATATGCTATGCATGAATCTAATCGTGTCCTAAATCCTTCCACTTTGTTCCCACGCCTCTCAGTTCCCAAAGTGGTGCTTATCCTTGCCTCGGGCGAATAGGAAAGCCAACCTTATGGGGCTAAGTCACCACTACCCCTCCCTTGATAAGTAAGGGGCCTATGGATGAGCTACGAACAGATATATATTATATGAATGCACATGCATGAATTAATAATTTATTACATGTCTCGATACAATCTTGGAGTGGGGGAGTAATAATAATAAAAAGTAACAAAATTTAGCTTCACGCTTGTAACTCGATCTCCTCAGGCCAGCTTCCTTAATCACCTTCTCCTCTCATGCTCATAAAAAGTCATTAGCTAAAGGGCAAAGAATAAAGGAAAAGAGGTAAGCCAACCCGAATCCTAGAATGATAATTTTCACTCAAAGAGAAACAAATACGCAAACATGTTTAAAATATACTCCCACAAAATAAATAAAACGGCTTGTATCAATTTCCATTTCAAATAAAGCATTAAAGTAAACTAAACAAAGCATGCAAAGAAAAAGAAAAAAATGAAGAAGGGTAACGGGCCGGCCAAAACTTGCTCAAGAGTGCAAAAAATAAAATAACAGAGAAAAGATCCCAACATGGTCACAAGGTTACGCCTAAACATGGCAAACTTTGAATGAAAACTAGAAACACATGCCGAGGGATTTACCCCTAAAATTTTTACACAATAAAGGCCAATGTGTCCTAGTTCCAATAAGATAAATGGCAATTAATTTCAAGCTCCGTAACTCCAAAAGAAAATAAAACACTAAGTGCTGTCAGAGAAGATCAACAGGCCTGGCAATGTAGAAAAATGACCAACTTTAAATTCGAACTGAGAACAGAGGAGACATGCAAAAAATCTAAAAATTACATACATTGAAGACACATATCTTATGGTTCTAATGGGACAGAAGGTGCTAAATTCCAAGCTCTATAGCTCCAGAAATAATTAAAAGACTACATGTTGCCAGAGAATATCAACATGCTTGATAATGCAGAAAAATGTCCAACTTTAAATTTGAACTGGAAACAGGGGAGACATGAAAAAAATATAAAAATTAAAAACTTTGAAGACACATATCTTATGGTTCTAATGAGATAAACAATGCTCAAATCTGAGCTCTATAGCTCCAAAAATAAATTGAACACTGAGTGCTGCCAGACAGAAAACTGACAGCAGCAAAAATGACATGCAAGCATTCTTTTCCATGCTAAAATCATGACAAATCAACTTTAAAACCATTCCACAATAAGGCAAGAAACCAAATTCCAGTAAAAAACATCTCAACACAAGGCATCAAAGATAACTAATTTGAGTACCAAATGGCCTATAGATCAATCAAAAGAACAACAACTTAACCAAAATCCCAGCAGCAATAGAAACATGGTAGGACAACAGTGAAAATACACCAAAACAATACTTCAAAAAAAAAAAAAAAAACAAAAAAAANCAACACTCAAAATTCTATAAAAAGAACATGATAAACATCTTAGAATTGATCTCTAAAACAGGCCCTTAAACAATACCACAACAATACCCAAAGCTGCCATCAAACAAGCATCAAAATAACATGAAAAAATAACAACTCCCACCCCAAAAATAATAATAACAGCCAGCTCAAAATATACCATAAACAGCCTCCAATTGGGCATTAAAACAACAAATCGAAAGAACCCAAACAAGCCACCATTTAGACCCAAAACAGCCACAAAATAGCCACCATGAAACAACTTGCATACACTCAAATTGTTTTTTGTAACTTGATAAAGATAAAGCCCAAATTCCGTTCTTGAATCAGGATCAATTCATGATATAAATTTGAATAAAGAAAACCCAAACAACACCACAAAAATTGATTGAATATAATGTGGCATGAGTATAACATAGAATATGGCCCCAAAGCTCTGTAATAGCAAGCATTATAAACCAACTAGCACCATAAAAATAGTCCTAAGTGAATGTAAATAATCTCCAAGCCATCTCCTAAATTACACTTAGCAATTCTAAATTTCAATATTTATAAAAGCATAATATGGCAAAAATGAGACATGGACAAACAGACCAAAGTGCAGAAAAATTAAAAATGACTAGCCTAAAACAGAAATTACATACAGCTAGGGGTGTTCATAACCCGGCTAACCCATAGAAACCCGACCAAACCCAACCAAATTGATGCCAATCTAACAGTTCTAGATGAAAGGCGGACGAAATCAGATGGCTGAGATTTGAGATTTCAGCTTGGACCGGTCAGTTCAGTTTTCGCTCAAAAAAACTAACTAAAACCGAATCCAACCGGTACTTTCTCTCTCTCTCATCAAGTCTTTCCCACTTCCCAATGGATGAACATCTCTCTCTTTCCGTCCTTTCAATTTTTGAAAAACTATTCTTTGACTTTTCAACTCTTTCTTCTCCCTCTTGTTAGTCTTTTCCTATGCTCTTTCAATTTCAATTGTCTTTCTTCACTCTTTCCCCGTCCTTTCAGTTTGGGCTCATCTCCTCTCCTCTCCTCTCCCTCTCTTGAGTTTTTGATTTTTGTTACTCTCTCTCTCTCTCTCTCTCATCTCCATCAGAAGATTCACAACAAATAAATAGAAGCCAAGCCTAGGTCTCCTCTCAGTCACTATCCCTCACCGCCACCTAAGGTCTCCTCCTTTTTTCTCATTGTTTTATGTTCTCTCTATCTCTCTATCTCTCTGTCTCATCGTTTCCTATTATGCAACTTGGTTCTACTATTGTTTCACGTTTCCCTTTCTGACCCCTCTTCAAACTTTGCTTGTTCATGGTATTTTTTGAAACCCATAATCACTTCAAAGTTCATGAAACAAGAAAAAAAAATCCTAAACTGAGTCAACCTGCCCGAGCCAACTGAAACTGAATCCATCAGTTTCGTTAATGAGGTGGTCGGTGATGGGTTAGGAAAATTCCCACCCGAGGTGGTCAGTCAGTTAGCAAAAGTGCTACAATCCGACCGTACCCGACCGACTTACACCCCTACATACAGCCAACCATTACAAACAAAACATAGAAATAGGGCTAGAACTTTGAACAAAAATGCAGCATAGAGCACCCCCAAAAACTACATACAAACAGTTTTTGAAGAAAATAAGTATGCACCGAGGATTTACATTGAAATTTCAGAAGCATATTAGTGTGAATTCACATTTGAAAATACATTCAACCATCTCCCAGGAGTTCATACTACCATGTATTACAAGGGATAGCAACATGCTTAATAATCACAAAATATAAAAGCAAAATGCTACACCCAAATCAACAAACAAATACCACAAAGAGCAGGACCAGCAGGGATTCACCTTTACCAACTTTGAACAATTAAAATGGATCTCAATAGAGCATTGCAAGTTGAACCCATTGAAGCAAGTTTACCCAAATAAAAGAGAGAAATAAAATCTACATACGTAAACTTCAACAATACGAACAATGCATAACCAGCTAACAGAATCACCAAATCAAATTAGAATGATCACATAGAGTAAGAACTATACAGAATTCATACCTTTGATGATAAATTCGTTGCTATCTCTTTGCTTTTACTGCAATTGATTACTTCTTTCTTCCTTCTTAGCACCCTCTTTTTATGCTCTTCACCTATTAGGACTCTCTATTGCAACTCACTCTTTCTCACTCAATCGTAGCCCCTTTTTGCTCTGCAACTTCCTTTTCTTTCTTGCTGCATTTTTTCTCTGCTCTATATCTCTATTAGGCGGGTCTCTTCCTTTCTCTGCCGATCGAATGGATTCCTTTTTTTTATCCTCTCTCCCTTCTCCCTTTGCTATTTCGGTTTCTATCTTCCTTTCCATGTGTTTCTAGTCCCTTCTATTTTTTCTTCCCTTTCACGTGCACTCCCTCTCCCTTTTAGATTTTTTTTCCTTTTGCTTTCCACTTTTTCCCTCTAACTGCCGCATCTCCTTTCATTTTCTTTTGCTCTCTCCTTTGCACACACAAAGCACATGGGATCTAGGGCAGCACACAAATTTGACTCTTCCAAAAATACCCTTATGGGTTAAAATACTAAAAAGCCCTCTCTAATTCTCTTTGATATAAATGTATGAAAATAAAANCCTCCCCCTCCGACCAAAACTCCAATTCCATGCACGACCAAACCTCGCTTTACTTCCCTTGTAGAACCTAGAAAAGTTTCTTCCTTAGTTTTCCCGGACAAAAATTGGTGTCTACATCATTATCAATACAACAATAATTAATTCTCACGTTATTAAATTTAAGAATGATGTCACAGAAAGAAGGAAATAAAATTAAAGAATAGGTTCCATGTAACTCTTCTTGAAACATAGCCTCAATTTCAAGCTTAAACATGAAACAAACCGATCTAATTAAATCAATGAATTGTAGAGCTCAAATGTAATAAGAAACCAAGTATCAGTGTAAGGAAATGCAGAAAATCACAATTGCAATGTGCTGCAACCGCCATTTTTTTTTAATAGAAACCAATAACAATTCAATGATTGAAGGAATAATTAGCGAAAAGAAAAAAGTAACCAAACACACCAGGGTTTGCAGAATCAATTGAGACGTTGTGTATAAGAGCTCCCATTTTCCATTCAGCAAATCAAACTTCGAAGATCCTAAAATAAGGTTGAACATTGGTGTCCTTTTACCATTTAAGACAATTTCTAATGCCAAAAAGGCTATTCCACATATAAAATTGCAGTCATAAAGATTAATTTGCAGCTTTAGCAAAAGAAGGAAAAAAAACAATAATATATTGTTGCCACGTTGAAGCTCCAACAAGCTTGCACACATGGCTTTATGTTTTTGCGACATTTGCACATTTATGTTAGTTTCTGAAACTGATGAGAAATTTTTTGAATGGGATCGGATCTAAAAATCAAAGGAGAATTAATAAAACCTTATCCTTTTAAAAATATTATTTATCTCAAATTATGAGAGGAACAAAATTTGTACAGCATTCTTCTTGAATCTTTTAAGGAAATAGAATCCCAAACCACTATGGTCCAGGTTGTCTAACAAATTCCACAACAAACGAGCCACAAATCAAACTATCCTAAAAGCATGCAAAGGAAAAGTAAAAAATCTCATCGGTGCTAGAAATAGGAGAACACAAGTGTGTCCGCCAGTGTTGATGGGTCTTTGCCGAAGGTTGAATGGAGGGAGATTAGGGCTGAGAGTGGAGAAGGAATGGGGGAAAACTGAAAAGAGAAGAAGATAATGGAGAAGCTCGCACTGTGTGAGCTGAAATTGGGAATGAAGATCCCTTAGCAAATGACACCGTTTTGGAGGCTTTTTTTTTTTTTCAAAAAATAAAATCTTTGAACTGTTTGGTTATTGCAAACCGGTACCAGTTCTCACCGGTTTGACTGCCCAAACGGTTTACTCCTCCTAGCCAAACTAGTATCCTAACCGGGCACTGATCTGACCAGTTGGACTGCTCGGTTCAATTTGGTTTTTAAAACACTGGGAGAAACACACCCTCCCAGAGCTGCCTCTTATGAATGGCTAAGGGATCGGAGAGGAAAAGGAATTGTTTTTTTTTTTGTGTTTTCAAAACCTAAAACTACATCGTTTGGGTATTACTTATAAGCGATATGGCATTTAATGTTGTCATGTCACTTTTAGTTGGCTACATCATCCATTTCGTTAGTGGACTTAGCGGTAGATGGATAAAAGGATCACATTGAAGCAAAATTGTTAATTGAGGTACTAAATTAATTTGACTTTGCACTGAGGGACCATGTTGATAGCGTCCAAATAAGTGAGGGACCAAAATAAAATTTTAGTAATCTTATAACACTCCTTTAGGTTGTGTTTGGTACAAGGAATGAAAATTTTATTCCCACCTTCTCAGGTGGGAAAGTTCTATTCTCAGTGCAAATTTCCTTTATAGGTATCTTTTATGCTTGAGAATGATTTTTTTATCTCTTGTACCAAATATAAAAAGCCTTTTATTTTCATACTCATTTTCCCAAGAATATTAAAACTTTCTTGATACCAAACATCATCTTATAGGTGAGTTGCTTAGCAACCTTTTTTCTAGGATTTGTTTGTGTCGAGGAAAAAGAAAAATTTTATAGAAAAGTTTTCTACAAAAAAATTTTTCTATTCCAAAATTTTCTTTTGTTTGTTTTGATGAAAAAGAAAATTTTACATTGATTCTCAATATCACTAAGACAACAAAAATTGAAGATTATCTCAATTTAATTTACATCACCAAGTAATTATAATTAATATGGCAATGTATGAGCGATACCTTGCTGAAAAGAATAATTAAAAGAACTTAATTATGCCAAGATTTAACACTGATGAGTCTTTTCCCATAAAACAACTTATTAAACAAAAGAGAGAGAGAGAGAGTAAACCATACATGTTGTGATAAGGAGTATTATTTACAACATGAATCAAATCAAAGGAGAAAAGAAATTTGATGACAAACAGTGGTGAATACAATATCAACTACAAAGACTGATCAAACGTGCCCACCCTGATAATGCCTAGCCACATATTGAACAGATGTGAGCAACAAATCCAAGGTGTAAACTGTAATGTCCAACTATAGCAACAAGAATCACAATATTTCTTTTCCTTATACCACAAACACCCACCCTTATCTCCCAGAAAGAAAAATAAACAACACCTGTAAACTGTTAAACCACATTATCCCTTGAAGAACGCCTCACTTCTATGTGAAATGATAGATTCCAATTTTGCTTCATCCTTGTAGTACCCATGAGAATGGTGGAACACTATTCCTATTGGCAAACTACAAAGTTCCCTACATAACTAAAATGGGTTTTAGGTTTGGAACTTACTCTGCAGCAGATGAACTGGAATATTTTCTATCCTACTACTAGAACCATCAGCAAATGAACTGGGGCATTGATAAGGAGCCTTTATCCACTGAAACCAAGAAGAATTTGAGAAATGTGTCACTGCATGGCTCTCTTGGTCTACAGCAGAAGGACTTGTAGTGGGTGTAAAAAATTCATCTAATGGTTGTAGTTCTTCAAACTTTGTAAAAGGATCCAATACTCTAATAGTTGGAACCACAGGGATGGCAACCTGGATGCAAAGATGATGAAAGGGGTTTACAATCTTATATATTTATAGAAAAAGAAATCATTTAAGATAATAGCAATAGCAACTAAAAACAAACCATCCCGCAAAACTCAAGCATGTTAGATTCCAAGATTGGTTTAGTACAACTTATTCTAGGTGTTTCTAGTACAACAAGAAACTCTTGACATTGAATTTCAACACTTATTATGGGAGAGTAATGTTATTTGCCCCAACAGATTTTAACGAATTTTGATAATGAATCAATGTGCATCTGAACAAAATCAGCATAATTCAAATTTCATTTCAAAATCACCTTATCCAAATAAGAAGAATTTGAATTGCACTCCAAAACCACTGCTTCAGTCAACATGCCTCACTTGCAACCTATTTTATTATTTAAATTCATTAAAATTTTGTGGGGCCAGGTAACACTACTCATTATGACTACTGAGAGTCCGAAGCATAATATGTGGAAGATAGAACATAGAAAATAAGACTTTCAATTATGCAAAACTAAAATAGAGAGAAACTTACCTAGAGAATGAGTCATCTTCAACTTTATTGTTTCCAATAGTATCATATACCTTCACAATCATAAGAGTTCACGTATTGATGTTTGTAAAGTATCCAATTAAATCAATACTACAATCACTCTAGGCAAGTGTACCTATCATTTTGTAGAATAGCTCAATTGAGTACGAATATCGTTCTTACGAGGAGTACAGCTATTAGTATTAATCCTTTTTCTATTATCGAATCTCAGATTTATGGCTAAATTGATGAACTACTTAATTAAACTAATAAAAGCAAGAAACGAAAACAATAGCAATGAACTCTAAAGGGTTATCATTAGATAGGCAGACCTAGATAAGAATCCCCCTAGAATCTAGCTTTGCACTTTCGACTTTAACTCAATGATCACCAATTCTTTACTTAGACTGATGGAAATTCCTGGATTATGTCCTATTCTTTCTGAAGCAATATGACAACTATTCCTAGTTTGATTGATTGAAATCTCTTCCTAATCAACACCCCTAGGAATGCATTAGTTTACGTTATGTGAATTCCCTAAATTAAGTTAACCCTAACCAAAAAACTTATGTGATCATATCTCTAGGATTCCATGCAAATCCTATTGTCTATAAGTGATCTTGTTCAATTTATGATTTCTCAATCTATAAGCTGAAATATGATATTGAATTAATGGCATGCTTTATTAATTCAATAGCAAGTAATAATCATAAACAATTCTAAGAAAGGAAAGATGTAATTCTTTATTGAATTAAAGGAAGAAGAGTACAAATTCGACTCTAGGGTTCATCCTATCTAGACCTTTACAATTTAGTTCATAATGACAAAAACTGTATCAAAAGAATACATAGAAGAAATGATAGAATCAGAAAAACTCATTCTCATGAATTCCTTCAAAGGTTCAGTCTTCTATCTTGTTCTTCTCCTAGCCTTCAAAGTCTAATTGGCGTCCTTGTTTTTTATGTCAAAAGATGTCTATGTCCTCCCCCTTTAAGGTTCATATATATACTATTCAGAATTTAGGGGTTTAGCCTTTAATAGCTCAAACACGGCCTAGACACAGACCGTGTTCACTTATGGGACTGGGCGTGTCACTTAAATTGACTTTCTCGACTGCAAACACGGCCTCATACATGGCCATGTCTTTTCTGCTTCAAGTCGTGTTCATCTCAACATGGCTCGTGCTTCTTTGGCTAAGGGCGTGTTCAACTTAAAGTTGTTTCTGGCTGACTAACACGATGTCCAACACGGGTGTGTTCTTCACAATCATGGTTGTGTTCTTCAGTAAGCTTGAGCAAGGACTTCTAGAAGCTTGACACGAGCACACACATGGTCGTGTGTAGAGTTGTGTCTTTTGTTTGAACTTCATATTCTATTGATTCCTATGCATTTTGCTCCATAAATTCCCCATAATCATCATTTTTGCTTGAACAATAAGAATAATACCTGCTAACACAAATACAGGGATTTATATATCATATTTAAACAAATTCACTCAAATGTAGGTAAGAATGCAATGACAAAGCATGAAACTTATAGTCAGAATAAGCAAATATAAAATCCCCCTACACTTGAGCATTTGCTTGTCCTCAAGCAATTTAAATCAGAACAAATCTCTCGATAAGCTCTATCCCTGGGAAAGTGATTCAATTGAAATAAGTTATGCTAGGTACTTTACCCTAGATAGCTACACTATTCAGTTCCTATACTTAGATCATGAACTCAATCATTGAACCACATATTAGCCATAGCTCACCCCTCAATTTCTGATAGAATTACCCTATGCTATTACTATGTCCTCAACATGACAGATTTTTTCTTTCTTTTTCTGCTAAGAACCCCAGTGTGCTTATTACTTTTCTTGCATAGTTCGGGGTCTTAGGATGTGGTATCCGGTCGTTGCCTGCGACTCACATTCAACTAGTTATGCTTTATTGCCATGCCCATACCTTTCTCCAGTTTCAGGCACATAAGGTAGAGGAGCAATGCCCCATTATGCGCATATCAACTACTCAACTTATTCAAATTGTCATAATTTTTTTTTCAAGCACAGGGTATTCAAATAAGATACTTAAGGCTAACTAGAACAAGGTTGTATTTCAACATTCCAGGTCCACTGAATCCAAGTAGTTACCTCATAATGCAGCTAACTAAAGGTAATGTATTAAGCAAAGATTATTAAACCAACGAACAACATATACCCAGAGATATTATCTTAAGAGCAAAATGTTCCACTTTAAAATACTCATACTCAGGATCTTACAAACTTTATCAAGTTAAAGCAGTTAAAGCACAGGCCAAATCAAGTTAAAGTAGTTAAAGTGATAATTCCATAAAATAGAATTATTATAGCTCCAATTATGCTTTATCTGGCTAGTTCTTAAGTTATTTTGCATGAATGTGTGTCATATTCTCTAGTTATTTATTAATCTTAGTTAGTGTCAAAGTTATAGTTTTATTTATTTTCCTAGCATGTTTTTAGCTCATTCATAGTCCTTTTTGATTGCTCTTGAAGGTTAGAGCATTAGGAGGTTGAAGAAGGAACTAGACGAGATAAATCAAGTGCTGGAAAAGCTCTCTGGCCATCCAGCGCCCAGCGCCAGCATGGCAGAGAAGCACAAAGCTTCCCAGTGAGCCAGTGCCCAGCACCCAGCGCCAGCCTTCCAGCATTGCAGCCCCCGTGTCTTCATTAACCAGTGCCCAGCGCTAGAACAAGTGCTGAGGTGTTTTTCCACCTGTCTCTTGGAGCTAACCTACCTATAAAAGGAACAAGAGGGAGGAAATGAAGGGGATCTGGAGGAGAGCCGTCAAGAACAAAGAAGAGAAAGAAGCTGGAGCATTTTTAGAGGATTCAACTCGGATTTTACCTAGTTTTTCTTCTCTTCTCTCTTAATGAACTCTGCTTATCTGTATTCCTCTATTTTAACTATGAATAGCTAAATCCCTTTAGTTAAGGGATTGATGTAGCTAGGTTTTGGATGAAGTTTTATTGTTAAATGAAGTTATTTTGATGTAAGTCTCTTTGTTGGAGTAGATTTTACCACTCTTAATGCCTTTAAATGCTTAGCTACCATTTGAATGGTTTATTGACTCATGTTGATGCTAGGGATAGTAAGATATGAGTACGCTCTTGTAATTTCTACCATAAATCAAGTTAATCTAGGAATAGATAACTTAGTTTATGTGGTCTTGAATTAATTTCCTAGAGCTTAATCACCTAGACAAGTTAATTGTACCAAGAAATTGGGCAATTAGTTAGGATAGGGAGGATTGTTTCTCTAAGGGATTGGGTTCAATCAAATTAGGGAAATTGGCCAACAACAAAGGATTTGTAGCTAGGATAATGTATTCTTCAGTAATTCAAAGGTTATTTTGTTTATGAAATAACCAAAGTCCAAACCAAGTGAAATCAGCCCCCTAACCTTCTCTTGTTAATTGTTAATCCTTTACTTTAATTGCTGATTAAGTTGTTAAGCTGTTCTATTCAGCTCATTTTAATTGATCATTGGGATCCATGTTATTAGTATAGCTTTCTCAAACTCAACCCATTGAATTTTCCAAATAGAATCATTGTTAGTGAAATTGGTAATTGCTAACGTCAAATCCCTGAGGCCGATACTCAACTCACTTTTATACTACTTGTGTGGTCCAGTGTACTTGCCGGTAGCAAAAACCACATCAAGTTTTGGTGCCGTTGCCGGGGATTTACGGTATTTAGCAATATTAATAGTAACTAATAAGGTCCTAGTTTGGAACCTTATTTTTCTTTTAATTGAATTATTTTAATCAGTTATTCTTTATTCTTTTGTCGATTCTTCAAAGTTACTGATATCTTCCATAGGAACTTGGTGCATGCGAGGTACTCTGAATCCTGACTCATTGCTTTTTGATCCTGAGATCAAAAAGACAGCTCGGAGACTTTGTAAGCAAACAAAGGAAGCGAGGCAATCACGACCTGAGGCTATGGCAGATCAAGGTCAAGGAGGGATACCTGATCCTCCAGCTAAAACTCTAATGGACTATTCCATCCCTACAGCTGAGGGATATGGGACCAGTATAACAAGACCACCAGTTCACGCCAATCATTTTGAACTTAAACCAGCTTTGCTTCATTTGGTGTAGCAAAACCAGTTTGGTGGTTCTGCCATAGAAGATGCTAATGCTCATATAGCGAGTTTTCTCCAAATATACGACACAGTTAAGCTCAATGGGGTTCACGATGACGCTATTCGACTTAGGTTATTTCCTTTCTCTGTTAGGGATAAGGCTAGGAGTTGGCTGGATTCTTAACCAAGAGGAAGTATCACCACCTGGGCAGATTTAGTACAAAAATTTTTGACTCGGTATTTTCCTCCAGCTAAGTCAGCCAGATTGAGACATGAAATCACCTCCTTCCGTCAACAAGAGGGAGAATCGTTGAGTGAAGCCTGGGAGCGATACAATGATGTATTGCGGAGATTCCCTCATCACTCTTTTGATTTTTGGATTCAAGTCCAATCTTTTTACAATGGGCTGCTACCTTACATGAGATCCAATGTTGATTTTGCAACTAGTGGGGCTTTGAATCACAAGACAACAGAGCAAGCATGGGATTTGTTGGAAATGATGGCCAGCAATGACTACCAAAGCCAAGGGGATAGAGTTATGGCTAAAAAGGGTGTGATAGAAGTGGGAGCCCTAAATGCAATTTTAGCTCAGAATAAATTGTTGACCCAACAAATTGCTAACCTCTCCAAGAGATTTGAGACTATTAATATGAATGTTGTTAGTCACCCTCCAATTGTATGTGATTTCTGTTCTAGTTATCATGCAAATGGGGAGTGCCTCGATAACATGTTTAGCTCTCCTTCTCAAGAGCAAGTCAACTATATGGGGAATCCCCCACGACCTCAGAATAACCTATATGCCACTACCTATAACCCAGGGTGGCGGAATCACCCAAATTTCTCTTGGGGTAATCAGGGCAATCAAGGAGTTCCTCAAAGATCTAACTACTCATATCAGTCATCACAACAGTCTCCTCAAAGTTCTACTCCACAACCCCAATGTAATGAGAAAAATTCCTCTTTGGAAAGTGCACTAGAGAAGTTAACAACCCAAACCTCAGCCTTCATTCAAAAAATAACAACGTTTATGGATGAAACAAGGAGTGGGTTTCGGAATCAAGATGCATCCATTAGGAAGGGGCAGATGGCAAGGGAGTTGGCAGAAAGACCTAAGGGTTCTTTACCTAGTGATACCATTCCTAACCCTAAGGAGCATGTAAAGGCAATTACTACAAGGAGTGGGAAGGTAATTGAGCCTATACCAAGACTAGAAATGCCGGCTGAGGAGAGTGATAAGACAACCGAGAGAAATGGGGATTCAACAATCAACATTCCTACAGATGCAAGAGGCAATAAGGAGGTTGAGGAAGCGAACAAACCGAGTGCTTCAATGCCAACCATCAAGGTGCCTTTTTCTCAAAGACTCCGGAAGCAAAAAGATGAAAAGCACTTTAGCAAGTTCTTAGAGGTATTCAAAAAACTTCATATCAATATACCTTTTGCTGAAGCACTTGAACAAATGCCCTCCTATGCGAAATTCATAAAGGAGCTTCTTTCCAAGAAGAGAAGAATTGAAGATAATGAGACGGTGATGTTGACTGAAGAATGCAGTGCTATCTTGCAAAGGAAGCTACCTCCAAAGCTTAAGGATCCTAGAAGCTTTTCCATTCAATGCACAATAGGAGATATGACTCTTGGGAAAGCTTTATGTGATCTTGGGGCTAGTGTTAGTCTTATGCCCCTCTCTATTTTCAAGAAGCTTGGGATTGGTCAAGCAAAACCCACCATGATTACTCTCCAATTTGCCGACCGTTCAATCAAGTATCATTATGGATTAATAGAGGATGTCTTGGTTAAAGTGGACAAATTTATCTTCCCTGTGGACTTTTTTGTTTTAGACATGGAGGAAGATGGGGACATTCCCCTCATTTTGGGTCGACCATTTCTAGCCACCGAAAGAGCCTTGATTGATGTAGCTGATGGGACTTTGACCTTGAAAGTCCAAGATGAAAAAGTAATCTTGAATGTGTTCGAAGCTATGAACCATCCAGTTGAGAAAGAAGAATGCTTCAGTATAGACATTCTTGACTCCATTATCACTAACACATTTAGAGAAAATCTTTCATCTTCTCCTTTTGAGAAAGTCCTCGTAAATGCTAAACACATAGCTGAGCAAGACGAGGATTCAACAGTGATTGAGCACATAGCAAGGTTGGATGCACTGCCATCATATTCCATCTCTTCTCCGCCAAAAATAGAAGTTTTATACAAGAAGGAACAGAAGGAACAATTACAAAAGGTGCAACCTCCAATTCCTGAACTCAAACCCCTACCAATGAACTTGAAATATGCTTTTCTTGGAGATAGCAACTCCTGTCCTATAATATTAAGCTCTAAGTTGAATAGGATAGAAGAGGAGAACTTATTGAGGGTGTTGAGAGAGTATAAAAGTGCTATTGGGTNGATGTATTGCGGAGATTCCCTCATCACTCTTTTGATTTTTGGATTCAAGTCCAATCTTTTTACAATGGGCTGCTACCTTACATGAGATCCAATGTTGATTTTGCAACTAGTGGGGCTTTGAATCTCAAGACACCAGAGCAAGCATGGGATTTGTTGGAAATGATGGCTAGCAATGACTACCAAAGCCAAGGGGATAGAGTTATGGCTAAAAAGGGTGTGATAGAAGTGGGAGCCCTAAATGCAATTTTAGCTCAGAATAAATTGTTGACCCAACAAATTGCTAACCTCTCCAAGAGATTTGAGACTATTAATATGAATGTTGTTAGTCACCCTCCAATTGTATGTGATTTCTGCTCTGGTTATCATGCAAATGGGGAGTGCCCCGATAACATGTTTAGCTCTCCTTCTCAAGAGCAAGTCAACTATATGGGGAATCCCCCACGACCTCAGAATAACCCATATGCCACTACCTATAACCCAAGGTGGCGGAATCACCCAAATTTCTCTTGGGGTAATCAGGGCAATCAAGGAGTTCCTCAAAGATCTAACTACTCATATCAGTCATCACAACAGCCTCCTCAAAGTTCTACTCCACAACCCCAACCCAATGAGAAAAATTCCTCTTTGGAAAGTGCACTAGAGAAGTTAACAACCCAAACCTCAGCCTTCATTCAAAAAATAACAACGTTTATGGATGAAACAAGGAGTGGGTTTCGGAATCAAGATGCATCCATTAGGAAGGGGCAGATGGCAAGGGAGTTGGCAGAAAGACCTAAGGGTTCTTTACCTAGTGATACCATTCCTAACCCTAAGGAGCATGTAAAGGCAATTACTACAAGGAGTGGGAAGGTAATTGAGCCTATACCAAGACTAGAAATGCCGGCTGAGGAGAGTGATAAGACAACCGAGAGAAATGGGGATTCAACAATCAACATTCCTACAGATGCAAGAGGCAATAAGGAGGTTGAGGAAGCGAACAAACCGAGTGCTTCAATGCCAACCATCAAGGTGCCTTTTTCTCAAAGACTCCGGAAGCAAAAAGATGAAAAGCACTTTAGCAAGTTCTTAGAGGTATTCAAAAAACTTCATATCAATATACCTTTTGCTGAAGCACTTGAACAAATGCCCTCCTATGCGAAATTCATAAAGGAGCTTCTTTCCAAGAAGAGAAGAATTGAAGATAATGAGACGGTGATGTTGACTGAAGAATGCAGTGCTATCTTGCAAAGGAAGCTACCTCCAAAGCTTAAGGATCCTAGAAGCTTTTCCATTCAATGCACAATAGGAGATATGACTCTTGGGAAAGCTTTATGTGATCTTGGGGCTAGTGTTAGTCTTATGCCCCTCTCTATTTTCAAGAAGCTTGGGATTGGTCAAGCAAAACCCACCATGATTACTCTCCAATTTGCCGACCGTTCAATCAAGTATCATTATGGATTAATAGAGGATGTCTTGGTTAAAGTGGACAAATTTATCTTCCCTGTGGACTTTTTTGTTTTAGACATGGAGGAAGATGGGGACATTCCCCTCATTTTGGGTCGACCATTTCTAGCCACCGAAAGAGCCTTGATTGATGTAGCTGATGGGACTTTGACCTTGAAAGTCCAAGATGAAAAAGTAATCTTGAATGTGTTCGAAGCTATGAACCATCCAGTTGAGAAAGAAGAATGCTTCAGTATAGACATTCTTGACTCCATTATCACTAACACATTTAGAGAAAATCTTTCATCTTCTCCTTTTGAGAAAGTCCTCGTAAATGCTAAACACATAGCTGAGCAAGACGAGGATTCAACAGTGATTGAGCACATAGCAAGGTTGGATGCACTGCCATCATATTCCATCTCTTCTCCGCCAAAAATAGAAGTTTTATACAAGGAGGAACAGAAGGAACAATTACAAAAGGTGCAACCTCCAATTCCTGAACTCAAACCCCTACCAGTGAACTTGAAATATGCTTTTCTTGGAGATAGCAACTCCTGTCCTATAATATTAAGCTCTAAGTTGAATAGGATAGAAGAGGAGAACTTATTGAGGGTGTTGAGAGAGTATAAAAGTGCTATTGGGTGGTCCATTGCTGATTTAAAGGGAATAAGTCCTTCTAGTTGCATGCATAAGATTCTAATGAAGGACAACTTTAAAGCCATCGTTCAACCCCAAAGGAGCTTGAATCTAGTGATGAAAGAGGTGGTGAGGAAGGAAGTAGTCAAGCTACTGGATGCTAGCACTATTTATCCCATTTTTGATAGTTCTTGGGTGAGCCCAGTACATGTCGTACCCAAGAAAGGTGGGACAACTATGGTTATGAATGAGAATAATGAATTAATTCCCACAAGAATTGTCACGGGATGGCATGTGTGCATAGATTATAGAAAATTAAATGATGCCACTAGGAAAGACCATTTCCCTCTACCATTTATTGATCAAATGTTAGAGCGCCTAGTCGGTCATGTCTATTATTGCTTTTTGGATGGTTATTCGGGGTACAATCAAATTGCGATAGATCCGGAGGATCAAGAAAAGACAGTCTTTACTTGCCCCTATGGGGTCTATGCCTATAGACGAATGTCATTCGGATTGTGCAATGCACCACTACATTTCAAAGGTGTATTCTATCCATTTTCTCAGATATGACTGAAAAATTCATTGAGATTTTTATGGATAATTTTTCTATTTTTGGTTCTACATTTGATATGTGTTTCCATAATTTATCCTTAGTGCTAAAAAGATGCCAAGAAACGAACTTAGTGTTAAATTGGGAAAAATGCCACTTCATGGTGAGAGAGGGAATAGTTCTAGGCCATAGAATATCTGTTAAGGGGATAGAAGTAGATAAGGCCAAAGTAGAAGTAATTGAAAAACTTCCCCCTCCCACTAATGTTAAAGGAGTGCGTAGTTTCTTGGGGCATGCTGGATTTTATAGGAGGTTCATTAAAGATTTTTCAAAAATTGCCAAACCACTTTGTAACCTCCTAATGAAAGATAAAACTTTTGTTTTTGATGAAGCATGTTTGTCAGCTTTCAATACTTTGAAACAAAAATTAATAACTGCTCATGTTGTTGCTCCCCCCAATTGGGATTTGCCATTTAAAATAATGTGTGACACTAGTGATCTAGCCGTGGGTGCCGTATTAGGGCAAAGAAAGAATAAATTGTTGAATGTAATTTACTATGCTAGTCATATTCTTGATTCAGCTCAGTGTAATTATGCTACAATTAAGAAAGAATTGCTAGCAATAGTATTTGCCTTTGACAAATTTCGTTCTTACCTGATCGGTGCCAAAGTAATTGTCTATACTGATCATGTAGCTATTAGGTACCTATTTGCAAAGCAAGAGTCGAAGCCAAGACTCATCTGATGGATCCTATTGCTGCAAGAATTTGATCTTGAAATCAAAGACAAAAGAGNGTTGAATGTAATTTACTATGCTAGTCATATTCTTGATTCAGCTCAGTGTAATTATGCTACAATTGAGAAAGAATTGCTAGCAATAGTATTTGCCTTTGACAAATTTCGTTCTTACCTGATCGGTGCCAAAGTAATTGTCTATACTGATCATGTAGCTATTAGGTACCTATTTGCAAAGCAAGAGTCGAAGCCAAGACTCATCTGATGGATCCTATTGCTGCAAGAATTTGATCTTGAAATCAAAGACAAAAGAGGCTTAGAGAACTTGGTAGCCGATCATTTGTCGAGGCTAGATCAACAAGAAAGGCAACACAAACAGCCACTTCCCATTAATGAAGAGTTTCCAGATGAAAAACTCTTTGTCGTGCAAAGTTTACATGGTATGCGGACCTGGCTAATTTCAAGGCAACCAAAGTTCTTCCCTCGGACCTCACTTCTCCACAGATGAAGCAGTTCCTTCATGAGGCGAAATTTTATGTTTGGGATGAACCCTACTTATTGAGAAGGTGTGTAGATAGGTTACTGAGACGATGTGTACCAGAAGAAGAAATTGAAAATATACTATGGCATTGTCATGTTTTAGATTATGGCGGTCATTTCAATGGCGACCGAACAGCTGCAAAAGTGCTTCAATTAGGGTTCTATTGGCCAACTATGTTCAAAGATGCTTATGAGTATGTGAAGAAGTGTGATCGGTGCCAAAGGACAGGTAACATCTCTAAGAGACATGAAATGCCTCTTAACTCAATCTTAGAAGTTGAGTTATTCGATGTGTGGGGTATCGATTTTATGGGCCCCTTTCCCTCGTCATACTCGAATGAATATATTCTGGTTGCGGTTGATTATGTGTCCAAATAGGTTAAAGCCACAACAACCAGAACAAATGATGCTCAAGTTGTTATTGGTTTCCTCAAAAAGAACATTTTCTCGAGATTTGGGGTATCAAGAGCATTAATCAGTGATGAAGGAACTCACTTTTGCAACAAGCGACTAGACACTCTATTGAGTAAATATGGTGTGAGGCATCACATTACAACATTGTATCATCCACAAACCAATGGACAAGTTGAGGTGTCTAACAGAGAGTTGAAAAGGATACTTGAGAAAACTGTCAACACCTCAAGAAAAGATTGGGCAATGAAGCTTGATGATGCTCTTTGGGCTTACCAGACTGCTTTGAAGACACCACTTGGCATGTCTCCTTACCAATTGGTGTATGGGAAAGCATGTCATTTACCGGTTGAATTAGAGCATCAAGCATTCTGGGCAACCAAGTTTTGAATTTTGATATGAAAGTAGCAGGTGAAAAATGACTTTATCAACTTCATGAATTAAAAGAATTCCAGCTTCAAGCTTATGAGAGTGCCTGGCTTTACAAGGAAAAGACAAAGTAATGGCACGATAAGAAGATTATCCCCAGGAGCTTTGAACCAGGCCAGCAAGTTTTGTTGTATAACTCCAAATTGAAGCTCTTTCCTGGGAAGTTGAAATCAAGGTGGTCAAGCTCATTTTTGATCAAGAAAGTTTTTCCCTATGGAACTATTGAAGTATATGATAGTCATTTGGGACGAAGCTTCAAGGTTAACGGGCAAAGACTTAAGCATTATTGGGGAGATGGATTTCAACACCAAATCTCCTCAGTAACTCTATCAATACCAACATAGCATCTGAGAAAGTCCGACTTAGGACTATAAACTAAGTGCTTCTTAGGAGACAACCCAAGCTCTTTATCTCTATCCCCTTTAATTGTTGTTTAGTTTTGATTGCAATTAATTCTTCTTTTCTTTGCATGACTTGTTATTTTTGTGTTTATTTCCTTTTAGTTTGGAGTTCTTTCCCTTTAATTGTGTTTGTTTACTTTGCTTGGTTGTTGTGTTAGGTTTATATAATATGCTATTTTTGTGGTTGTTTTCTCTTAGTTTAAATTTACTTGAAGTGTGTTTTGGGTTTTTCTAACTTAAATGTGTGGTTTTGGGCTATTACTACACTGAGCTTGAACTTTACTTGGTTGGTGTAATGATTTTACTTGTTCAACCACTTGATTTGGGGTTAAAAACCAAGCTCTCGGCCATGCCAGCGCTGGGCGTTGGTTGGGCACTTATCTTGGGCACTGGATGAAAGGAAGAAGCAGAGGAAGCAGCAGCGTTGGCTCTCGGCCAAGCCAGCGTTGGGTGCCAGCTTTATGCGTGAGGAGGGGAGGCCAGAAGCAAGTCTTGGCCACGCCAGCACTGGGCACTGGCCATATATATATATAT
Source organism: Cercis canadensis (assembly GCA_003255065.1). NCBI lineage: Eukaryota > Viridiplantae > Streptophyta > Magnoliopsida > Fabales > Fabaceae > Cercis > Cercis canadensis. The sequence goes on from QAOA01003015.1 coordinate 166,734, forward strand.
ATATATCAATTTTTTTTTTAAATGAAGCTATGCGTTTTGGCTTCCCTTCCCTTCACATTCAGAATTTCTTTCCCATTTCCCCATTTCCCCTCCCATTCACGCACACCCCTTCTTCCCTTTCCTCCATTTTCACTTCTCAAGCTCCCACCTAAGCACCACTGCCCCTCTCTTTCTCCTCCATTTCACCTCCCTTCTCACCACCACGCACCACGCACCACCTACCCTCTCCATTTTGCCCCTCTCTCTCCAGGACCCAAGCCAATTTGCATTGTCTCTCTCCCATATTCTAGCTTTTTGGTTTTTGGAGTACATAACAAAAAATTTCAATTTTTTGCAGCATTTTCAGTATGTCTCTCTTACTTCCTTGCCTTTTTAGCATTCTATTATAATATGGACCCAATTAATAACTTACAAATTAGTTTGGGGTTGCTCTTGGGTGTTTTTGAATTTTGGGTATTGTATACCCCATTTTTGGAATATTTGTCATTTCATCTCTTTTGACTTTTTTCTCCATTGTGGTTTGCTATTTGGTGATGTTTGGCCTTCGTGGAGCATTTGCATGTTCTAAGAATGCTTTATTTCCTCCTTTGTTAACTTATGCATGCAAGGTGTTTGTTAAAATGCCTAAGTGAGGGTGTGTGCAAGGGGTGCGTGTTTCACTTGCCTAGTGGAGATTTTTGTGGTTCTCTAATGCTTGCATGGAAGTTTTTACTTGCTTACCTTATGATAATGAAGTTGCTTGGGTATGTACTAGTGCTTGGGAAGTCCTCACATGNACCACCACGCACCACGCACCACCTACCCTCTCCATTTCGCCCCTCTCTCTCCAGGACCCAAGCCAATTTGCATTGTCTCTCTCCCATATTCTAGCTTTTTGGAGTACATAATGAAAAATTTCAATTTTTTGCAGCATTTTCAGTATGTCTCTCTTACTTCCTTGCCTTTTTAGCATTCTATCATAATATGAACCCCAATTAATAACTTACAAATTAGTTTGGGGTTGCTCTTGGGTGTTTTTGAATTTTGGGTATTGTATACCCCATTTTTGGAATATTTGCCATTTCATCTCTTTTGACTTTTTTCTCCATTGTGGTTTGCTATTTGGTGATGTTTGGCCTTCATGGAGCATTTGCATGTTCTAAGAATGCTTTATTTCCTCCTTTGTTAACTTATGCATGCAAGGTGTTTGTTAAAATGCCTAAGTGAGGGTGTGTGCAAGGGGTGCGTGTTTCACTTGCCTAGTGGAGATTTTTGTGGTTCTCTAATGCTTGCATGGAAGTTTTTACTTGCTTACCTTATGATAATGAAGTTGCTTGGGTATGTACTAGTGCTTGGGAAGTCCTCACATGCTAACTTTTATCTTGAACCATTTGATTTCTCAAGACATGCACCACTTGATTTCTTTCATTATTTTTCAACATGCATGCACACTAGGTGATGAAATATCTAGTTGATGGTATGTGCGTGGGTGGAGCTTCATTTTGCTATTTGCTAGTTAATGGTGTTACCATGGGTTGTGAGCCAATTTTACTTGAGCTATGCCATTTGATTATTGCCATGGTGCTTGCTTTTGCTTGTTTACAGTGCTCCCTGTATTGCATTGCTTATTATTTCACAATGTGCATTGTCACTTGCCACGTCCTCATGCTAGCATTTTTCTTACACTTTTCTCTAGCACGACATTCATACCTTGCTTGAAATGAGACCATAAATATCTTGGCCAAGTTATCTCTTATCATTTCCATTCTTGTGCTTTCCAAAGTGCTCACATGTTTAATCTTATTAAGTTTGGGGGTGTGACGCATGTTCCATCATGGTGTGTGGAGTTATTCTCGGTTGCTTGGGATACTAACTACTTTTAATTAATTGGTCCCTGTTACCTTATGCTATTTTCACTGCCCTGCCACTTTGAGCTTAATTCCTAATGTGGTTTCTATTTTTAGGTAGCTCATCATGCCCAAGCGATTCCGAACAAGTGGCAAAGCTAGTTCCTCTACTTCAACCACCTCTCGCTTTAAATCTTCGAATCACGAACAACGCTTTTATACCTCCATCGCCGGACGAGAAGTGTAGCGAGAAAGAGGTTTTCAATTGGCCCCCGGGGTTTGTGACGAAATAGATTCCTACATTCAAAGTCACAACTGGGAGACACTTTGCCAATCGATGTCTACCAACATCCCCGCACTTGTTAAAGAATTTTATGCCAATGCTTGGGACGACTCCGGCGAAGCCCCGACCTAGACTTCATTTGTCAGGGGTCACGACATCTCCTTCGACGAGAACACCATTGCCACTTATTTTGGTCTTCGTTACGAACCCCTCCACTTCACCTATGACCACTATATAGCACTTCACCATGATAAGTCCACACTCCAACAAGTGTGTACCACCATTTGCCGTGAGGGTGCCGCTTGGATTCCTGACAGAGCCGGTAACTCCAACAAGTTAAAAAGAGTAGATCTCATCCCCCTCGCGAAGGCTTGGCATTCTTTTATTTTGTACAACCTTCTGCCATCCAGTAACTCTTATGAGGTGACAATTCCACGAACTATACTCATCTTCACCATTCTCAAAAAAGGGACAATCAATATTGGGAGCTTAATTCAGGACCACATCCACCAGATTGCCCAAGAAAATTCCAAATGGTCGTTCCCTTATCCCAGCTTGATTACACATTTATGTATTCAAGCCAGTGTCCCGACTAGTGGTGAAGAGAAGTATTTAGCCTTACGCCCTCTTGATTCTTCTGACATCGCTAAGTTTCAAAGAGAATATGACTCTATGTCTGGCTCACAATCACATGCTCCGGGTCCACCCTCACAAGATGCTGGTCTTTCCACCTCAGTTCCAACTCCACAAGCTCCCCCGCCTACTACTGCCACATCCATGGAGCAGCTTCTGCGGGATCTGATCAGTCAGCACCAGCAATCCCAACAAGAGGCCCATGATCACCGGCGAGTCATGGAAGAATGACTGGCCCGCCTGGAAATCCAGAGCAGCCGCCAATTCCAATATTTTGTGCGGGCCATGCAATCCACAGATGTGACATTCCGAGCCCTGATGCGCTCCATGCAGCGGGATCCACATGTGTATCCTCAGTTTCCCATGCCGCCACCAGATCTCATGCACCCACATCCTCCGGATGAGCCCTGGCAACCTGTCACCTCACCACCACGCCAGCCGGCACCTGACTTAGATGATGTCTCTGAGTAGCCAACCGGCATAGGGCATTTTCTTGACTTTTTGTTCATTTTGTTGTTTATACTCTATATCTGTTTTACATCTCCCTCAATGAGGACATTGCTTTTCTTAAGTTTAGGGGTGTTGTTCTTTTTTATATTGTTTGTTTCTTTGTTTTTACCATTGAGACTAGTTATTTTATGTTTTATCTGAATGTCTGTTTCTATTTAGTGATTTCCAAATACTGATACTGATAAATATTAGCAGTTACATTATAATTCATTTTAATGATTTACATCTTGAAAGTCTGGCTGCATTCTCTTGGGAATTTGAAACCAACAATGATAGTTCGTTTGTTTAAATTTTCATTGAGTGTTGTTGCTTGCCAACAAGAATTTTTACCCATTACTCTGAGTTAGTAGTGGATTACTTTGTGATTCTTTTCTCCTCTGAGCTGTTGTTCTGTTTTCTTGATCATGGAAAGGATCTAGGCCTCCTAAATTTGTTTGCAATTGCGAACTTCTTTGCTACCCCTGTGAGTTTGATTTTGTGGTGTAGAAACCCTTGCTTGATTTCTAATTTATTGTTTCTCTGCACCTTTGAGCCCTGGATTATCTTTTGTATTAAGTAACCCCACTAGCTTAAAAAATTGTGAGAAAATGAATTGTTCAGCTTAGTGGCCTAAGGAGGTGATGTGTGGTTAGGCACACGGTCATTTTTTTTTTCAGAGCTTTATTATGTCTGTCAATTTAAAATTCCAGTTTTGTAAGAAAGAGTAAGTTTATGATGTGTGGATTAGGCGCACGGTCATACATTTATCTCCTACTTTTAGTAGCTTGGTCAGGAAATGCACAATGATGCATATAAAAAAAAAAATGCACAATACAAAAGAGCTCAAGTGGAAGTTTATTGCTAAATCTCTAGGATAATCCAGGCATTTAGGGGTACATGAGCATCATTATTCATTCATGATTTGCATTTAGACTTTACCCTGTAAACCCTTCAAGTCCTAGTGATCCTTGGTTTGGAATATGTTATTTCTATGAGGAGGGGATTATAATCACTTCGTAACTTCATGGACTTTCTTGGATTCATTACTGTGATAAATCTTGGTGGGTATATGCAACACTCACAATTCACACACTCATCTGCATGAACTGAGTAAATTTTTGAGTTCCCTTGAGAAAGCGGCTAGGAATTATGAGTTGCAAGTTGTCATTATGAGTTAATTTGAGTTTAAATTTGAGAGTTTTGGAAGTCATGTTGTGTTGTTGATTTTATTTTGCTTATCTTTTTTCTAGTTAGTGTTTTTGAGTTTACTTTTGCTTGAGGACTAGCAAAATCCTAAGTTTAGGGGTGTGATAATTCCATAAAATAGAATTATTATAGCTCCAATTATGCTTTATTTGGCTAGTTCTTAAGTTATTTTGCATGAATGTGTGTCATATTCTCTAGTTATTTATTAATCTTAGTTAGTGTCAAAGTTATAGTTTTATTTATTTTCCTAGCATGTTTTTAGCTCATTCATAGTCCTTTTTGATTCCTTTTGAAGGTTAGAGCATTAGGAGGTTGAAGAAGGAACTAGACGGGACAAATCAAGTGCTGGAAAAGCTCTCTGGCCATCCAGCGCCCAGCACCAGCATCGTGGCGCCTACCGCCAGCATGGCAGAGAAGCACAAAGCTTCCCAGTTAGCTAGCGCCCAGCGCCAGTGAGCCAACGCCCAGTGCTAGCCTTTCAGCATTATAGCCCACGTGTCTTCATTAACCAGCGCCCAGTGCTGGTATCTTGGAGCTAACCTACCTATAAAAGGAACAAGAGGGAGGAAATGAAAGGGATTCGGAGGAGAGCCGTCAAGAACAAAGAAGAGAAAGAAGTTGGAGCATTTTTAGAGGATTCAACTCGGATTTTACCTAGTTTTTCTTCTCTTCTCTCTTAATGAACTTTGTTTATCTGTATTTCTCTATTTTAACTATGAATAGCTAAACCCCCTTAGTTAGGGGATTGATGTAGCTAGGTTTTGGATGAAGTTTTATTGTTAAATGAAGTTATTTTGATGTAAGTCTTTTGTTGGAGTAGATTTTACCACTCTTAATGCCTTTAAATGCTTAGCTACCATTTGAATGGTTTATTGACTCATGTTGATGCTAGGGATAGTAAGATATGAGTATGCTCTTGTAATTTCTACCATAAATCAAGTTAATCTAGGAATAGATAACTTAGTTTATGTAGTCTTGAATTAATTTCCTAGAGCTTAATCACCTAAACAAGTTAATTATACCAAGGAATTGGGCAATTAGTTGGGATAGGGAGGATTGTTTCTCCAAGGGATTGGGTTTAATCAAATTAGGGAAATTGGCCAACAACAAAGGATTTGTAGCTAGGATAATGTATTCTTCAGTAATTCAAAGGTTATTTTGTCTATGAAATAACCGAAGTCCAAACCAAGTGAAATCAACCCCCTAACCTTCTCTTGTTAATTGTTAATCCTTTACTTTAATTGCTGATTAAGTTGTTAAGCTGTGCTATTTAGCTCATTTCAATTGATCATTGGGATCCATGTTATTAGTATAGCTTTCTCAAACTCAACCCATTGAATTTTCCAAATAGAATCATTGTTAGTGAAATTGGTAATTGCTAACGTCAAATCCTTGAGGACGATACTTAACTCACTTTTATACTACTTGTGTGGCCCGGTATACTTGCCAGTAGCAAAAACCACATCATAAAGCACAAGCCAAATCTCCCCCACACTTAAACAGTACATTGTCCTCAAGGTAAGACAAAATGAAAACAAAGGAAAGATACTACATTGGTGAAGAGGCTCCTGATGCTAAACTGGTTATGTTGATGGCCCTGTGATGCAGAAAACGAGGCTGCAACGAGAACTATACAACTAGAAATAATGTTAAAAGGTCTAGAACTATAAAATTTAAACTTAAACACTAGACTGAGTGATGTCAAAAGTAAATTGCAAAGAGAAATAAATAAAGACAAACTATTCCCTAGGTGGCTCCCCAGAATGCTCAGAATGTGGTGTAAAAGCAGGTTTAGTTTGCTGTGCATTCGAAGACTCAAGAGGTGGTGCTCAGGATGAAGTGAATGAAGGGAAAATCGGTTCGACCGAAGGCGTCGGGTCTGAATCGTCTGCCGAATCCTGGAAGATAGGCGGGCTAGGCAGTTGGGGAGGCTGAAGTCCCATAAACTTGCACATCATCTGTAAGGTGGACTGCATCCACTGATGATGCGCCCGCTTGTAGGACATCCACTGGTGCAGAAGTCACTTCCCTTTACGGTTCTCCATGATGATGTAGTTAATTTGGGCCCATGTCCCATCCACTTCGATCTCTATGCAGCTCAACTGCCATTCTATGGCAATTGGTTTCTGGTCCTCCTCATCAGCTGATGTGAATGGGAAGCCGGGAAAAGGTGTGAAAATGGAGGAGTTGATGTGCTAGGTCTTGCAGTTGGTGTTTCCTCGGGGGTGTCTACAGGCAGTTCCTTAGCTTAGGGTTCCTCAAGGGCATCTGTGCAAGGTCCCTCAGCTGGTGGACTCTCGGGAGCCAGTCTGGGTGAAGCATCGACTAGGGCAAGATATGTGCCATGTGTGTCTATGCAGCGCTCTACCATCTCATTGCCTTCAATGTATCCATTTCCAAGGGCATAGGTCGACAGGCTATAGTGAGTCGGGTAATCATGGATCCGCCACCAATAGCCTTGAAGTTGCCCTACTACAGGTAACCCCTAGCTAGTTGAATGACAGCGTATTCGAGGTGGCAATGGTGTTGTTCACAGATACACCAGAGGAAAAACAAGTCCCTCTTGCTTACAACTTCGGTGCTCTCTCTCTTGGCAGTCAAAGAGTGGACAAGAAGCTTATGGATGTAGCGGAGAGTTGGTGAACGAAGAGTAAATGCCTTAAACCTCTTGGCCTCATAAGTGGCCTCCATGCTGACTTCCTTCTAATAGTCCCTAGGCTCTGTGTTGGGGAAAACCCAGTCCAGATCGTAGGAGTCATATATGAACCCCTGCTCAAAGAGCCCAGCTGCCTCAGTGAACTCCTGCAAACTCACACTATGCATGAAGGAGCCAAGACGAAATCTAATGGTCTCTGGGTCATGCCACGTGGCAGTAGAGGTTGTAAAAGTTGTGTTGATTTCTACAGTGGTGAGGAATTCCAGAATGAGCTCTCTGTATACCGGCTCCTGTAGCTCGAATATACTACTTCATCGACTGAAGCTGAGGAGGTGCCAGACCTCCTGTTCAAGACTGACGGGTGCCGAACCGTACAAAATTAAACTACTAATTGCAACTAAATTGTAGTATAGGATGCAACTAGTGTCGTCTCCCAAGGATCCACTAGAACAACTAATCTTTTAAGAACTTAAGCAAGAACAGAATAAGGGAGGTTTTGTGTTGAATGCAATATACTAAGAATTAAGAAAGCAGTAAACTGAATTTATCAAATAAGAGAAAACGCAATCAACTCAAGCAGGCAACCAAACCTTAATCCATCCTTGTTCACTAAAGATAAACTAGATCTGATTTAATTCTTGGTTAAGTGTTACCTAGAATCCCTAACAATAACACTTAGAATTCCTACTGATTTACCAATCAGGATTCAATTAATCATGGAATTAAGACTCTAGGCAACCGCTCTATATCACTAAATCCAGATTAATTTAATAACCGAATTATCCAAGTTAACCATATATTAAAGACCTTTAAAGTATGATTATCAATCTGATTACTGTTATGAATCTAATCAACCGATTTAAATTCATACAACTCATGGAATCAAAGTACCATTCAATCACATGAAGAAGGGGAGAAGCAGTAATTCAAATTAAATTAAATCAAACCCGGTTGAAGCACAGGAACTCTGGATTGTCAAGTTTGGCTCCTCTTGAATTGATTACAAACGAACTTAGCCTTCCATGGAAGACTTGAACACAAAGCAAAGGGGAAAAACGAACTAAGCAAAGGAGGCAGCAGCAGCTCAAGGAATTTCGTATCTCTTCTGATTGTGTATATTTGCCTCAACAACTTGAGAATATATACTAGCTGGCTGCCTCCTCTAGGTTTCCTAATGGTTTCCTAATTACAAAATAAACCTAGTTTCCTAAATTATTAATGGTAAAAACATGATCAAGCCCTAGTGTCATGTGTGCTGGCCCAAAAACAGATGTTGGCCCAAATAAACATGCTCTGGTCCAATAGGCAGCCCTAAGGAAAGGAATCAGTCAATGCTGGGCGGAGTGCTGGGCGGAGCAGAAAATCTGGACTGCTTGCACGCGAATTTCAGTTGTCCAGACGTGAGAATCAGCTTCTAGGATCTTCATATGAAATTTGAAATTTTCTGTTAGGTTTCTAACGAAACTGGAATCACATCAATCGGACATATGCAGAAAAAGATATGGTAAAAAACGTAAGTAGTGCCAGAATTTAACAGTTAAGCAATTAAAATCTACAAGCACCAACAAGTCCAAATCTACAAAACATGTCTAAAAGCCATAAAAATCACTAGAAACACACTAAAAGACTAATTATAAGGGAAACAAATAGTATAAAATAATGTGTTATCAAAGACCTAGCTATTGTAATACTAGCCATACCAGGTAGCGGCTAGGTTCAAATGGCTATGTGGAGAGTTTAGCTAGCCGCTCCCTATGCTTAGCCCCTTGCAGTCTAAGGAAAGGATGAAGGGAGGTGTCAGTGGCCCCATATCTCTTCTTTTTAGGAGATGGAGAAGGTGACTCCTGAGGGGTCACCCACTTCTTTCATGTTTGCGACTTGTCACGGCGTGGCTGGGAGTCATTTGTGCGCTTAGTCATGTTGTTTACCTGCAAATGTATAGAAAAACAAGCCATGTGAATATCAAGGCATAGAGAATCCTATAAAATTGAACTTGCACCACATATAAATGAATGAATAAAATGCTCATTGATGAGAACCACAATGAAATTCAATTTGTGCATAATTCAATTCCAGTCAAAGTAAGATCCACTCATAACCATGGTGTCTCAAGGAAATTTAGCATATAACTAACATCATAGACTTCATACCACAATCTCAGATTCATCAAATTGAAACCAAGGAAGTAAATCTCATACTATTCAGTTTTCAAATAATGAACCCATAAGGAGTGACATGCATATAACCAGGTCCTAACATTTCTTTTGCAAATAACATGAATATCATAATCATGAATTAAGCTTTTGCAAAATGCTATTAAACAATCTGCAGTAACCAGGTCCTAACATTTCTTAAATATAGTTCATCCTGCAATAACAATTACACTTTCCCACACTTAGCGGTGAACAATAGCAATTTCAATTCCCACATGAGCTCTCCTAACCATTTTATTGTCAAACTTCTAATTACTAACAGTATGCATTTAACTAACATGTCACCAACAATTCCCACACTAACAGTGAATAATTGCAAGTCCCAAACAATGCCAAGAAACCAAAATCAACAAGTCCCCCAATAAATTAAGAAGTCCCACAACAATTTATCCTTGCCAATTATAAAATTCGAGTATGACTCAGTCCACAAATACCCTAGGAATTACAGTAGTAGCAATGTCCCTTTCCCAACTATAGAATTGAAGTATTACTCAGCAAATAAATATCCTTAGAATGACAGCAGTAACAATGTCTTTTTCGCACACTATATGATTCAAATTTTATTCAGTCAATACTCAATCAAACAGTAATCAAAAAAGAATAAAGGATAAAGATGAGCAACATACCTATTGGTGGAGGACAGAACCCAGTACAAGAATGAAATTGCAAAGTGTGCTAGTGTGGGGTGGTGTGGAAGTGTGATTTGGGAAGAAATTTTGGAGGAGGGTTTGGCCGAAAATGGTGGAGGGAGTGCCAAAATAGTTAGGGATTTGGAGAAGAATGAGAGAAGGTGGAAGTTTCTGGGTGAGATGTTATCCCGCGAACTAGAAATTTGAAGAATTTTTTATGTGACACGGCCCCAACACGGCCATGTAGTGTGGCCATGTTGGGCTTGGGTAAAGAACACGTGGGTGGCACTAGGGGTATTGATTTGATACGGGAGTGTCACGATTATGTAATTGACTGTGTTTAAAGGGCAAAGAGTGCATTAAGTGACATGGGAATGAACACGCCCGTGTGTGTGACTGTGTTCGTGACATGGCATGTGAAGAGACTTACCTGGGCATGGACATGGTCATGCCTAAGGATGCTTTGGTTCTGACCATGTGACACGGGGGTAGACACAGTCGTGTAACTGGACGTGTCCTCTCCTCTGGATTCTTTGCATGATGTACACGCCCCTGACCAATTGACATGGGTATAGACATGACCATGTCACTGAATGTGCCCTCCTCTTGGATCCTCTATATGATGCACACGGGGTAGGGCACGGTCGTGTTCTACACTCTAAACTGAGTGCTGAACTCTTACTGCACTCAATAATCTGCATTAGTGTCTCCAACAAAACCTACACCAGAAAAATAGGATATGAATCTCCCATTTAGCTAAAAACTAACTAAGAAACTGAGAGAAAACAACAAATCATCAAGAGAATTAAGATAAAAATAAAATACTAGATATTGGGTTGCCTCCCAACAAGCGCTTCTTTAAAGTCATTTAACTGGACTTAGGTACTGAGGAGCTATTGTAGGGGGTCTTGGAGGTGACAAGCATCTTGGGAAAGCTCTTGGATGCTAGCACCATGGTATAGCTTCAACCTTTGCCCATTGACCTTGAAGGTTCCTTTTTTCTAGATGAGTGACTTCAACGGCACCATAAGGGAATACTTGCTTCACCATGAAGGGGCCTGACCATCTAGACTTGAGTTTGCTTGGAAACAATCTAATGTGTGAGTTAAAGAGTAGCACTTAGTCCCAGGTTGAAACTCTTTAGGAGATTTAATGCATTGGTCATGCCACTTCTTTGTCCTTTTCTTGTACAACTTTGAACTTTCATAAGCAGTATCTCTCCACTCTATCAGTTGATTCAACTAGAGCAACCGCTTTTCACCTGCACTAGACAAGTCGTAGTTAAGGAAGTTTATTGCCCAATAAGCCTAATACTCTAGCTTTACAGGTAAATGACAAGACTTCCCATAAACAAGTTTGTAAGGGGAAGTACCAATGAGGGTCTTGAAACCAGTTCTATAAGCCCATAGAGCCTCATTTAATTTTAAGGACCATTCCTTTCTAGATCGCTCTACAGTCTTTTTCAGTATTCGTCTAAGTTCCCTATTTGTCACCTCTACTTGGCCACTGGTTTGGGGATGATAAGAGGTAGCTACTTTATGAGTGACACCATATTTCTTTAAGGTACTATCTAGTCGTTGGTTACAGAAGTAGGTACCTCTGTAACTAATGATAGCTCTAGGTGCTCCAAACCTAGTGAATAATTTCCTAAGGAACTTAACAACTACCCTAGCATCATTGGTAGGCAAAGCTTGAGCTTCTACCCATTTAAATACATAATCTACTGCAACTAGGATATATTTGTTCCCATAAGACGAAGGAAAAGGACCAATGAAGTCAATGCCCCAGACATCAAAGACTTCACACACGAATATGTTGGTTTGGGGCATTTCATCCTTCTTAAAGATGTTACCTGTGCACTGGCAATTGTCACATTGCTTTACATACCTATGAGCATCCTTAAACAAGGTAGGCCAATAAAAACCTGACTCTAGGACTTTCTTTGCTGTCCCATTGGCTTGCTAATGTTCTCCAGTTGGACCCTTATGGCAATGCTCCAGGATATTTTTGGTTTCCGGATAGGCAACACAGTGCCTTATCTTTTGGTCAGCACAAATACGAAATAGATAGGGGTCTTCCCAAAGGTAGTATTTCAAATCAGAGAAGAATTTCTTCTTCTGTGAATGAGTTAACTCCTTTGGCAGAACCCTACTTGCAAGGTAGTTAGCAAAATTAGCAAACCAAGGAATGTCTTTTACCTCTATTTAATATAGTTGTTCATTTGGAAATTTGTTATTCAAGTCCTCTTCCACTAACCCCTTTTTTCTAGGAGTTCCAAACGAGACAGGTAGTCTGCTGCTAAGTTCTCGGTTCCCTTACGATCTCGGATCTCCAAGTCAAACTCCTGCAACAACAAAACCCAACATATTAGTCGAGGCTTAGCATCATTTTTGCTTAAAAGATACCTTAGTGCTGAGTGATCAGTATACACAATAACTTTAGATAGAATAAGATAGCATCTAAATTTGTCTAAAGAATAAACTACTACAAGCAACTCATTCTCAGTGGTAGTGTAGTTATTCTGAGCATCAATCAAAGTTTTACTTGCATAGTAAATAGGTCGGAAGTGCTTGTCCCTGTGCTGTCCCAAAACTGCTCCTACTGCAAAATCACTTGCATCACACATTAGTTCAAATGGTAATGACCAATCAGGTGTAACCATAATAGGAGCAATAGTTAATTTGTCTTTAAAAGTGTTAAATGCAATCATACAATCATCATTAAAGACAAAAGGTACATCATTTTCAAGCAACTTAGTAAGAGGTCTAGCTATCTTAGAAAAATCTTTAATAAATCTTCTATAGAAGCCAGTATGACCTAGAAAACTCCTAACTACCTTTACAGAAATGGGTGGTGGCAGTTTAGCTATGGTCTCTATTTTTACTCTATCGACTTTTATACCCTTACTAGAGATTTTATGACCTAATATTATACCCTCTTGAACCATAAAATGACATTTCTCCTAATTCAGGACCAAATTAGTTTCCTCACACCTCTCAAGGACTCTAGCTAAGTTATGCAAGCATAATTCAAAAGAGTTATCAAAGACAGAGAAATCGTCCATAAATACCTCCATGTCCTCAACCAATTAATCGAAGATTGCCATCATACACCTTCGAAAGGTGGCAGGGGCATTACACAACCCAAATGATATTCTTCTATAAGTAAACGTACCATAACAACACGTGAAGGTTGTCTTCTCCTGATCTTCTAGGGCAATGGGTATCTGGAAGTACTGATAAACAATATTTTTATATGTTATTTGGCCTTTTTGTCTAGTGTTTTTCATCTTCTCCTATGCTTAATTTCTTAACTTAGGCCATATTTTGTGATTTGGGGTTTCAGGTTAGGCTTTAGGGTTTTTTATCATTCAGCATTGTCTTTTGGACCCTATCTTGGTATTTGTGGTATATCTTGAGCTTCAAATCTCAAAAAATTATGATTTCAATCTTGTAGGAAAGCTAAGACACAGAACTACAACTATTGTGAAGACCTAATTTCCATCCAGAGGTTTCTTAATGGTGCCCTGACCCGAAGAAGTCAGCACTCGGACTTGTGGGCCGAACCTACTTATTCAGGCTCATTTCCCTAATCTGAAGTACAATCCATGCAAAGGAGAGCTCATTTTGAAGCTAAGAGGCAAGCCTACACGGTGGGGCAGTTTAGTTATTGACCATGGGTGGTTATAGATGCCAATTAGGGTATAGAATAGTACAGATCTAAAAGGGAGGTAGTTACTTTCTTTGCCTCTTTTGGTTTTCTAGAAACACTTTTCTCTTTTCACTTTTCACTATTCTATTGCTTCCTTCTTCCATTGGAGCTTGGATTTGATGGCCATGGAGGAGTAGAACTTCTGTAACCGAGCTAGACTCCTAATTGAATTCAATTTGATTTTGAGATTTTGTATTTATTTGATTCAAGTTTAATGTAATTCTATTCTTCTTTGGATTTCTGTCTTGCCTTGGTTTTTGTATGGATTTATGGAGATTTCTGTTATTCATATGGATTTTGAGTTATGAAATGGAATTTAGGTTGATGAATCTTTCTTCTACTACATGAATCCAGAGAAGGTTTGCTAATTGAAGTTCGGTTTTAGGTTAAACAACTAATTACAAATTCTGTGCGATTGCAAAGATTGGTGATGTATGTGGTTAAATCAAATTCTTAATGATAATTCAGTAGGAGCACTTGGTTATAATTAGAGATTTCGGTTATGACTAAATTCAATTAGCAGTGCCGAATTAAGTATTGATTAATCGTGTTCAATCTAGGATGAATCAAACCAATTCTTGATGGATGTTTAGTGAGGTTGCGTTTTTAATTAATTAAATTAATCTTTGTTCAATTCTATAATTTACATTTGGCAATATATTTTGTGTTTGAAAATCCCCGATTAGTAGCCTTGAAATTATTAATTAGTCATTGCATTCCCTAAGAGACTTCCCGGATTAGCCATGTATTGCATTCTTTATAGGAGATTTGGTTTAATTTTGTTGGAACGCAATAATTCCGACCAAATTTTGGCACCGTTGTCGGGGATTGTCAATGTTATTTGGTAATTTCAAGACCCCTGTGTGAATTCATATGCCTTGTTTCCAGTTTTTATTTGTTTTCCCTGTGATTTGGCCTGAATTAGGGTACGGCAAGAATTTTGAATGAATTTTTTTATCTCCGATTGACCTAAAAATTGATCAATTGAAGGAAAATGGTCAAATGATCAAAGCTCATTGATTTTCTATGAGCGCCACCCTGTTTTGGCCAAATTCCACCGTTTAGACAACTTTTCCATTCTTAAAGATTTTTTATTTGATTTTTGAGTTGCATTTTGTCATAGTTTTCATTCTATGGTGGTCTCTCATTTTTTAAAAATGTTTAGATACCTTAACTAACCTTATTTTATGATGTTTTTGCCTCTGTTTAGTGCATTTTGTGTGTTTCTGTTTAGTCCATTTCTGTCACTTTTTGTGTGTCTTTGTCTGTTGTTGTATGTTTTGGTATTTTGTCCATTTTTGTGCATGGTGCATGACTAGGTCCTCATGCAATGAATTGTGTGAATTGGATTCTGAAGTTGATAAAACTTTCCATACCCTCCAAAGGATGTCTAGGAGAAGAATAGTTAGTAATCATGTTGTTACTATGGCTGGCAATAACATGAATCATGTTAATCTTGTTAATAATATGGCTGACAATAATATGCATGCTAGAGCTAGGACTCTTATGGAACTTGCTGCCCCAGATGTGACATAACAACCCTTAGGCATTCAATATCCTGAGTTAGAGTAGCCTTTGAACTTAAGTCTAGACTAATATACTTGTTGCCAAGATTTCATGGTCTTGTAGGTGAAGACCCTCATAGGCATTTAAAGGAGTTTCATGTGGTGTGCTTAACCATGAAACCACAAGGCATTCTAGAGGAACACATCAAACTCAGGGCATTTCCATTCTCACTAGCAGATGTGGCCAAGGATTGGTTGTACTATCTTTCTTCAGGTTCTATCACTTCTTGGAATGACATGAAGCGGTTGTTCCTAGAGAAATTCTTCCCTGCCTCTAGAACTGCAGTTGTTCGGAAAGATATTTGTGGCATTAGGCAAATGACAAGAAAGACACTCTATGAGTACTGGGAGAGGTTCAAGAAACTATGTGCTAGCTGTCATCATCACCATATTAGTGACCAATTGCTCATTCAATATTTCTATGAGAGATTGCTGCCTTTGGAGAGAAATATGATAGATGCGGCTAGTGGAGGTGCATTAGTAGACAATACCCTTGTTGCAGTTAGAGAACTCATAGCTAACATGGTTGTCAACTCTCAGCAATTTGGCACTAGAATACCACTTGCCAAAGGGGTCAATGAAGCTCAAGTGTCATATGCAGACCAGAATAGGATGGAGCATAGGTTTGATGACATAACTTCCTTTGTTAGACAGTTGGCAATGGGGCAACATCAACCAACCATGCAACTGGTGTAGCCAATCTGACTTTGTGGCATCTGTGCTTGCTCCTCCCACCCCACTAATATTTGTCCTACCCTTCAAGAATATGCTTCTATTATTCCTAACCAAACAGCAGCAACAGCCAATGTTTTTCCCAACAAGCCTTAGTACTTTCAATCTTAGTACTACCAACTTAACCAACCAAGACATGACCCTTTCTTTACCACATATAACCCTGGTTGGAGAGACCACCCAAACCTGAGGTATGGCAACATGCAGCCACAACAGCAGCCTTATTCCCAGCCTTACCAATCATACTAAAGACCACCAGGATTCTAAAATAGACCACAACCTTTCTAACCTGCCAAGCAACAAGCAACCATTTCTGACCAATCTGAACCTACCCTAGAAGAGCTCATGAAATAGTTAGCAGCCAATAACCTCCAATTCCAGTAGAGTACTGGAGCCACAATACAAAATTTGGAAACTCAAATTAGCCAACTAGCTTTTTCAATTAGTCAACTGCAAGCCCAAGGTTCTAGCCAATTTCCCTCACAAACTATTCACAATCCAAAAGGGAATGTGACTACAATCATTCTTAGGAGTGGCAAGTCAATTCCAGATCTTGCACCTACAGTTCAGAGTAAACCGATTATGCCAAATAAACCTGTTTCTGACCCTAGTAGCAGTTCAAGCCAGAGTCCCACTCTAGAGATGACACAGCAGCAGAAAAATACTCATTCTGTGCATCAAGCTTTCCCACAGAGAGCCATCTAGAAAATTAGATGAAGTAGAGAAAGAAAGAGAGCTTCTGAAGACATTTAGAAGAGTTGAAATCAACATTCCCTTGCTAGAGGCAATCAGGCAAATTCCTAAATATGTAAAGTTTTTGAAGGAGATGTGCACTCATAAGAGGAAGCTAAAGGGTAATGAACGAGTCAGTATGGGCCAGAATTTTTCTGCCATCATTCAACCTATGTCTCAAAAGTGTCAAGATCCTGGAACTTTTACTATACCATGTGTCATTGGAAACTGCAAATTTGAGGATGCTATGCTGGACCTTGGAGCTTCTATCATTGTCATGTCAAAGTCAATTTTTCAGTCACTTAGACTCAAACCCTTGCAACCAATAGGAGTAGTGATTCAACTAGCCAATAAAAGTAATGCCTATCCTGTTGGCCTAATTGAAGATGTGCTAGTCCGAGTTAATGAGTTGATATTCCTAGCAGACTTTTACATTCTAGATATGGAGGGCGAGTCAACAAGCAGTAGAACCTCAATCATTCTTGGGAGGCCTTTCCTCAAGACCGCCAGAACCAAAATAGATATGCATGCCGGAACTCTCTCCATGGAGTTCGGTGATAGTATAATGCAGTTTAATATTCTTGATGCCATGAAATACCTCATGGAAGACCATTCTCTTTACTGCATTGATATTCTTGATGAGCTGGTTGTTAAAGTTTATGATAGTTTTCGCTCTGAATTTCCTGAGTTGCTTCTTTTGGATGATTCTATATGTTGTAGTTGTGTTAGTAATGACATTTGCTCTGTTTGCTTTGAAATTGTTGCATTCTTAGAGAGTGATGATTCTGTCAATGAAGTTGTAGTAGTAGTTGATGATCTTGCAATGGTAGTTGATGCTAAGTATGCAAAGATTTGTGCAGTAGATGCAGCAGCCATGAAATTACTCCCTTCCATAGAGCAGCCACCCAAACTAGAGCTTAAATCCTTCCCTAAGCATCTGAAGTATGAATTTTTTAGAGTAGAATGAGCAGCTGCCAGTAATTATAGATCAAAATCTTCAACCTGTCCAAGAAGAAAAATTGTTGCATATTTTGAGGCAGCACAAGAGGGCAATTGGGTGGACACTTGCCGATATACTTGGCATTACTCCTTCTACTTGCATGCACAAAATTTTACTTGAAGAATGTGCTAAGTCAGTGAGGTAGCCACAAAGCAGACTCAACCCACTGATTATGGATATGGTTAAAAAGGAAGTAATCAAGCTTCTTCAAGCTGGTATCATCTATCCAATCTCAAACAACAAATTGGTGAGTCCAGTGTAAGTTGTCCCAAAGAAGTCAGGAGTGACAGTAGTGGCCAATCAGTATAATGAGCTTATCACCACTTGAGTTCAAAATAGCTGGAGGGTCAGTATATATTATAGAACACTCAATTAGGCCACCCGTAAAGATCATTACCCACTTCCCTTAATTGATTAGATGTTGGAGCGGCTAGCAGGGAAGTCACACTACTATTTTTTGGATGGGTTTACTGGCTACTTTCAGATCCACATTGCACTTAAGGATCAGGAGAAGACCACATTCACTTGTCCATTTGGCACTTTTTCATACCGGAGGATGCCATTTGGTCTTTGCAACGCTCCAGGTATCTTCCAACGTTGTGTGATTAGTATCTTTTCTAATTTTATAGAAAACTGTATGGAGGTATTCATTGATGATTTCACTGTTTATGACTCTTCCTTTAATGACTGTCTAGATAGCTTGTCTAGAGTTCTGCATAGGTGCATTGAAACTACTCTTGTTCTGAATTTTGAAAAATGTCATTTTATGGTAGAACAAGGTATAGTTTTAAGCCATGTAGTCTCTAACAAGGGCATAAAGGTAGATCTTGCCAAGATTGATGTTATTGCTTCTTTGCCTTACCCCGCATGTGTGCGGGAAGTTCGTTCTTTTCTTGGTCATGTAGGATTCTACTAGCGCTTCATCTGCGACTTCAACAAAATCCTCGTGGGAATGATATCCGTACTCGATTAAGCTATTCTACAAAACGATAGGTACACTTGCCTAGAGTGATTGTAGTATTGATTTAATTGAATACAATTCTAAATTGAAACATCAAGTTTTTGGCGCCGTTGCTAGGGAACTATAATATTATGAACGTTTACTTTCTATTACTCTAATCATTTTATTTTCTTTAGACAAATTATGGTTAGTCTTGAACCTCTTTCTTATCATTGTTTGTGGTTGATCTTTGCAGTAGCTAGTTTTATTGTGTACGACACGAAGTAGTAAGAATAAGCTATTTGAGTTGAATGTAGAAATTGAGTGCACATTGGTGAGAAAATCAAGGAACAAGGCTATTCTACTACAAGGTCAAACATCTGAGCCTATTTTCGAAGAAGAACCTACCATGGCTGAGCAAGAAAGACCACGAACCATGGGAGATTATGGAAGGCCATCAACTGTTGAAACTGAGTCTAGCATAACTAGACCTCCAGTGAATGCCAACAACTTTGAAATCAAGCCAAACATCATCCAGATGGTGCAGCAGCTTGTGCAATTCAATAGGCTGCCGGATGAAGACTCTTATACTCACATCACAAATTTCTTGGAGATTTGTGATACTTTTAAAATCAATGGAGCTTGTGAGGATGCAATTAGATTGATGCTTTTTCCCTTTTACACTGAGGGGTAAAGTAAAATCATGGTTAAAGATATTGCCTCTAGGTTCTATCAAGACATGGGATGAGCTCACCGAGAGATTTCTAAATCGGTACTTCCCTCCAGCAAGAACAGCAAAGCTTAGAAATGATATCTTCTCCTTCCAACAATTAGATGGTGAAACACTTTACGAAGTATGGGAGAGATGGAAGGAATTGCTGAGAAAATGCCCACATCATGGGCTAGATTTGGGAGTTCAGATGTAAGCTTTTCACAGTGGTCTCAGTTTTGGGACTAGACAGCTTATTGATTCTTCCTCAGAAGGAACCATAAGCTTTAAAACTCCTGAAGAACTACAGACGTTGATCGAGAACATTTCTATGAACAACTACCAGTGGGGGAATCAAAGAATGAATGTTAGATCAGGAGGAGTGCGCAATATGGATATTGTCACCTCTTTAGAGGCGAAAATTGAGACTCTGACTAAGAAGATTGATAATCTTGGCATACCTACTCCACCATCACTTGTTATGAACTGTGATATTTACGGGGGGGCATTTTAACCATGAATGCCAAGCACCCACCTCAGGACCAGCAGTAGAACAAGCAGATTATTTAGGAAATCGAATGCCCAATAATCCTACTCTAACACGTATAATCCAGGATGGAGAAATCACCCGAATTTTTCTTGGAGTAATCAAGGACAGCAAAGACAAGGTCCTCTGCCTGCATTTCAACAACCCCCTAACCCACCACAAAAGCTAACCATTGAAGATCAACTTTCTAAAGTCATAACAGCATCAGAAGGCCGGTTTAAAAGCATTGAAACAACTTTGAGAAATCAAGAGGCTTCCATCCACAACCTTGAAACTCAAATTGGTCAGCTAGCCAAGTTGATTTTAGAAAGACCACCAAGGACTTTACCTAGCTATACCGAGCCAAATCCTAAGGAACCTTCAAGGTCAATGGGCAGAGATTGAAGTTATACCATGGTGCTGACATCCAAGACCTTTCCCGAGATGCTTGTCACCTCCAAGACCCCTTGCAGTAGTTCCTCAGTCCCTAAGTCTAGCTAAATGACCGTAAGGAAGCACTTGTTAGGAGGCAACCCAACGTTTAGTGTTTTGCTTTTATCTTCATTTTCATTGTGATTTATTTTTGATTGTGTTTTCAAGGTTCTTAGTTAGTTTTATCCTGATTTTTCTTTGTGATTAGTGTTTTTCTGGTGAAGGTTTTGTTGGAAGCAACACTTAATACAGAATAGAGTTCAGTACTCAGTTCAGAGTGCAGACACGGTCAGAAACACGGGCGTGTCCAACCCCATGTGCGTCTTACAGAGACTTCAACTAGAGAACATGGTCATTGACATGGCCGTGTCATCAAGCGTGTGCATCATATAGATAGCTCAGGAATAGAACACGACCTGTGACATGGCCGTGTTCCTTCCCGTGTGGATTGCCCAGAATCAGATCATCTCGTGACACGGCCATGTCCATCCCAAGTAAGTATCTAAGCATGCCATGTACTAACACGGCCACATAGCACGGTCATGTTCAACCTGTGTCACTTAAAGACATTTCTACTCTTGAAACATGGCCCGATACACAGGTGTGTCAATCCCATATTGCACTAACACTTCACTGCCACGTGCGTGTGAGGAACCTGTGTTTCCTAGCTATACCCAACATGCCCACATAACATGGCTATGTTGTGGGCGTGTCACAGTACCCCTTTTAAATTTTTGAATTACGGGTCACTCCTCACACTTCAACAAATCCCAAATTCTCTTAATCCTTTCCAAAAATCTCAACCCCACCGGCACTCATACCATCATTTCTGGCCAAACCCCTATCCTTAAAGTCCCAATTTTCTGCTTAATCGCACTTCCCCACCACCCTACCCTTACTCATTCTGTCGAGTTATTCTTCTATTGCAATTTCGAATTCTCTTTGCTACACCCGCAGGTATGTGTTTTCCTTCACTGTCATCTATTATTTCTGACTTTTTAATGGGGTGATTGTTGCGTACTGCATGTTTTATTCTAAGAGGAAATGTGAGGAATTTTGTTTTATTCTGAATGAGGGGATCCTACTACCAAAATTGTTGATTTTGGGTTCCTTATTGCTTTTAGAAACTGTTGATTGTGAGGAATTTGTTGCTTTCTTCTGCAATTACTGTTATAGTAGCATTGTTGTTACGTAAAAAGTGTACTCAAGTGCACATGTCGTAATCAAATAATAAAGAAGTGAGATAAAGTATTGTCTCACGGAGACGATGGCTACTAAGTACCAAAATTATGTGTATTCTAATTTTATCTAGATAATGAATGAGTGAATTATTGTGATAATTAAATGCAAGCTGTAAACAAAGAATAATTACTGTAAAATGAGTAAGAATATGGTGAGAGAGTATCTAGGGTTTCGATTTCACCATAGCTAGTCTGGATCTTTATTCCAAATTCATTAACCAACAACAATCTTCCTAATTGCTAGCCAAGAACCCTAAGTTATTTATTAGCCTTTCCCAAGGTCAAATAAATATATTCTCAACTATAAACTCATTATATTCTTATGTGAATTGCGAATAATCTAAGAATTCAATTAGTTCTATGGTTTTTTTTTAACGGCTACATAAACCATAAAGGTATATTCCTATCCCTTATGCAATTTCTGTTCTTAATCACTATGGTCTTCAATTACAATTAACTTCCCAGTATCATTGTAATTACCAAATCATCTAAATTGATGGCTAGTCAAACAGAAGCTTTAAGCATGGAGATTAAAAAGTCAATTGAACAAGACGGTCTTTTGATTAATTCATTAGAAATTACAATCCGTCTTAAACTAGGCTACATCTCCACCCTAGATGGTGGAATTAGTTCATAATGAATGCAGAAAATAACTTTACACACAGATTAGCCATCAGTTACAAGAGAGAGATGAAGAAATAAACTATTAGATGTGATGATTCGATGCCGAAAATATCGATATTCAAGCTTCAATCCTCTTCTCCTCTTGCCTCTTCTCTCAAAAGTGTGGAACCCTAATTTAGACTTTAAGAGTCATATTTATAGGTCCTAGGAAGTTTAGGAGAAAAATGAATTAAAATAAAATAAGAGTCCTAATGAAATTAGGAAGCCTAGAAGTCAAATCCCGAGTTGACCGTCGGGGGCTGCAGCCTTGGGTTTGGGCGCTGCTGCCTCCCGGTGAGTGTTGCGGCCTCCTGATAGAGGGCTGCGGCCTTCGAGTTTCTGCCTTAAGGGTGCTGCAGCACCCTAGCTTCTATATGACCTTTGGTTTTCTTCTCAAATAGGGGGTTGCAGCACCCATGTTGCTGTGCTGCCTTCATCCCAAATTTGCCAAAACTTGCTCTTTTTGACACCGAAAAAATACCAAAGTGACTTCCAAAGACTTCTAACTTAAAAACCTATAAAAGAAATATTACTTCGTAAGAATCAAACTCAAAATATCCTAGAACAAACAATTAACAAGGTAGATAAATACAGGATAAGTGGTATAAAACCAACTTATCAAATACCCCCAAACTTGAGATTTGCTAGTCCTTGTGCAAAACAAAGAATTAAACTAACAAAGTTAACAACAATAACACACATGAGTGACAACATAATTCTACTAACCAAATAAGCCTTAAGGATAAAAATTAATCATAGTTGAAGGAAAAGGCATCATATCATGAAAGTGTATAAATTAATTCAAATGCAAGTTGTAACTCACTAATAATCTCCTTGAGTGTGTGTGTGTAACCCTTTACAAATGACCTCTTGCACTATGAATAAGTTTATACATTCTCACCCAAGCAATTAGACCTCTAAATAAAGCACATGAGGAACTCCATAGGCTAGTTTTTCATGCCACTCTCCACCAATGTAGGCTAGTCACAACATCAAAGATTAAAAAGGCTTTTCAAGATTATAATGAATGGCTAAGGTTAAGGTGAGATAAAGGATAATCAATGAGGTTCATTCACACATGACACAAAACCAATCTAGGCTTTTGGAGCCCTTCTTCACTAGTTTTCACCCAACTTTTTCACTTTGATTATTTTCCTCTTTTTTACTTGATTGTGCTTCTCTTCACTCTTTCTTTTCTTTGAATGCTTGACTTCACCCCCAAACTTATTATCTTTTAATGATCAAAGAGGTGTATCAATTTTTTTCTTTTTCGAGTCAAGAAGCAATAATCTAGTTTCTTTTATTCAAAGCTCAACACTCCTCCCATCCACCCTCATTTATCCATATGCTCTCAATACTTTTCCTAAACTGATAATATGTCATGAATGCAAGGTTAGAAAAGTTATTCAAGGGTTAGGTTAAAGTAGGGGTCACAAAGAAAATGTTACAAGTAGGCTTAATTGAGGTGACTAGAGATAGAAATAATGCAAGGGTCGGCTTGAAAGGCTCAAACTATCCAAACAATGCCTAAATCATCTCTCTAACGTTGCATAACCTAGGATTTCACTTCAAGTGGCATTCAAACTAGTTCTAGAGTCCTATGAGGTCATATAAGCACTAAGCATGCCTAAACCTTTTTTCAAATCAAGCAAAGAATGCAAATGCTTAGGGCTATGTACTCAATATGTCAAGAAAATACAAGTTAAGTCAAAAACTAGCACAAGAATCACACATACACACAAACATAACATGCATAATTTTTCAAGAGCTATGAACAATTACAATCATTTTTACCATTGGCCCTAGGTTTTCAAACTTCATTATCACTCAAAACAACACAAACTATAATGACAAATCTACTAATTACGCAACCTAATAA
Source organism: Cercis canadensis (assembly GCA_003255065.1). NCBI lineage: Eukaryota > Viridiplantae > Streptophyta > Magnoliopsida > Fabales > Fabaceae > Cercis > Cercis canadensis. Next base: position 190,799 of record QAOA01003015.1, read on the forward strand.
CAAAAAGAAAGTAAAGGCAAACAAAAAGAAGAAATTCAACAATTTCCACCCCCAAACTTAAGACTAACATTGTCATCAATGTTAAGCAAATTAAAAGAGAAAGTATAGAAAACTCTCATGGATAAGAGGTGGATCAATGTTCGATTGGAATGGGAATGAATGCTGAAAATCTAGCTTTTATTACTTCCACACCTGAAAATTAACAAAACTAAAGAAAAGTTAAACCTAACACATAACTAAAGACATAAGATAAAAATCTACGAAATCAACAAAACAAAACAAAAAGGAAGGGTTAAGAAAATGGGTTGCCTCCCAAAAAGCGCTTGGTTTATAGTCCTCAACCAAACTTTCTCTGAAATAAATTAGCCAGGATAAAAAATGGTGGTGGAGGTCTTTTGGAACTTCACTCCACTATCTCCATTAGCCTTAGATTGTTGGCTATTCTCCTTTAATCTTCATACTTCGTTTCCATCACCATAGCAAGAAGACTTCTTGAGGTACTCCAAAAAGATCTTTTTGAATGAGGGTTTCTTTTTCTTTTTGTTCTTACGAGACTCAACTCGAGGTAAGGACCCAGCCACTTGATTTATTGGGATTTTCTCATCTTTAAACTCTGAATCAGGTGGCTTTTCCTTTTTAGACATCCCCTCAATGCAAGCTTCAAGTGGCTTTTTTACGGAGTTTTCTTGAGACACTTCTTTGGTGCTTCCCTCTATTGTGTCAATTTTGAAGCACCTATTCATCCAGTGCTTCTCTTTGGTGCTTCTCTTCATCCGGGTGTTTAGTTTCTTTGAACACTTTGAAGGAGACTTGATCACCTTGAACTCTCAAGGTGAGTTGCCCTTTCTGCACATCAATAAGAGCTTTCCCAGTTGCCAAGAAGGGTCGACCAAGGATGATGGGAATCTCCTGATCTTCCTCCATATCAAGCACCACGAAATCCGCTGGGAAGATAAACTTGTCCACTTTTATGAGCACATCTTCTAGGATTCCTCTGGGGTACTTGAGCGATCGATCCGCTAATTGAAGAGTAATAGAGGTCGGCTTTGCTTCTCCTAGTCCAGGTTTCCTGTAAACAGGTAAAGGCATTAAATTAATAGAGGCACCTAACTCACATAATGCTTTACCAAAGAAAATATCACTTGTAGTGCAAGGAATAATGAAACTCCCTTGGATCTTTGACCTTTGGAGGTAACTTTTTCTGGAGGATGGCACTGCACTCTTCAGTAAGTGCGACTATTTCATAGTCCCCTAACCTCCTCTTGTTAGTGGGAATCTCCTTCATAAACTTCACATAACTTGGCATTGTGCCAATGCCTTTGCAAACGGTATGTTGATGTGGAGTTTCTTAAAAACCTCAAGAAATTTAGAGAACTGTTTGTCCATGTTTTGCTTCTGAAACCGATGTGGAAAAGGAACTTAGGGTTTGTAAGGTGGAGGATTGTCAAGAAATAGTATGGACTTAGGTTGCTGTTCCTCCACAATCTTGCCCTTTAGTGTCTCCTTTGAAGGTACAACAGTCACATTATTATTTTCTATGTCTTTTTCTATTGTTGTAGCTTTTCTTTTCGGTTCCTCTAATATTTTTTCATCTCTTAGAGTTATTGGATGGACTTGCTCTTTGGGGTTTCTTTTTGTATTACTAGGCAAAGACCCTTGTTCTCTAAATGAGAGCAATTTAGAGATTTGCCTCACCTGCACCTCTAAATTCTGAATAAAAGCCGCTTGATTTTAAAGTGTAGTGTCTGTCCTTGTCATAAACTGAGTGGTATTCACTGTGAGTTGAGCAAGAGCGTCTTCTAGTGAAATCTTAGGTGGTGTGGGAGCTTGCATCTGAGGTTGAGAATATGGCTGGAATCTTCATGGCGTAACCACATTTTGAGAATTTTTTCAGGAGAAATTTGGGTGGTTTCTCCATCCTGGATTANCTTTAGTGTCTCCTTTGAAGGTACAACAGTCACATTATTATTTTCTATGTCTTTTTCTATTGTTGTAGCTTTTCTTTTCAGTTCCTCTAATATTTTTTCATCTCTTAGAGTTATTGGGTGGACTTGCTCTTTGGGGTTTCTTTTTGTATTACTAGGCAAAGACCCTTGTTCTCTAAATGAGAGCAATTTAGAGATTTGCCTCACCTACACCTCTAAATTCTGAATAAAAGCCGCTTGATTTTAAAGTGTAGTGTCTGTCCTTGTCATAAACTGAGTGGTATTCACTGTGAGTTGAGCAAGAGCGTCTTCTAGTGAAATCTTAGGTGGTGTGGGAGCTTGCATCTGAGGTTGAGAATATGGCTGGAATCTTGATGGCGTAACCACATTTTGAGAATTTTTTCAAGAGAAATTTGGGTGGTTTCTCCATCCTGGATTATATGTATTTGAATATGGGTTCCCTTTCCTGTTAGAATTCCCCACATACTGAGCTTCCTCAAAAGACGGAGATGCTTTCGATGTCACAACTGGGCAATCAGCACTTGAGTGTTCACCATGACAAACTTCACAAGCAGCAGTGGATGAGTGAATGACATTAGCTGTGAGGGTGCCCAAGTGTTTGGCAATTGAGTCCATCTTGGTAGTGAGAACAACAAAGGGATCTACAATAAGCTTTCTTGGCTAGAGTCTTCTCAGAAGGCCATTGGCGAGCATTATCTGCCATTTGATCAAGCAGCTGGATAGCTTCCTCAGCCGTTTTCTCCATAAGTGAACCACTTGTAGCAGCATCAAGTAAGGTTCAAGTGGTGTCATTCAAACCATTGTAGAAGGTTTGAATTTACATCCACCCCTGTAAGCCATGATGTGGGCATTTTCTCATCAAACCCTTGAATCGCTCCCATGCCTCATGCAAAACTTCTATCTCATGTTGAGCAAAAATGTTGATGTCGTTTCTCATTCTAGCAGTTCTCGCTGGAGGAAAGAATTGTGTCAAGAATTGTGTCGTCATTTCATCCCAAGTGCTAATGGATCCTGGTGGAAAGGAGTATAGCCAACTTCGTGCCTCATCCTTCAATGAAAAGGGAAATAGACACAATTTGAGGGCATCATCAGTAACGCTATTGAACTTGAAAGTGTCACAAATCTCCAGAAATCCTGCCAAGTGCACATTTGCATCTTCGGTTGCAAAGCCACCAAATTGATTGGCTTGCACCATTTGGATGACACTTAGCTTCATTTCAAAGGAATTTGCAGCGATGGTTGGCCTAGTGATCCCTGAGATTTGGACAGGTCCCGTTTGAAATCCATAGTGCTTCAAAGGTCTTTGGGCAACCACTGGTGGTGGTGGTGGATTTTCTCTAGCATTCTCCATAGTGAGTTGAGATGGTCAAGATGCACTTCTCCTTTCCCTTCGGTTTCTTCTATAAGTCTTCTTGATTTCAGAATCCAAGGGAATCAAATTCAATTGCCCCGAATTTCTAATGCACTAGAAAGAATTACTTGAAAAGTACAAACACCACTGGATCACAAAAATAAAATAAAATCTAGATTAAGATTAAAATACTTTAGTATTGATATTACTAGACGCACAGTCCCCGGCAACGGTGCCAAAAACTTATTACGTAAAAAGTGTATGCAAGTGCGCATGTTGTAATCAATTAATAAAGAAGTGAGATAAAGTATCGTCTCACGGAGACTCTGGCTACTAAGTACCAAAATTATGTGTATTCTAATTTTATCTAGACAATGAATGAGTGAATTATGGTGATAATTAAATGTAAGCTGTAAACAAAGATAATTATTGTAAAATGAGTAAGAATATGGTGAGAGAGTATCTAGGGTTTCGATTTCACCATAGTTAGTCCGGATCTTTATTCTTAATTCATTAATCAACAACAATTTTCCTAATTGCTAGCCAAGAACCGTAAGTTATTTATTAGCCTTTCTCAAGGTCAAACAAATATATTCTCAACTATGAACTCACTATATTCCTATGTGAATTGCAAATAATCTAGGAATTCAATTAATTCTATGGTTCTTTTTTAATGGCTACATAAACCATAAAGGTATATTCCTATTCCTTATGCAATTTATGTTCTTAATCACTATGGTCTTCAATTACAATTAACTTCCCAATATCATTGTAATTATCAAATCATCTAAATTGATGGCCAGTCAAATAGAAGCTTTAAGTATGGAGATTAAAAAGTCAATTGAACAAGACGGTCTTTTGATTAATTCATTAGAAATTACAATCCGTCTTAAACTAGGCTACATCTCCACTCTAGATGGTGGAATTAGTTCATAATGAATGCAGAAAATAACTTTACACACAAATTAGCCATCAGTTACAAGAGAGAGATGGAGAAATAAACTATTGGATGTGACGATTCAATGCCGAAAATATCGATCTTCAAGCTTCAATCCTCTTCTCCTCTTGCCTCTTCTCTCAAAAGTGTGGAACCCTAATTTAGACTTTAAGAGTCATATTTATAGGTCCTAGGAAGTTTAGGAGAAAAATGAATTAAAATAAAGTAAGAGTCCTAATGAAATTAGGAAGCCTAGAAATCAAATCCTNCTTTACACACAAATTAGCCATCAGTTACAAGAAAGAGATGGAGAAATAAACTATTGGATGTGACGATTCGATGCTGAAAATATCGATCTTCAAGCTTCAATCCTCTTCTCCTCTTGCCTCTTCTCTCAAAAGTGTGGAACCCTAATTTAGACTTTAAGAGTCATATTTATAGGTCCTAGGAAGTTTAGGAGAAAAATGAATTAAAATAAAGTAAGAGTCCTAATGAAATTAGGAAGCCTAGAAATCAAATCCTGAGTTGACTATCGGGGGCTGCATCCTTGGGTTTGGGCACTACGACCTCCTGATAGGGGGCTACGACCTCCGAGTTTCTGCCTTCAGGGGGTTGCGGCGCCCAGATAAGGGCCTGCAGCACCCTAGCTTCTGTCCGATCTTTGGCTTTCTTCATAAATAGGGGACTACGGCACCCAGAGTGGGGGCTGCGGCGCCCATGTTGCTGCCTTCATCCCAAATTTGCCAAAACTTGCTCTTTTTGACATTGAAAAAATACCAAAGTGACTTCCAAAGACTTCTAACTTAAAAACCCATAAAAGAAACATTAATTTATAAGAATCAAACTCAAAATACCTTAGAACAAACAATTAACAAGGTAGATAAATACAGGATAAATGGTATAAAACCAACTTATCAGTTGCCATTTGATAACTATTGTTGAGGAATTCACTGGGAATTGTGACGTTTTTGTTTCTGCCAACACTGTGAAGAAGTGCCATAGTTTAATTATTGCTGAAAGAACCAGTACTCAGTTAGTGTTCATGTGGGACTTAATATTCAATTTGCTTAATTGTTAGTGGGGGACACTTGATTCTAATGTGTTATTGTTGAGAAATTGTTGCTACTTAACTGTTAAAATATGGGAATTGGAATTGATTTTTGATAAATGCTAGTTGACGCAGTAGGAGTGTGCCTGCAAAATTTGTTAGCATTGGGGAGTTTGTTTCTTTCCCTTGCAATTACCATTTCCGTGGGCACCACCATTTACAACATTGTTGTGGGAATTTAATTCTGATACTATCACATTATTGTTGTGGGTCACATTGTTGATTTCCTGTGGAATTTGCTGGTGATAGTCTAGTTAATTGCATGTTGTTAGGAATTAGACGTGTGATAATGAAATAGGATTGGAGAGCTAATGTAGGGCACTGAATTTGATTTTATTTACTATTGGTATGGGAAAATTGAAATATTATTGCATATTGTTTAGCTAGTAGGGCTTTGTTCTTTTTGCTTCTGATTTATATTGACTTCTTGCCAACACTGTGGGGGTTGATTTATTATGTGTTAAGGCAGTCCTACTACCTTGTGCAAAATTTCAATGGCATTATATCAAACTTACTTTTTGATTCTGATCTGTACAAGGACATAGTGCATTTTATTGTTCTAAACTGTTTTCATCTTCCTACCCCCTAGTGTACAAGGACATATCAAATTGCTACATGTTGCATGAATTTCCTTTATATGTGGTGGCTGTCCTATTTTCCAGAGTTTCCATGTTTTGGGATTCATTTTGTTAATTTGCTTTTGCAGGAAACAAATATGACGAAGCATACCGAGGAATCACAACAGTGCCATGAAAAGCTACAGCCCAGGAAGAATCACCCTACACCTCAGGAGTCACCTTTTCCACCATCCAAGAGGAGAAGATTTGGAGCTGTTGATACCTTCATCCACCCCTTCCTCAGATTCCAAGGCACTGAGCATAAGGAGTGGCTAGCCAAACTTTCAACGAAGCCATTCAAACCCAGCCACTACCCAGACTGGCTCGTGCTACAGGAGTTGGGCCTGGAATAAGTGGTGCACCATTTACTCAACTCCAGCCAATGGAGCAACATCTTTGAGCTCTGAGAGCCGACATACCGAGAACTCACTCTGGAGTTTCTCACCACAGTGGAGATCAATGCCACATTCACAGACTCCCACACCACGTGGCATGAGTTGGACACCATCAAATTCCGACTGGGCACATTCATGCAGAGTATGAGCCTCTAGGAGTTCATAGAGGCAGTAGGACTAGCTGAGCAGGGGTTCGTCTATGACTCCTGCGACATGGACTAGCACTCACCTACCACAAAGCCTGTGGACTACTGGAGGACCATCAGTACGGAGGCCACATATGAGGTTAAGAGGTCTAAGGCCTCCACTCTTCAATCTCCCACCCTCCGCTTTGTCCATAAACTCCTAGTTCATTCTTTGACTGCAAGGCGGGAGAGCACCAGAGTCGTCAGCAAGAGAGACATGTTCTACCTCCGGTGCATTCATGAGCAGTATCATTGACACCTGGGATACGTATTCATTCAGCTAGTCAGAGGCTACCTGCAATGGGGGAACTTCGGAGCCATTGGAGGTGGATTTGTCATCACTCGTCTAGCTCGGAACCTTAACCTCTTAGGTGAGGAGTCCACACTCATCGTGGCCTGCCGACCCCTGCCGCTCGAGATGGGCACACTAAAGGCCATGGAGATGGTCCAGCCCTGTTTTGATAGTTAGGGCACATACCTCACTCTAGTCTGTGCTCCACCACGCTCGGTCCCAGAGGGACCATCCACAGATGCCCTCGGGAAGCCCCAAGCTGACGAACCACCAGCAAGCCAACCCGAGCCCCAACCTACAGAGAGCCCTAGCACATCAACCCCTTCATCCTTACAACCTTTTCCAGGAGTTCCCTTCACTTCACCCAAAGAGGAGGATCGTAAACCCACACCCGTCGAACGGCAACTGAGCCGCATTGAAATGGAGGTAGATGGGACGCGAGCTCGACTCAACATCCTCGTCGTGGACCACCGCCAGATAAGCCATGAGATGTTCTAGTGGATGTCCTATGCGTGAGCACATCACCAATGGGTAGAGTCCACCTTACAGATGATGTGCCAGAGCATGGCACTTCAGCCACCATCACCACCCAACTCACCTCATTCCACAACACAGAGGACGATGCGGACCTAGCTCTTTTGGTCGAACTGATTTGTCCTCCACGCACCACCACCTGAGTCACCAGCTGCTCCGCCAACTGACTTGCCTTCTGAACCACATTATGAGCATTCGAAAGAGCAACTTAGGGAGTAGTTTGTTTTTCTTTATTTCTCTTTCCTCACCTTCCGCATCACCGGGATGTCACCAGTACCTGCCCAGAACATCAAGACCCTCTTCACTCAGGGAGTATCTGTCCTTTTAATTTAACTTTCCATACATTGAGGACAATGTATTACTTAAGTGTGGGGGGAGGGTATTTTTTGTGCTTTAATTTGGAATGCTTTAACATGATGCTTGAACTGAACAAGTTGTGAATGTCTGAAGTAATTTGAACTAGAATATTGTGCTCTTGAAGTGATATTCCTGGGAATCTTGTTTTTCTGTGTTGTGTTTTATTATGTTTGCTTAATACCTTGCCTTTCAGCTAGCTGCATGATGAGGTCACCACTTAGGTTCAGTGGACTTGGGATTTTGAAATATAACATTATACTAGTTAGCCCTAAATGTCTAATATGAATAATACCCTGTGCCCTTTCATTTCTTTCTTAAAAAAAAAAAATATTTGAGTAGCTGTTTTGAGCATAGTGGGGCTCTGCTCCTCTACCTTCTGTGCCTGAAATTGGAAAAGGATATGAGCATGCCATTGAAGCATAACTAGTTGAATGTGGGTCACAGGCAATGACTGGACACCACATCCTAGGACCCCCAACCATGCAAGAAAAGAAAAAATAATAGCACACTTGAGTTCTTAGCATTAAGTATTTATATTTTCGTCTATGATTAGAACATAGTAATAAGCATAGGGTAATTCTATTCAGATACAAAGGGGTGAGCTAAGACAACTTATGGTTCAATAACTGAGTACATGAGCTGAGTATAGGAACTGAATAATGCAACTGTTTAGGGTAAAGTACATAGCATATACTTCTTTAAACTTAATTGTTTTCCTAGGGATAGAGCTTGTAAAAAGACTTGTTCTGATTTGAATTGCTTGAGGACAAGCAATTGCTTAAGTGTGGAGGGATTTGATATTTTCCAATTATGCCTGTAAAATCCATGTTTTGTCAATACATTTATGCCTACATTTGAGTTCAATTTGCTTTAAACATGGTACTTAATTCCACTATTTGTGTTTCAGGTGTTTCTCTTGTTGATCAAGCTAAAGGAAGGATTTTAGAAAGTTTCTAGAGCAAAAATCAGAAGAAATTGAAGTGCAGACAGGGGACATAGCCCACATATGGCAGTGTGTATGGCCGTGTCCAGCATCCAAAAAGCCCTGCTCTAGTTTATTGAGCAACACGACCAGGATTTTTGACCAACACGCCCGTGTTGGTGCTGTGTTCACAGTCCAGAGACACCCTGAGTTGAACATGCCTTCAGCATAAGTAAACACGGCCATGTTGAGGTTAACACAGCCTAAAGAAGAAGAGACACGGCCGTGTTTGCAGCCCAGTAAAGGAATGTAAGTGACACGCCCAGCTCCATTAATGAACACAACCGTGTCCAGGCCTTGTTCGAGCTTCTAAAGGTAAAACCCTAGAATTCGAAGTAGTTTATATCTGCACCTAAGAGGGGAAGTGAGGGAGCTCCATCTTTTTGGACATCAAGAGGTAGATATTAGAGCCAGAGGTGGCAGCCCAACCCTAGTGAGTTGAAGAAGAACAAGATAGAAGATCAACCCCTTGAAAGAACTTCATGAGAATGAGTTTTTCTGATTCTATCTTGTCTTATCTGTATTTTGTTGATTCAGATTTTATCATGAACTAATTTGTAAAGGTTTAGATAGGATGAACCCTAGAACTACATCTGCACTCTTCTCCCTTTGATTTAATGAGAATGTACCTTTCATTTCTTATAATTGTCTATGATTATTATTTGTGTTGAGTTGATGAAACTAGCAATTGATTTAGCACCAGATTTTAGTTTATAGATTAAGAAATTATAAATTGAACAAGATCACTTGTAGGCAGTGAGATTTGCTTGGAATCACTAAAGATAAGGTTCACATAAGTATTCCAATTTGAGTCAATGTACTAAGGGAATTCACAGAACACGAGCTAATGCATTCTTGGGGATTTTGATTAGAAGAGATTTTAGCCAATCAACCTAGGAATAGATGTCATATTGCTGAGAAAGAATAAGGTATAATTCAGGAATTTCCATCAGTCTAAGTAAAGAATTGGTGACCATTGAGTTAAAGATGAAAGTGCAATGTTAGATTCTAGGGGGATTCTTATCTAGACTTGTCCTTCTCAATTGATAAATCTATCAAATTCATTGTTATTATTTTCTTGTCTTGTTTATATTAGTTTAGATTAAGTAGTTCATTCATTAAACCACAATTCTGAGATTAGATAATAGAAAAAGGATTACTACTAATAGTTATAGTTCCTCGTGGGAATGATATTCGTACTCAATTAAGCTATTCTACAAAATGATAGGTACACTTGCCTAGAGTGATTGTAGTATTGATTTAATTGAATACAATTCTAAATCAAAACATCAAGCAGTAACCAAATTCATAACAACAAGAAATACAACATGGGTTTCAGAAATTCAACGTAACCAATGAAAGAAATTAAAATTGATACACATAAACTTTATTACGGAATTACTAACCTCCAGCCATTGATGCGTAGTAATATTTAGAAGAATTGAGAAAGTGCTTCTAGCTTATGCCTTTTCCTTATGCCTTAAACTGATGGAGTATCACAAGCTATTTATAGACTAGGCTAGGGACCCTATCAGATAACTATCTGTAACAGTTTCCTTCCATCAAGGAGACTAACTCTTTAACAATTATCTCAAGAAAATTGTCTCTTCCCATAATTAGCTAATTATTGAATAATTATTTGATAACTAAATATATCTTATTAGTGAATAAACATCCATTAATTATCTGATAGATAAATATCTCTTTAGTGGGTCATATTAGTCTCAAAAGAGACGTGGCTAACATTCTCTCACTTGGCCCACATGGCTTTATTAGATAATTCCCTTTTGTGACAAACTTTAGTTTGACCAAATTTGCTTTATGTCACTTTAGCTAATTATGGCAAAATGCTCACTTAAAAATTCTCAATACATGAATCATGATAGTTATGCTCAACATAGCAAACACTTCCTTCCATGTATTACAATGTTTGATTATTTTCAAATAAGTATCTAACTATATGAATCACTCATTATGAGCTCATTCAAGGTCCAACTTTATTGATTCAAATAAATCAAACTTTATTCATGAAAATCTTAATGTGCACATAAACTTTATGTTTATAATAAATAAACACAATAACCAAAGATGCTAAAAAAAAAAAAAAACAAACTGTCTAATTTGAGCTAGCAAGTCCTATACGATCCACATGATCCTTGAAGTCTTTAGTCGGCATGCCTTTAGTCAAGGGATCAGCAGTCATCAATTTAGTGCTTATATGCTCAATAACAACAATTCGGTCATTGACATTTTCTTTGATCATCAAATACTTAATGTTGATNAGATAATTCCCTTTTGTGACAAACTTTAGTTTGACCAAATTTACTTTATGTCACTTTAGCTAATTATGGCAAAATGCTCACTTAAAAATTCTCAATACATGAATCATGACAGTTATGCTCAACATAGCAAACACTTCCTTCCATGTATTACAATGTTTGATTATTTTCAAATAAGTATCTAACTATATGAATCACTCATTATGAGCTCATTCAAGGTCCAACTTTATTGATTCAAATAAATCAAACTTTATTCATGAAAATCTTAATGTGCACATAAACTTTATGTTTATAATAAATAAACACAATAACCAAAGATGCTAAAAAAAAAAAACAAACTGTCTAATTTGAGCTAGCAAGTCCTATATGATCCACATGATCCTTGAAGTCTTTAGTCGGCATGCCTTTAGTCAAGGGATCAGCAGTCATCAATTTAGTGCTTATATGCTCAATAACAACAATTCGGTCATTGACATTTTCTTTGATCATCAAATACTTAATGTTGATATGCTTGGTTCAACCTCCAATCTTGTTATTCTTTGCAAAGAATACTGCAGCCGAATTATCACAATAAATCTTTAGTGGTCTTTCAATAGAATCAACAATTTTTCAGGCCAGATATGAAATTCTTTTACCATATTGCTTGTGATGTAGCTTCATAGCACGCAATAAGTTCAACTTCCATTGTGGATGATGTAACATGACCTTGCTTTTTACTTCCCCAAGATAGAGCACCTCCAGGTAGGAGAAAGATGTATCCTAAAGTAGACCTTAAGGTGTCTATACACATCTACCATGACTAGAATCTGAATATCCAATCACTTCCAAATGATCCGAATGCTTGTATGTCAATCTGTAGTCCTTGGTTCTCTGAAGATATTTTATAACCCTTTTAGCAGCTTTCCAATGCTCCATACCAGGGTTACTTTGATATCTACCCAACATTTATACTGCAAAGGCAATGTCAAGTATAGTGCAGACTTGTGCATACATAAGGCTTCCTATTCCTAAAGCATATGGAATGTTTTCTATTTGTTTCACTTTCAATGGATTTTGAGGACATTGATACTAACTGAATTTATCCCATTTGACTATGGGTGCAGCTACAGATGAACAATCATTCATCCTAAATCTTTCTAGAACTTTTTCAATGTAGGCTTTTTGAGATAGTTCAAATGTCTTTAGGGATCTATCTTTATGCTAACATAAGAGGCTTCACTCATATCCTTTATTTCAAAGTTCTGACAAAGAAACAGATTTGTCTCTCACAAAAGTCCAAGGTTACTGCTTGCAAGGAGAATGTCATCAACATATAGAACTAAGCATATGAATTTTCTCCTACTAATTTTAAGGTATATACATTGATCAACAATGTTCTCTACAAAACCATAAGAGAGAACAATGATGTCTATTTTTTTATGAACTTCTATTCAATTCAAACATTGCTATAATCACTTTAGGCAAGTATACCTATCGTTTTGTAGGATGGTTTGATTGAGTACGAATGTCGATCCCACGAGGAACTATAGCTATTAGTAGTAATCATTTTTCTATTATCTAATCTTAGAATTGTGGTTTAATAAGAGAAATCAATTAATCTAAATTAAATGAATGAATCAGGAAAGACGATAACAAAGAATTTGATAGATTTATCGAATGAGTAGGATGAGTCAGAATAAGAATTTTCCTATGACATACATTGCATTCTCATATTTAACTCAATGATCGACACTTCTCTACTTGGACTGATGAGAATTCCAGAATTATGCCTCAATCTTTCTCAAGTAATAAGACATTTATTCCTAGGTTGATTGACTGAAATCTCTTCACAATCAAAACCCCCAATAATGCATTAATTCGTGTTCTATGAATTCCCTTAGTACATTGGCTAAAATCAGAAGATTCATGTGAATCCTATCTCTAGTGATTCCAAGCAAATCCCACTATCTACAAATGATCTAAATCAATTTATAATTTCTCAATATATAAATTGAAATCTGGTATTAAATCAGCAGCATGCTTTGTCAACTTAACACAAATAGCAATCATAGACAATTCCAAGAAATGAAGGCATATTCTCATTAATTCAAAAGGAGAATAGTACAATTGTATTTCTAGGGTTCATCCTAACTAACTTTTACAAATCAGTTCACGATAAAATCTAAATTAACAAAATGCAGAGAAGACAAGATAGAATCAGGAAAACTCATTCTCATGAAGTCCCTTCAAGTAGTTGATCTTCTATCTTGCTCTTCTCCAATCTTCCAAAGTGCTCCTACTGCACCTAACCTCTGATGTCGCCCAAAATCTCTAAGTGTTCGACTGTCAAAAGATATCGCTCCCTTTTCCCTTAGGTTCACATATATACTCCATCGAATTCTAGGGTTTCACCCTTCAGATGCTCGAACACGGCCACGACACGGCCGTGTTCACTTACGGTAGCTGGGCGTGTCACTTAAATGCCTCGAAGGGATCTCAGACATAGCCAAAGGCACGACCGTGTTCACTTCTTCTTAAGCCCGTGTTCAAACAAACATGGCCGTGTCTCTCTAGGGGAGGGGCGTGTTCCACTCAGGGAGACTCTCTGGAGGTCAGACACGGTCATGGACAAGGGCGTGTTCATTACAAGGCTTGGCCGTGTTCCTTAGCAACTGGAGTAGGACTCTCTGGAGGTCAGACANGTTGGGCGTGTCACTTAAATGCCTCGAAGGGATCTCAGACATACCCAAAGACACGACCGTGTTCACTTCTTCTTAAGCCCGTGTTCAAACAAACATGGCCATGTCTCTCTAGGGAAGGGGCGTGTTCCACTCAGGGAGACTCTCTGGAGGTCAGACACGGTCATGGACAAGGGCGTGTTCATTACAAAGCTTGGCCGTGTTCCTTAGCAACTGGAGTAGGACTCTCTGGAGGTCAGACATGGCCATGGACACGGGCGTGTCTAGGCCGTGTCCCCTGTATGGACTTCATGTTCTGGAGATTTTTACTCCAGAAACTCCCTAAAACTCTTCCTCTTGCTTGATCAACCAGAGAAACACCTGAAAGACAAATAGTAGGGATAAGTACCATGTTTAAAGCAAATTGTGCTCGAATCTGAGTAGGAAACCATTGATAAAACATGGAACTTAACAACATAAAAAGCACATATCAAACAACGTTGTGAAATTTTGTATACCACTGGCAGGATGCTTGCTTAGTCCATATATGGATTTCTTTAATTTGCAAATCATGTGACTACCCTATTGACTTTCAAAACCTTTATATTGGCGCATGTACACCTCTTCCTCAAGTTCTCTATTTAGGAATGTTGTTTTTACATTTATTTGATGTAACTCTAAATCAAGATGAGCTACTAAGGCCATGATTATCCTAAATGTATCATTCTTTAAAACTGGAAAAAAAGTTTCATGATAATAAATGTTTTTCTTTTGAGTGAAACATTTGGCCACAAGTCTTGCTTTATACCTTTCAATATTACCAAAAGAATCTTTCTTAGTCTTATAGACCCATTTGTATCCTACAATGGATGCCCCTTTTGGTAATTCGACAAGGTCACAGACTTTGTTTCTTGCCATAGATTCAATTTCCTCCTTCATGGCTTATGAAAACGAATTTGGATCATTTTTAGATCTAACATCATAAATACTATGAAACAAAATGACTTTATAATTGAAATATCTAATGACAATCCAATAATAAATAAATTCTAACCTTCCTGTGGGTAGAGGTCGCAAAACATGCATAGAATTTATACAAACTTCAACAATAAGACTAATGGACATAATATCAAAACAAAATATTCCACACTTGTGGGTATGGAAAATAATTATATCTCAATGCATTATCCATTATTTTACTCCAATTAACTCACCAAAATAATCACTTCCATGTGGGGCCAAGTAATTATTTTAATTAGTTAATTGCATCATATTAGATACCATTTATCTTTATAAATCACTAATGCTTTATGTGATTAAAATCATATATCATCATAAACTTAAGATGCTATAGCTACTCCTAAGAATATGATAATTAAACCTTTTAATGATATCTAATTTATTAACATATAGAGTTTGCCTTAAGCACAACATACAAATCCTCATTTTTTTGTTTATCATAACATGCTAAATAAACACATATATTAGAACTTAATAACATATTGCATCAACTATCAAATTAGTGTGTCAAGGGATGCAAAAATTCGGTCAAAAAACCAAACCAGAAGATAAGAATTAAGCAAACATCATGTGTAAAAACCGAAACTCACCACTAAAGCTTCTTGTTGTATGCAGAAGCCAAACAACATATGCAAAATATATTAATAAAACCTAATTGGATACACAAGGAACCCATTAAGAGTCAAATGGAAATAACAACAAGAGTGAAAAACCCAATTGGCTACAATGAGTGAATACTTAATTATTTATCATATGACAAAAAACCAAACAGCCATATCCTTTACTTTTCCGTCTTATATCTTTCTCTAGTTATAGACCTACAACTTTAGACTTTCTATAGTAGCCATTGAATGGACAAGTAAGAATTCGGTCAAATTAGCCATGTCCTTTACAATAAAATAGAACATGTATAGGCTGAATCCTTACAATAAAATATAGAACGTGTTAAATATTAATTAAACTCATACAAAAGGTGAACCTGCTGAAACCGAAACCAGGAAAACCAAATCCTTTAGCAAAAGGATTAGCTAGAGTGACTATTTAATATTTATTCCATGCCATATGCCATTAGACCACTTGTGCTCATTTTTTTTTCAATGGGTACAAGCAAGAATTTGATCAAATCAGCCATTGAATGGACAAGCAAGAATTCGACGGCGGTGGTGCTAAGGCGGAGGACCAATGACGGAAAAGCTTAGACATGGGAGCTCAACTCAGAACGCCGATGAAATTACTAGTGAGAATCGACTGTGGCAAGACAATGACTCCAACGAGAGGAGAGAACAGTGATGAACACACTTTTTATACAATAGTTATCCCTCATACTTAGTCTTTTAAACCTCTTTTGGGCTGAATTGCATAGACTTAGACCTCATTTCATGACTTTGGATCCATTTGTGCTTAATTGCAATTTCCAGCAATACTGAGCATTATATGCTGTCTCTGTGTTTCATGCATATCTTGAGTTCTGGATGTCTAAAAATTCCGAGTCATACCTTGTTGGAAAGCTGAGAGAATTGTCTACAACTTTATTTCAGGGCTCCAAAGCTAATTCGGACGTTCAGAAGGTCATATGCAGCCTGGAAGCCAGAGAAGACATGCTGTCGCAGGATCCTGACCTACATGCAGTATTTGGGTCATAACTTGAGTTGTGTATGTCATATGGACCTGAAAATGGTACCATTGGAAAGCTAACAGACAGAGCTTCAATTGATATGAAGACCGGTTCACCATATTTTATGTGGAAGAGGGTCTTATTTGCTATGCAAGTTAGCTAACGGTTCTAGACACCTTTTGCCACTTAAATGGGCCTAACTTCCACATGACAAGTCCAAATGGGCCCAAACCAAAGCCCAATTGAAGCTAAGGCCCATGGGAACAAGTGTGCCCTAAGGGCAATTTGGGTGTGCATGTAAAATTGGAGGTCTATATCAGCAAGAGGGGGGCAGCCGAAATTGAGAATCAAGTCTTTAGATATTTTAGACAGCTTTCTAGCTTTCCTTAGCTCTTAAGTTTTCTCTTAGATATTTTGTAAGAACTCAGCTCTTCTTGTTCATGGAGGGCTAATCCATCATATCAATCCAGGTTTTGCTATTCTGATTATTGATTTTGAGATTATGTGTTGTTGTTCTTCATCTTAGTTGTACATCAAGTTCTTTCAATCCTCTGAAATATTCTATTTGAATTGCTTAATTCGGATTGGATTATTCATGTGTTCATATTCTGTTTGCATGTGATAAAAGAGGATTGTATGGTTAATTAATGGTTCTAAGCTTGGACGGATTAATTACCTTGGCTGGATTCAGGACTTAGGTTAAACTGGACTTGAATGTTTGCTTAATTCATTTAGTCCCTTGTTGAACCGAATTCTGGTTGCTTAACCAGTAGACATCCATAGAACATTGAGAGGCTTCTTGATATGTTTTAAAGGCCAAGAACATGATTAATAATTAAGTGGATCCTTGGAAATCAAGGATGAATCAAAATCAGAATTAGTAAAGACCTGGATTGGTTGCTTTCTCTAAAACTCTACCACTTTCAATTAATTTTTGTTAATCACAGAAACAAACACAACCCCCCTATTTATATGTTTTTCAATATGATTCACCAAATAGAACAATCCTTAGGTTCGACTTAGGGCTGCCCTTTGCTGCAAATAGCTTAGGAACCGACCTTAAACATTAACTAATTTGAGGAACCTCGGCAGCTCATCAAACAGAGAACTCTAGTATCAACATGAACATAGAAGAGAAAGAGAGTGTCTAGGGAGAAGGGAGTATCCAAGTTGAGAGAAGGGGTATCGGGGTTGAGAGAGAAAAAAAAAAGTTTTCTTATGCTTTTTAAAAGAATTTTTTTTAGATAATATAGTGTAAAATTTTAGAATGATAAGAAAATAATTTTCTATCAACTTTTTTAAAGAAAAATTTTTATGATAAAAAATTAATAAAAAAATTTTCTAGTTAAACAAATAGATGCTTAGGTGGTGTTTGGTACCAGCTATCCTCTTCCCTGGGAATCCTTACTTTCTTGGGAATCCTATTCCCAGGAATGAGATTACTAGGAAAGTTGACATTTCTATGTTTGGTTATCACTTAACTTTCTTGGGAATAATATCATTCCCATATTTGGTTCAATTAGTCCATTCCCGTGAATATAATTAATTTTTCCAAAAATACCCTTAAATTCCTTCTCCTTCATTGACCCGTTTTCAATTGCTTCCACAGGAGCAGCTATTCCACCTTCTTTCACAATTGCATCCTTCCCTTCCTGAATCCCCGTCAAGCTATTAAGCACCACCATTGCCTTTTCAACCATACACATCCCTTGCTCTGCCATCAGCTCCACAAGGGGNTGAATATAATTAATTTTTCTAAAAATACCCTTAAATTCCTTCTCATTCATTGACCCGTTTTCAATTGCTTCCACAGGAGCAGCTATTCCACCTTCTTTCACAATTGCATCCTTCCCTTCCTGAATCCCCGTCAAGCTATTAAGCACCACCATTGCCTTTTCAACCATACACATCCCTTGCTCTGCCATCAGCTCCACAAGGGGCTTCATTGCTCCATCAGAGCTCGATTTTTTGATGAAGGCAAAGTCGCCAGCCTCTGAAACTCCCTTGAAATATCGCTACTACAAGCCGAGAAGTCACTGAAAGCTTGAGAAAGGTCAAGCAACTCCTCCTCCATAGAAGACGACTTGGGAGTTTTGCTGTTCTTCGATGTGAGTTCACCGAGCCTCATGTCGATGACCGAATCGGTCAAGTTTTCGGAAATGCATGCAGATTTTTCGGTGGCAGATGTAGTGAAGGAGTAGCTATGGTCATCTTGAAAGAAATTGGAGCGAATGGTTCGCATGGACCCGCCAATGTGTCGTTGAAGCAACGAATAGAGAAGTAGAACAAGAGGAGAGTGAGTGTGAATGAAGAAGGGCAAAAGAGGAAGACATTTTTTTCATTCCTAGGAAAGTTTTATTCCCATCTTGTGAACAAATTTTCATTCTCGTGTATCTTTGATTCTTGAGAATAATTTTTTAACTCTTGTACCAAACATAGAAAAACTTTATTCCCACCTTACTTTCCTAGGAATCTTAAAAAATAGCTTGTACCAAACACCACNAAAAAAAAAAAAAAAAAAAAAAAAAGGCAGTAAACCAAACAGTTGCCGCTTACTGGCTAGCTATGTTGCATCGGTAAGCTAGTTTTTGGGACGTACCCGTTTCGGGTATGTTTCGGAAATGCGAAACGCGTCTCTTGAGCGAAAACGGGAGGGAGGCAGGGAAGGAGGGAGGGAGGGTGCGGGGTGGGG
>QAOA01003015.1:210153-273274 GCA_003255065.1 Cercis canadensis
TGGCTAGATATCTCTCTCTGTAAAATAAGCTGTAGCTGTCGTCTCACATAATTTTCCCGCCATTGCAGGAGAGAAGAACAGAAGAAGAAAATGGCTTCGGCATCCTCCAAAACCCTAATGGATCTCTTGCAACCAGCTTCCAAGCGATTGAAACCCACTCTCACTCCAATCTGCAAAACGGCGACGTCTCAGTCCCACAACGATTCCGATGATGCTGCACCCACCCCCAACAATTGCTTCCCTCACTCCTCTATTCTCAGTGTCGAGCAAAAGTCACGCATTGAGTACAACAAATTGCTGGCCAAATCGAAGAGGAATCTCAAAATCTGCACCGAAAAGGTCTCTAATTGCAAAGGTACAGCTTCAAACATTTTTTTATGATTTCTTAGAAAATGCTGTGTTTCGTGTGAATTTTTTTTTTTTGGGGATAAATGCATAATTATGGGTTTGCAGGAGGTGGGGGTTATGTGAAGCTAGAGGAATTGCTGGTGGAGCAGACTTGGTTGGAAGCCCTCCCAGGAGAATTTCAGAAACCCTATGCCAAAAATCTCTGCAAGTTTGTGGAAAGAGAGATATGCAGCGGCACTGACCCCATATATCCACCTTCGCACTTGATTTTCAATGCCCTTAACTCTACCCCTTTTGATAGAGTTAAGGCAGTGATCCTTGGACAGGTGGTTGAATTTTTCCATGACTTTCCTTTCTTTTCTGCATTTCACTGTCAAGTTTTGATTTTGTTTTTGTTTTCAATTATTCCAATGAATTATACCCCCTCGTGTACCCTCATTCTCGGGCGATACGATGCTCAGTTATTGCGTGTTTAGCTATTGGAGTTTCTTGTGCTCACAATTTTACAAAATTGATGATCCTATTTCTCAAAGGAGGATAATGATAATCCATAGAATATGAAGATTCTAGTTGTAGAAGGAAATGGCGAAAAGTTGAATTCTGATACCAAATTGTTGTCTTGGAGAAAATGGAACGGTGGAACCAAATAACAATTTCTCCAAAACCCAAATGCCAAGTATATATATGAATGGAATACTGAAGATTTAAATCCGTCGAACTTAATAATCCCTTTAAATAAGCGAACCTAAGTAATCCTGATTTCTTATTATGTAGAACCACTATAATGATTGCATTAGTTACTATTATTTCATTGGTCATTCATGACATTCCTAAGCACATGCCAAACATGTTTATTCAAGACCTCCAAGGATTGGTCAAAGTCAGATTTAGATGCTAAACTAATCTAATTTAACTTGGTGGCTTTACAGCCGCTGAAGGACTTATACATGCAGACCTCTGGAAAATTATGCATTGAGTCACACTTTTGGTCATAAGATCTTTGCTGTCCAATTCCTTTTCATAAACTAGAACTTGCATGTGGATATTATAAGGTAATAATTAGTTTCTTTTCTCCTTATGTTCTTCGTCCTTTTTCTTTTCATCTTTTTGTTTCCCCGACATGTAGTCATAAGGCAACAACTTCTGTTGCTTAAGCTTTTTAGTAATATGCTCCATTATCATCTGTCTCTTGAAATCTTGTGCCTTTGCTAGTGTACATCAGTAAAAGAAAATTCTTGAAGAGGTCCAATTATAATTTGGATTTATCTGCATTTTTATATTAAAGTTAATTTTTTGTCCACTCCAGAAATTATACTGATTGTGCTACAGAGGAGTAATATATTTTGTACTGCTGATATTCTAACCAACTTTTAACTTAAGCAGTAACTTACTGTAAGTGTGTAGAGATTTATTTCTGATTTGTTTAACTGCTTATCATTTAGAAATTAATTTTTTTTTTCTGAAGATAAAAGAAGAATTTATTTAAAAGAGAAAGAAGAGTACAAAGAAGGAGGAGGGTAAGAGGTTCTCCAAAAGCAGAAAAACAAGAGGCATAACAGAAAAATACATCAGCTCATGAGAGCTCTCCAGTCCCTCTGCAAATTCATTAAGGAAAACCCTCTCAATAAAGCATATGCAGACACCCAAAGAGAAGAAAAGAAAACTACCCTATCCCATAAAAGATTGAAGGTAAAAAATGCTGCTTAAAGATTCTGGCACCATAACCCAGCAAGAAGAGCACACTTCCAAACTGCCTTTCTCTTTTTTCCTTTTCCAAAACCTCTAAAGTGGATGAGAATAAACTGATCCAAACTGTCTTGACAAACCCACTGCTGCTCAAAAATGCAAACAGATGATTCCACAGTTCCTAAGAAACCTTACAATACAAAAAGAGATAGCTGCTTGTCTCTGAGCTCTGAAAACACAGATACTAAATTTAACTTCTCCTGTCAAAATCCTATATAAGTTACAAGTTTGGATTTGCTTGCAAGGAGCTGGGTTTTGGGTCTGGTACTGGAAATTCTTAATAGCTGCAGTGTGATCTCAATTTCCATTCGTAGTCCAAATCTGAAATTCTCTTGTTTATGAATAGCAGAATTTCATTAAATCTAAACTGCAATTTATGTATAGAGCTACAATTTGATATATTCCATTTAAGCATTTGAGAATTCTATTTATTGAAGCTTGGATCAAAGTCATTTTTGTTAGTTTGTTACACATGTAAATTCACTCTCAATGGTAGAGCAAAGAAAGACCATTAAATTGTTCTGCACTTAAGTTTCTTCTTCTAGTCGACTGTGCACCTTTTGAAGATGTGATTGTTAAACTACTGTAACCTATTTATTTTTCAGGACCCTTATCATGGACCTGGTCAAGCGATGGGCCTTTCATTCTCTGTGCCTGAAGGCATGAAGGTCCCTTCAAGTCTGGTAAATATATTTAAGGAACTAAAGCAAGACCTTGGCTGTTCAGTTCCATCTCATGGAAATCTAGAAAAATGGGCTGTACAGGTATACATTGTACAATTTTGTTACCTTTTTTTTTTTTTTTTTTTTTTTTTTTTTTTTTTTANTTTTTTTTTCTCTTTATTTTCTTTCTTCAAGAACGTATAAGGGGTTGTTTGGCAACCTTAGTTTATAAAATCTCGAGATAGACCTGACTTTATAACTGGGGCTTTGTTGAACTGGTTTCATCTTCAAACAGCTGAAAACATTTGTTTTTCTTTTCTTATTTCTCTCGTGGATAAAGAGTTTTTCAGAAGTTGCAATAAGTGAAATACATCCTTTTCATCTTTTTTTAATACAAGAAGAAATCATTAGAGATCAAAGAAATACAGAGTTTGAGGACAAAAGATACTCCCGAGTCCCTAGAAAACAGAAAGCATGAAAATGAAACTAGAACATAGAGCAAGATACATTAGCTGAAAAGAGGTTTTT
This sequence comes from Cercis canadensis, assembly GCA_003255065.1. Lineage (NCBI taxonomy): Eukaryota > Viridiplantae > Streptophyta > Magnoliopsida > Fabales > Fabaceae > Cercis > Cercis canadensis. The sequence goes on from QAOA01003015.1 coordinate 213,438, forward strand.
AATCCCTTAGCATGCTCATCAAAGAAAGCCCCTTAAGGAAACCATTAGCTGAAACCCATAAGGAAGTCCTAAAGACAGCCATGTCATAGGAGCTTAGAAGGTAAATATAGCCCAAATGCCAGAAGATAAAGCCTTGCTGATATGCAGACCTAAAGCAAATAATTTGTACTAATTGCATACTGCGGTCCAAATGAAATCTGAAACCTTAGAAGAAGCCTTTGTCTTCTTGAAAGAGGGGGAATTTTGTGAAGCACAGGTCCTCTAAATTTTAACCATACCTTTAACCAGTTATCCAATATGTATTTGGCTAACCTTCTATTTTGTTATGTTAATTTGTTCTATTTCATTTTGTGTAAGCCTAAATAAAGTATGTGTAAGCCTAAATAAAGTTTTGGATTTCTATTTGCTATAATGTATGTATTTATGTATGTATGTTGATATAAAAACATATTTTTTATCTTTCATATAATATATCCTACTGTACTTGTATTCTAGATTTTCCAATTATTGCCGTATCTTGGTACCTGTACCCGTGCAAGTAGATTAGTAATTGAAGGGATTCAAATCATGTTGGAAGAAAGACTTGCAAGTATTGGAACCAGTAGAACCCCAGAACTAAATTCTTTACTCTCCCAAGCTAGAGTAATGAACCTATCATTTAGATTTCTGCAATACGAAAAAGGAAAAAAAAACATCCAAAAGAGATGGGAGTTATGTACAGTGAAGAACTATGAATAGGAGTGTGAAGAAAGTAGTTTAGGCCCCAAATTTCTTAGACCAGGAATTTCTCCTTTGCGAGGTTTGCAACAAGCATCCCAACTAACCAAGTGATCCTGTTAACATTCCTAGCCCCTTGCTTAATACCTGTGAAGTGTGGCTTGATCAGAGGCTTCTCACTTCCATTTATGGTTTAGTGGCATTGCCATTTGCTATGACTGTAGTACGGTTCCTAAGAAGATTGTATGCTATAGAGAGGAAAACTATAAAGATAAGAGTGTGACAGAAAAGACAAGAATGAATCTCTTATTGCATAAAAGAAGACGTTTTATTAGAAAGTAGGAAAACAATGTAGAAGAAAAAGGAGGATAAGATATCATCCTGGAAAGACACTTAATAAAAGAAAACAGCAGACAAAGAAAACACATCAATGCAGTAGAACTTTCCCATAAATGACAGTTAAAGAGATTCCCTAAAATAAACCATGTCTGGAACACCAAAGAGAAGCCATAAAATAAATTCTATTCCATGAAAGCTGCTAAAGCAATGGGATATCATTAAAGATAGGAGAGTTACACTCCAACCCATTACACCATATAATTGCTTAAACAGTGCACCCCCAAAGAATTTTGCCCTCCTTCTAGTAAAACCTCTGAAACTTGTCAAGAACTATTCCAGATTCCAGGGACATACCCAACATTCACCAAAGAAGCTAAATACTTATTCCAAATAGAAGTTCCTACTGCACACTGTCAAAATTAATGAGCAGTTGTTTCTGAACTTGAGCCACAAATAATACACATATCAGCTGAAAGAGCTGCAAAGTGTAAAATATAGAGAAGAGAGAAAGTATTAGATGGAGAATTGGAAGCCATAACCCTTAATCGGGGTGGGCATATTGTATATATTCACAAGAGGAGAGAATACAGAGTTCTATTAGGAAAAGACTATTTTACCCTTAATAATATCCTTACTCACTAGCACTCCCCTTCAAGCTGGAGCATAGATATTAATCATGCCCAGCTTGTTACAAATATACTCAACTCTACTCTCAGCTAGAGCCATAGGAAAAATATCAGTTAGTTGTTCTCCAGTTTGAACATGTTTGGTAGAGATGAGACCTTGTTGAAGTTTTTGACGGACAAAGTGGCAGTCAACTTCTATGTGTTTTGTCCTTTCTTGAAACACCAGATTAGAAGCAATATGGAGAGCTGATTGGTTTTCACATAGTACATCCATGCATTTAGGTTGTCCGACTCCTAGTTGATCAAGTAAGTGATGCACCCATTTGAGTTCACACGTAAGTTGGGCCATAGCTTGCAGTAGATCTAGAAACAACATTTTGTTTATTGCTTTTCCAGGAAACAAGGTTTCCACCCGCAAATACACAATATCCAGTAGTTGACCTGTGATCTACAGGAGATCCAGCTGAATCATCTGAATACCCTACTACTCTGAAGCCCATGATCTCTGTAGACTATGTCACAACCAGGAGCTCCTTTCATGTACTTAAAGATACATACAACTGCACCCCAATGAGTTGAGCAAGGTGAAGACATAAATTGGCTAACAACACTCACAGGGAAAGCAATGTCTGGACAAGTCACAGTAAGATAGTTTAATTTTCCAATTAATCTCCTATATCTTTCTGGTTATCCAATGGTTTACCATCATCAACTCCAGGTTTAACACTTGGACACATTGGTGAGTCGCAAGGTTTGGCTCCTAAAATCCTTGTACCCTTAAGCAAATCCAGGATATACTTCCTTTGAGATAGGAAGATTCCTTTCTTACTTTGAAGCACCTCAATTCCCAAGAAATACTTTAGATCACCCAAGTCTTTAGTTTGAAACTTGCTTTAGAGAAAAGATTTCAGAGCAAAAATACCAGTTCCATCACTTCTAGTGATTACAATGTCATCAATATAGACAACTAAGAGAATACATCCTGCTGCTGTTTGCTGGTAGAAAACTGAATGATCATGAGCACTCCTTTGCAAACCAAACTCCAAAGCAACCTCACTAAATCTCCCAAACCAAACCAAGCTTGAGGGGACTGTTTCAATCCATAGAGTGACTTCTTCAGTTTGCAGACTTGCCCATACTCCCCTTGAGCAACAAACCTTGGTGGTTGCTCCATATATACTTCCTCTTGTAAATCCCCATGAAGGAAGGCACTCTTAACATCTAACTGATGAAGAAGGCAATGGTTAGAGGCAGTAAGAGAGGTCGTGAGACGAAAAGTTAATTTAGCTACAGGAGAAAATACCATGAAGTAATCGGTGCGTAGGCTTGAGCATATCTGTTAGCAACCAATCAAGCTTTAACACAAGCAATTGACCCATCTGGGTTTACATTGACAGTAAACATCCACTTACAGCCAATAGCATGCTTTCCTTTAGGTAGAGTAAGTAAGTCCCAAGTGTTATTTTATTCGAGAGCACCCATTTCTTCTTTCATAGCTGTTGTCCACCCAAGGTGAGATAATGCTTTTGAAAGGGATTTGGGAACTGCAGCCAACTCCAGAGATGCAGCGAAAGCCCTAGACAAAGGAGAGAGAGCATCATATGAAGAAATGGGGTAAGTGCAGGTTCGTTTACCTTTCCGAAGAGCAATGGGATTGTCAAGTTCTGATGTAGGTGGAGAAGGATCTGGATCAGGGGGTGGGGAAGCTGATGGAGGTAATGAATCAGATTGAGATGTAGGTGCCACCACTTGTTGTGGTTCATGCAGAGAGTAAATTTGTGTGATAGGTGGACAAGCTGTGGGTACTGATGTTTCACCAACAGTATAGACAAGGAAATCATCTTCTGGTGCAAGGCATGGAGGAGAGTGAGCTGAAGTAGGGAAGAATGGAGTTGACCTGAAGAAAGTAACATCAGTAGAAACTAAATAGCAACCTAATTCAGGAGAAAAGCATCGATACCCTTTTTGATTGCAAGGATGGCCTAAAAAGAAACTCATTAATGACTTGGGATCAAGCTTTATTTGGACTGTAGGCCATAAGCAAACAGGTATATAGAAGCACTGTATTTGTTGTCGGGTATCTATTTAATATTCTGTATAATAGCTGGCTATCAAGATATATTCTCAACATTGTGTTTTAACTATTACTTGCTCACCCATTATGGCTCAATAGTATGAAATGTAGAGTACATGATAAATGTATTGTAATTGTCAACCACATCTCTGACATGTTTTGAATGCTATGTTTCTTCATTAATTTTACCCTTCCTGATACATTTAGTACACGTTTTAACTGGTGCAACCTCTTAAATATTGCCTTAAAAGGATGAAAATGATTTGTGGAAAAGTTGTATGCCGTAATCACCAGAACTTATGCCATGGGAAGTGTCTCAATGAAATGTCATTAAACAAAGATAATTCCTTTTGCACTGGACAATACAATTTGGACTTTGAGCAACAAGCTCTAAGAGAAATGTCTTTTTAGAGAAATTGGGATTGTATGCTGAATGTAAAGTAAGATAGTGTTGTCCTCCTGTGTCATTGGTACACACGTTCTAACACTGTTGGCATCTGTACTTGAGGAGTGTTTTGGGAAATGGAAAAATGCTTTGACAGCAATTTTAACTTCATTGCAGGGTGTTCTCCTGCTCAATGCTGTTCTGACGGGTAAGATTTTTGTGTTCAAATGAAATCGTAATCAATTATATTGTTATCTTACTGGTGTGGTACTGCTTTATATTTCTTTTTTATTTTTGAGGCTACTTACAAGGTAATTTAGTAAGATGATACAGGAAGTCCTTTGCAAATTTGATATATTATGCTTGTAGTACTTTTTTGTTTTTTTGGGGGATGGGGCCGGGGGGGTAAGAATATGCTTTGTAGTTTTATTAATCATGTTCAACAGATTAATAAACCTTCTACTGTTGCTTTATGTGCTTTGGGTTTGTAAAATATTTTTTTAAAAAAAATTTGTAGAGAAAATGGGCTTTTGGTTTGGGTATAAAGTTGAACTTTCTGGGTCACATAAAAATTGGGTAGTGAGGTTTAGATTCTTATGAGGTAAACTCAAAGGAAGATTAGGGTCTATTTGTTGGACCAGATAAGGGGGGTCAAATAGGATAAGTTATCGTATCCTGCTCTTATCAAGTGTTTGGTGAGTATGTTTGTCCCACTCCCAGCAGGATAACTAATCTAGTTGGGGGAGGCATGCTTTGGTTGATTTTTATCCTTTCTGTTCTCTGATTGTCTCTTTTCTTCCCTCTACTAAATTCTTCTTTTATCTAAAAGAATAACCAATAATTATGCTTTCTAATGGAGCAAAAGAATTTCCTTGTCTTGGACGCACTAATTAATCAACAGCCTGGAAACTTCTCATGGAAAGTCTTCTGTCTTCTTTCATATGTAAATTATTCCATTTCCCTAACATGAGATTACTAGATACCAGCATTAGATTTTCACCACCATTAGAGACAATTTGAAATCTTTGTTTTCTGTGAGCGTGAACCTTTTTTTTTTTTTTTTCGCAGGGGGTGGTTGTTTGAAAAGAAAATTTCATCACACAGAACTACTGTGGTCAATCCTTAATCATGCTTACCGGAAAAATTGACCATTTCTTTTGCAATCGATGTGAATATACACTTCACTGCTCAATTAGATATTTTATAGAATATTTCTTTTCCAAAAAAGCATGACAAAGTTGCTTGTTAAGAGATTGACCTTCTGTGACTCATCTTTACTTGGAGAACTTTAGATAATAGTATGAGTCCTCTAGAGTACGAGTGATCCCCACATAATGACTTGCTGATATAATTATATATGTATGAATATGTGAGTGTGTGTAGATATGCAAGAGAGCATATGTACTAGTCAAGAGTCCTCTCTCTCTCTCTATCTTTTTTTTGTTTAAACTAAAATCCTATCTTATTTACTTTTCTCCTCTAAATTCTTGAAATTCAGTGAGGAAGCATCAAGCTAATTCTCATGCAAAAAAAGGCTGGGAACAATTTACTGATGCCGTTATCAAGACTATCTCACAAAAGAAGGAAGGAGTTGTATTTCTATTGTGGGGGAACTCTGCTCAGGAGAAATCTAGGTACTACCATTTTGTTACACTATAACAAGTTTTTGACTTTGGCTTCCGAACCAGGACTTTCTCTTCCCTTTCCTCCTTCCTCTTGTGCACATGCAGATTTATTCATGTTTGTGGACTTAATTTTGGGAAGATTCTTAGATACATTGACTTGTAGATGCTTAAATTGGAGCTTAGAGATAGCAAATTCCCCCTGCCCCCTCAAAGAAAAAAGAAAGGAAAAGAGAAAAATACCCAAAACAAAACTATATAACATAAAGACTTCCAATGGCGTGATGAAAATGGCAGAATTTGGGGATAAAACTTAAACATGATGAAGAAAATAAGAATATTGTTCCCATTCTTGGAGCTATGTGAAGTAACCTATTGCCCTGGTCTTTCAAAAGTTATAATAGTATAAGTAATTTTTGGAAACCACTTCTGGGATTAATTGTTTTGGGTCTGCAAATGCTGGCTGACTTTAAGAACCAGGATCTTTGTCACCCCCTGCCCAACCCACCATCCTCGGGCACACACCAGACCTCGTGATACAAGCGCTTGATGTTTGCAGAGTTGATAGTGGGTTAGTGCTCAGTTTAGCAATATCTTGGTGTTTATGGATGGAAAATATAAGAAAATAAGAGATAGTGCATTTTATGGTGTGATAGAATGACAGTATTAGGGGAAAAACTTCAACACATTGAAATAAATAAGAACATGGCTGCTGTACCAGGAGATATGTGAATAACACCTATTGCCTTGTTTGTCTGGGAGGTTTAGATAATTTCAAGGAGGGCTGCTCTCCTAGGATGGAAATTGAACCTTATTTTCATTCAGTGAGTGGTTTAAGTATAAGTGAAGAAGAGAACGGATTACAAATGAGTAGGATAAATGAACTAATAAAAAGAAATAACTATTAGCAAGCTTGGAGTCTTGCCTCTTTAAAAGTCTCACCTATATGAACTTAGTGAAATTTTACCACTGATAAAAAGAAAGCTTCTTCTCTCCTAGTTATTTATATAATACTTTTATGAATGGAGAAGTTGACAAACATACTTAATAATTGCATCATTTAACTAGAGTATTTACTTTGCATGCCTGGGAGTGGAGTTCTCTAAAACTTGTTGTTGAGCTTATACATGGATGTCATCTGTACAGGTTGATTGATGCAACAAAGCATCATATTCTTAAAGCTGCACATCCTTCTGGTCTGTCTGCAAATAGAGGCTTCTTTGGTTGCAGGTCAGGTGGTCAATATAAAGTACCTTTAGCATAATATTTTAATGCATGTTAATAGAAGAAAGTGGTAAAAATATCTGTTCATTGTTATATGTCACTTCATATATATTTGCTTTCTTTAGTAGTAGACATGCAGTCATGATTGAGGTTTATCCATTAAGGTTTATATAAAGAATAAGGGCACATGTCAGCTGTCATAAAGAATGTTTTTAATTGGAAGCATGCTTGGAATATACATAACACTGAGTGGCAGCTAAGAGCCCTCTATAGTTGTTTGATTACCGCCATTGAATTTATATTCAGCTTGTATAGTTTCATAAGAACCCAAAAATAAGACTTTTTGTGAAATCATATATTATCTGAAGTCTGACAACTGAGCAAGGTGATTTTCGTTAAGTCCTAAAGATCAACTTGAAACAGGTGTTAGTAAGTTTTTGAGTTCTATGCTAGCTGGTAATGTGGTAGACATTTATGGATCTTTTAGGGATGCCCTGGAGCTACCATCACCAAGGAGCAATTTACATCCACCTCCCTTGAGGTTTTGGCATATCACAAATACCCCCTCAAAATGGGTTAAATTACATCCACCTCCCATTTGTTAATTTATGGCAAACAGTTTTAACATTTTTTTACTTAAATTATATCTTCATCCTCATGTCCCATGATAGGTCTGTAGTGTTAAACTGTTGAAAACTTGAAATATATAATTCTACTGCTATAAATAGTGGATTTGCAGTCATAATGATAGAGAATAACAATAAGTGTCTTTCTTATTTGTTAATTAAGAGATGCATATTTTGTGGTATTTTTTTTGGCCATACAGATATTTTGTGGTTGACTCCTTTCTTTTTTTGGCCTTTGTAGTTGAGTCTTCAACCTATGCATTTAATGAATCAATTGTCTAATTAAAGAATATTGGGAAAGTTAATTTCACAATCAGGTGTCTGTGCAATCTAAAGTAGTTAATCAGTCAGTCAAAAAGTCATTATTAAGGCTGTTAAGACTCCAGACAGTTCTAGAACCTAACTAGGGGTTTCCTATATACTTTTTACTCTTTTAGCAGTTTAATGAATTATTTTTCAGTCCTAATACCTTCTGGTGTTTTCCTTTCATATCTAGGTTCAAATCTCTGTAAAAGGAGGTGGACTCCTTCCACCCATACAATCTCCATCCATCCCCTTCTTTTACTTTCCATCTCATTCCTTAAATGAAATTTATTCCTGGGCTGCATACATAATCTATAAGCAGATATAGTTTACTCCATTTGGAGAGAATATTTGTCATTTGTAATATTTCAAAATCTCAGAGAAGGTAGATTTAATTTACTTTATTCTTTATGCTACATGTTCGTCCTCAAATGCGTCTCTATATAGGATTATAGGAACACTAACTTGGGTCTAGAGGCAAAGGGGGGGGAAAAGTTCTTGAAACAAGGTTATCTAAGTATTTAGAAAGAAAAATACGATATCCTAGGAGTATTTTCTCAATTATAGTAAATTTTGGCTACTTTGTTGTAGGTGATTCAGAAAAAAAAAAAAAAAAAAAAAAAAAGCTAGAAGGAATTGATTTAGAAATGTTTAGTTTTTTAAATAATTTGAAAGCATGCCAAAAAGAAATAGTATGAAACTGTAGAATACATTATAAGTGCAATTGATGCAATTGAACACTTTGAAATTATATGTAAATGAGAAATAAGAGAATGTAAAAGACAAGCTCATATGGCACTTTTCCAAAGTGCAATGATCTATTCTCAAAGTCAATATGCAAACACAAATATCATTCTTTTGTATTTGTTGTTGGTTATAATGTTCAAAAATATTATTAAACTAATGACTTACTAGATTTATTAAAAGAGTAATTTTTGTGTTCTTGGAAAGAGGTGAAAGTGAGGTGGAAAAATAAACATTGAAAATTTGGAATCCAAACTATTTTACATTTTCTTGGTACAAGAAAAATGAGAAAAGATTGCAAATAAAATGGACCTTATTTTCATTTTCTCCCACTTTACCAAGTACTAAAGACTGAAAATTAAAACTTTTTCCTTTTCAACCCCTATTTATTTTCTACCTTCACTACCAACCACACTCGAAATATGTTTAGGTTTGAAATATTGTTGAAGGAGCCATTTTTTTTATACAGGCTTTCAAATTAATTTCTTTGCGGGGCCCCCCCTTCAGTTATGAAGTACGCATTGTTCCTCATATTGTTCCACTAGGGGGGTAATGTTATAGAGCTGATTCAAGTTCTGTTTTGCTGATGTAATGTTCCATATTTGGTTACTTATGATGAGAATATAATGGAAACATATTTCACTCTTGGAAAGACTGATGAGATGAACTGAAACTCAGATTTTAAACTATCTGAAATCTGCTAATGCCAGAACTACCCTAAAAAATGTCAATTTCATCAATCTAAGCATTTTATTATTCTTACTTTCTCTAGTTTCCCTCAATTGGATTGAAGCTGTTGGACATACCAACTTATGCATTAATTGCTTAATTGAAAACAACTCTCCTGATTACATGTGATCCAAATATGTTAAAGAACAGTTAATTTTTTTGTCAGGCAATAGATTATTGATGTTGACTTTATCTGGCAGGCACTTCTCTCGCACAAACCAACTTTTGGAGCAAATGGGGTTTCCCACCATAGATTGGCAACTATAATTTATATGAAAAATTTTATTTCTTTTATGTATCGGAATCATTTTGAAGTCTAATGCTACAATTTTTTGGGGCTCTTTAATGAGTCCATTTTCCTTGACGTAAATATGCTTCTGTTAATAGTTTGGCCCTACAATGTTGTCGCCTTGGATATTATAGCTACATCGTATTTATTGATGTTTGAGGAAACTAAATGAATTTCATGTATATTCCATATGCTGTTTAATATTGATGAAAATCTCCATACTGCATGATTTATGAAAAATGATGGTTTTTAGGGTGATTTTATTAACCACAACTTGAAAAAAAGTCTACATTGACTGTCAATGACACCCCAAAGGAAGTGTGAGATAATAGATAATCTTGATGCTTATATTGATTGAACTATAGTAGCAATGAGACCTTAAGAATGTCCTATCTTTGTGTTATACTTGCTTACCTTTGGCAACTTAGAAACATTTTTGTGACTTCTCAGATCATAGCGTCACATCCTCCTCATTGATATTATGCAGATGCCAAACAATTTAAAATATCCCTTTTCATATGAAAAATATGGTAGAAGTTTGTTCAAAGTGCATGCTATAAAAATATAGATGTATTCTAAGATAGATAGATAGATGTTGCTTTCATTCTAGCAGTTTCCTCATATACATTTGAAGCTTCTATTTAAAGAAAGATCGGTCCAAGTTTTTTGAAGATACTTTGTAGAGGAATGAACCTTTCTGATAATGTCATTAAATTTTGTTTGATACAGCATTATATCCTTGCTGGCTCTGGTTGCATGACTAATGATATTTTTTCTAGTATATGATTAATCTTTCTTAAAATTTTTGCAGCAGTAATGTATAAGAGCTTGAAATTCATGGTGTAATGACATGGGAGTGAATCTAACCAATGATAATACCCTTTAGCCTATGGTCATACATATGTTGAAAAAAATTGAAAGATGTTGATTCTATCAAGTTGAACGAAAGATGCAGATTATGCATATCGTCAATTGTTTTTGGAGAAAAAAATATGCCGAAAATTAGACACCAGAGTTAGATTGTGATAGAAATTTATGATTGGATTAAAAAGTAGCACATTGCAAGTTCAAATGTACCATAATAAACGTTAATAATATGATAAGAAAAGACTGGATGAAGAAATATAATATCTAATTTCTCTTTAGTTTTCCTTTTAATATAGTTTAGGAATAAACTATGTTTCCTCGAATATTTATGTTTGAGGCATATATTTAATTTGATGTATGATTGGGGTGCCTAAATTATGAATTACGGCAGGCTAGTGGTCTAATGCTAGTATTTTTAGGCTTCACCTCAATAATTATATTTGGACAATAAAATACTAAATTATAGATGTTTTGAAGCTATTTACCGAAATATCAATGTTTTGATTTTTTTAAGATAAACGAAAATGTAAACTATTGAGTTTCTTCATTCACATTTGGAACGACTTGTTGAGTCCCTCCATTTGGGGATGTAGCAATTCAAAGTAAGCCTACACATATACAAAAATTATAGAGTCACTTTGTCCCCTTTAGAGCAACTCAAAGGAATTGAGTGGCACTTCAAACTCTTATCTTTTTTCAGTAACTCCATCCCTAAATGGAGCGGTTCAATAGTTTACATTTTTGTTTATGTTAAAAAACTTAAAACATTGGTATTTCAGTAAATAGTTGCAAAATATTCGTAATTTTGCATGAACTTTTCTTTTGTGTGTTATTCTTTGATTATGATATCTAAACTCTTACTTTCATATGGTTCTAATCCGTCGAGGCTCTGGGGTATAAATTTTCTTTCATGAACAAAAAAGTTGCCTTGTGATGTAGAATTTTGTTACTATATACGTATTCTTTTTCCACTTGGGAAATTTAATTATGGGTTAAAATACATTTTGGGTCTCTGAAATTTATGTTTTTCATTCACATCCTGTGATTCCAATTGCTTCAATTGAACCTTAACAAATTTCAAATTTTCAATTGGGTCCAAAAATTAATTGAATCATTAGTGCTCAAATGAAAAATGAATATGTGGATTTTATTTATGTATTATTCATTTATGTTTTTATGACATGGCATTACTTTTGCAAACCACATGGCATGGCATGTTATCTTTATCGTGCCGACTCCCACAAAAAAAAAAAAAAAATTAAAAGTGTTTTTAAAAGTTTTGTCCATCATACTACTAAATCGCAAAAATTGGAAGTGTGGCATTTTTTTCACTGGTTTCATCCACCGTTGGCCACCCACTTCATCTGCCTTCTTCCTTGAGCTCCAGCGAACCAAGTCCTATTTTGCTTCCAAAAACAAGGGTTTTTGAGCCCCAAAGGAAATCCTATGATGATAGGGTTTGAAGCAATCTCTTTACAAGAGTTGAGAATCTGGATCGAGGTGACACAACATTTTTGCTAGTTCAGCTTGTTGAGTTTAGCGACTAATCCTTGAGCGCGAGAATCACCAAGAAAGAAACAATCTCACCGAGTGTGGAGTGTGGCAAATCCACCGAATCAAGCCTATCCACAACACAATTTTCAATACTACTTCCACCAAAAACATGCCATATGAATTATTTTTCCATCTCATTCATATGACATGGCAAAACTGATAGAATTAAAGGTCGTGTTTTTAAGTGGTTTGGTAGAAGAATTTTTTTTTCTAATTTTATGGGAATCATAATTTAAAAAATTAAGATTTTCATATTTAATACAAATTTTTTTATAAACATTCTCAAGTAAATACGATTCTTGGAAATAGATTTAGGACAAATTTCTCACAAAAAAATTTGCATGGAGGTGAGACTCTTGAATTCCCATTAAGAAAGTTCTTTTGCCCTGTCCCCATCCCCAAAATCCCCATTTGCCTCTCCACAACGACAACGACGCAGGAGAAGAAGGACCATTGCCCTCTTCAGCAGCTGCTGCCTCCATTTCTCACATCCGACCGCCGCCTCGTTTCCCCTTGGTTCAATCACTCCGTTTTCCAGGTACGTAAATGCTTTATAGTCCTTTATGGCCGAACCATTTTTCGCTGTGATACATAATCAATTGGGGTTTTTGTGCGTCTAATTCGTGCATCTACTTTGTGTGTCTGTATTCGTGCCTCTGATTCGTGGTGAATATTAGATTTTTTCTGGAGGTTTAGAAGCCACTGGGTCTGATTTTTCCAATCTGAAGGCTAGCCATATTGCAGAAGCTCATCTGTTTATTGCTTCTGATGATTCGCTTTATATTAGTGGACACAACTTGTGCATTATAATGCTATGGACCTTGAAAAATTGACCATTCCCACTAAATAAAATTGTTCTTTTCTATTTGAATGCATGTCATACTGAGTTGCCAGACATCTTGTCATGAGATGCATGTTTGCTCAATAAACAATTACCTAGCTGAGAAAAAGAGGGGATGGGATGAGGAGGAGAAAGAGGAAGAGGAAGAGAGAGAAAGAAAAACAAAGAGAGAGCTCATCTATGTACCATGAACTGCTTCTGTTTTATGAGATTTGAAAAAAAAATAAAAGACCAAAAACATCTTGAAATTCATTCTTTGTATTTGTTTTTTAAGAGACTGGTTTTGGGTTATAGATCTTAAATCCGAGAGCCTGATATTTTGATTTTATCTTTATGTTTTAAAACTAAAAACTGTTTTTAGAAACATAAATGAAACATGCATTAAACTTGTTATGATTTTGGCTGAAAAACAGCATGAGATTATGACTGTGTTCACGAGAATTTTGTGAAAACAGTTAGGGAGGTTCTAGTTTCCATTCCAGGAACACCAATTGAACTTTGAGTTTATAAACTGTACATACCCATGAACATAATGTTTATAACTATTTTTTATATTTATCCACATATGTTGCTAGAAGAATTCAGCTATCATTGAACTTCCACAGTTCCAAGTATATTCTAGATATAGAAATATATGATAACTGTGTGTTAGGGAAAGCAGTAGGGGGTTATTATTGCAAAGGTGGGCTGCTTTTGATTACCGACCCCTAGGAATATAGGGTTCTTTTTTTTTTTTTTTTTTTTTTTTTTTTTTTTTTTTGGTNTTGGAGTTTTGGTGTTGTTACAGGGAATCCTCACATGGTCATGGCTCTTGCTGGTAACAAAGCTGATTTGGAAGATAAGAGGAAAGTGACAGCTGGAGTAAGTTTGATTACCTAATATTTTCTCTATGTTATCCATGGCTTTTGAGCTAGATCAACTTATAGTCTTCTACTCTAAACTAGCATAATTCTTTCTTAGTTGGTTTCACCATGATTGAAACTGTTGTTTTAGTTTCTTACTGTTGAATTCTATTTTTTTTTCTTGATAAACAGATTCTCTTTTTAGTTATTGCACCTTTAATTTTATTTCCTTTCTAAGAAAGTCTTTTGATGTTGATGCCTTCTTGCAAAGTGAAACTTTGTTAAACTGTTTTGACATTAAAATGCTACTGTGAATGTGATTTTATCTTGTAGGATGCCTGTACCTTCTTGTTATACTTCTACTATTCCAAAACTAATTTTGACGACAAAAATACTGTGATGTGTAATTTAATGTAGTAGCATGTTGTTTCGATCTTCTTTTATGATTTTATTAGTTTCTTGTTTCTTTGGTTTATTCCTATTTTCGAAAACCCTATTAAAAATATAGGATAATGGCATCTATTCGTACTACTAGCTTATGAGTTTTGACTCACTGGCGTTGCAGGAGGCACATGTATATGCTGAGGAAAATGGTCTCTTTTTCATGGAGACCTCTGCAAAAACTGCAGCGAATGTAAATGATGTATTTTATGAAATAGGTATGAACCTATTCCTATTATACACTTTCTGGGTTCTGCCATAAACTTCTTAATGTCGTTAGGTTGTTGACATATAATTGCTTATGCGAGAAAAATAAGAATGATAAGGCAAATAAGCTTTTACATGAAATGATTGTTAGAGGTCTGCTATAAGTGATAAAAGAAGGTGAGATACTTTATTTCTAATTTATGTCTTGCATTTGTATGATGGTAGCAAATGCTTGTTTCTTCTGGGTTAGAGTCATTGGACTGTTAGTTGGGAAATTTTGATAAAGTCATATATTTATTAAATTGACTTTTCGGGCTTTTTTTTTCCAATATATTTTATCTATGCTCTTTTCCAATATGTTGTGTGCATATCAGAATCTGACTTTTGTTAAGGCAACTGCAATATGAAGATGTGAAGAAAATTTCTCGTTCTTTTGTCATCTTTCTTAATAGGAGCAGTGGAAAACAATGTTCTTGGCTGATCAATTGGTTTCCGTAATGGAAAATATCTTGTCGAGTGGAGAGGAAGCAAAGCTTGTACTCGCAGTTGCTTGTGTTTTGGAAGATAACTATTGAATGGAGTTAAACCTGTGTATACTTCTAACCCATCTTAATGAGAGAAAAATCCTGAATGCATTTAATAAGAATCGGAAGACCCTGCCAAAATGGACTGGAAGGCAACTCTGCTACTGGAAAAACTGGAGCTTGGTTGCTTTTCTAGATGGAGAGATATATAGTTCCTGCAGAGAAATACTGACTACTCAATTTCCTCAGTACATTGTAAAATTCAAGATTGGTTATTGTATCCCTGCTTTTTTTCATCATCAAGGAAGCAGAAAGTATCTTCTGATGTCTTTCTATTTAGCTCATCATGACAAGTCTGTAAATTTGTTCTTCTTTAACACCATTGTTTCTATGATGTTCATTATGTGCTCATGAATTTCCATTTCAATTTTCAAGGCCATGAACTTGTCTGGTTTTCTTCTTCAAGAATTCATTTGATTGTATGAGTCGTATGACATTAACCATCTGGCTTTGATATTCTGAAATATGGCCAGGCTAATGACAATAGGGAGAGGAGGGGTATGAAAAAAAGAAAGTTATAAGTACCAAGAAACTGAATACTGATTATCTGACAAGTGACTTGTTATAACCTGATCATCTAACAAGTCACTCGGAGGCTGTTGAATACTTACTAAAAGCTAGATGCAACTAAAAATCTCATTGCAATAAAAGGAAATTCCAACTAAATAATGGGTGCAATTCAATAGAGATGTAGTAAGTAGTCACATAAGCTATTTTTCTGGATAGATTTGCTAAAGTTATTACTTTGAGCTCATTTGAATTTTTGTTATTATTTATTTTTGCCACTTTGTGCATAACAAATGTATTTTTTTTTTTTCATATTACTTGTTATATGTGGGTCGTACAATAAAAATGATATAATAGAATTTTTTTTTCATCCAAATTTAGATAGGGGTGTTTTTGAAAAAATAATCCAAATTCTTAAAAAAATAACATTTGAATCAAACATGAAGATGTAAAATTCTTAAAAATAAATATCTAACTTTCTTAGAAATATTTACGGTTAACCAAAGTAACATTCCTAGTTTCTTGGCAAATGCTTCCCCTAGCTCTTTATTCATCAGCACCTTCATGCCTTGGACGGAACTCACCAGATGTTACACAGTTGTATTCTAGCTACATAGAGCTTTTTCTGGTCCTTGAGAATGTATTGCCGAGCTTTTTCTGGCCCTTGAGAATGTATTGCCCACCGCTTCTCCCTTTTGCTTCTATAGTCCAATGATGCAACTAGTAGAGCTGCTTTCCTTGTACTAGTTGATAAGCTAATTGCCTAAAAGAAACTTCAGGAGTCTAATACCAACTAGGACATGCAAGCCGCCAAATTGGCTGAAAGACTTTCTTAGAAAGTAGTTGTAACTAAGTGGGAGAAGTCGTATTGGGTGATATATAGAAGAGGCATGCGAAGGGGCATCATCAGAGTTGTAATTCCCTAATTTCCCTTCTTCTTTCTCTTTTTTCTTCCTCATTCTCCTTAATTCTTTCTCTTTGTTCTAATTCTGCAATTTTGTTCTGCTGTATGACTTTGCTAAAGTATTAATGGAATTAATCTAGCTAGTTCCTTCTTCCTGAGAAGGGTAGACTAAATCTTTTTTGCAATTTTCTGCATTTATTCAATAACTGACGTTATCATTGATGCTTTCATTGTTCTCAAACATCCTGAGAGAACTCAATGGCTCGGACTATGCGATATGATTTGGAGGAGCAGATTTGTTCTTTACAACGCACCATGGAGGAGCAAAGTCGCACCGTTCAGGCTAGTCTTCAGCAATCGATGGAGGAGCAAATGCGTGCTTTCAACAACACTATGTTCCAGGATCTTCAAACCAATGTTCTTACCATCGATAATTGCCTTCAGACCACCGAAAATGGCAGTCTGCAAATTGCAACCTTGCAACCCAACCACTAGCAACCCTTGCTAGACTTTCCACAACTACCTGGTGGGCTTTGTGGGATGAAATTGGAGGAATGGATTTTCAAAGCTACCTAGTTCTTCGATTTTCATCTCACACCTCTTGATCAGCAATTGTTGATCGCCTCATTCAACATGGATGGGAGACATTGTCTTCGTATAAATGGATGCACATCAGTGGTCGAATTACTACTAGGCCTGCATTTTTGGAGTCACTCACCTCTCAATTTGGGCCTTCTTTGTACGAGGATTACAAAGGGGCTTCGGCCAAACTCCAACAAACAGGGACAATGGTTTCTTATCAATTTGAATTTGAAGCACTTTCCATGAAGGTACATGGCCTTTCTAAATCCTTTCTCATTAGTTTTTATGTCTCTAGATTGAAACCTCATCTTAGGAAGGATGTTCAAATTGCACACCCCACTTCCCTGTTACAAGCCATGTGCCTAGCTGGAATGTATGAGGATAAACACATTGAGCCTAAATTTTCACCTAAACCTCCATGGCCACGCCCTCTAACTCCATCAGTAGCTCCTGGTCTATTACCTTTACTAGTTATACTCCTACCTGTTCCGTATCATCATCCTTTGCTACAACTACCAAACCCACTTCTAGCACTAAACCACAAATTTCCATTTGCCATTTGACACCAGCCGAAATTCAGAGGCGCAGAGAGCAACAACTCTGCTATAATTTTGATGAAAAACATGTGAAGGGGCATAAATATAAGCATACATTCTTACTCATGGTTAATTGTGATGAGACTAATTTGTAAGATTCTAAGTATGACCAAATTGAGGTTTGTTAGTCATTGATGACTCTGATAATTCTGTGGTTAATCCATCTTCTTAAGAGATTAGTTTATTGACTCTATCAGGTGAACCTTCCCAAAAACTTTCAGACTTACTGGTTATTGTGGTTCTAAACCAGTGCAAGTGCTCATAGATGATGGTTCCACTAATAACTTCATCCAAGCAAGAATTGCTAAATTTCTTACTCTGCCTTATACTGCTTGTCCAAAACTTAGTGTGCTTGTTGGCAATGGGGACAAACTCACATGCTCTACTGTATGTTCCAATGTTCTATTGGCATTATAGAATCACCAATTCCAAGCTGATCTTTTTGTTTTGCCTATACAAGGAGCTGATATTGTTTTAGGGGTACAATGGTTGTCATTCCTAGGCCCTATTATTAAAGATTATGCTCGATTAACCATGGATTTTCAATGGCAAGGGAAGCATATTCAATTGCAAGGTCCTGTCACCTTCAATCACATTAAAAAGTTGTGCAATGCAGAAGTAGTTTTGACTTGCTTACAGGTTGCCAATACCACACTAACCAGCCCTAATTTGGAGTCATCCCTTCCAAAAGAAATACAGTGATTATTGACCCATTTTGCTTTTGTTTTTCAACCTCCAACTACCTTACCCCTAACTCGTGAATTTGATCACAGAATCCATCTCAATCTTGAGGCAAAACCAGTTAATGTTAGACCCTATTGCTATTCTTACTTCCATAAAAATGAAATTGAAAAGATGGTGTCAAAAACATGGAATTATTAGACCTAGCCTTAGTCCTTTTTCTTCTTTAGTGTTACTGGTCAAGAAGAAAGATGGCACTTGGTCTTTTAGTGTAGATTATAGGGCCTTGAATTCCATAACAGTAAAGGATTGCTTCCCAATTCCCACTATTGATGAACTTTTTGGATGAATGATATGGTGCCACTATTTATTCCAAATTGGATCCTATGTCAAGCTATCATCATATTCAAATGCATCCAGCTAACAGTCACAATACTGCATTCCGGACTCATGATGGCCATTTTGAGTTTCTTGTCATGCCTTTTGGTCTCACCAATGCTATGTTTGCATTCTAGGCAGCCATGAACACTACTTTCCAACAATTTCTCAGACGATTTGTGATAGTATTCTTTGATGACATAATGATCTTTAGTCAAATTTTTGATGAACACATCACCCATTTGACAAGTGGAAACTCTGCTTGCAAATGGCTTCATTGCAAAAAAAAAAAAAAAAAAAANAAAAAAAAAAAAAAAAAAAAAAATCCAAATTCAATTTCTCTCAACCTTCCATTGACTACTTGGGTCACATTGTGTCTGCTAAAGGAGTAGAACTTGATCCTACCAAGTTGCAAGCTATGGTGGACTGGCCAAGACCTAAAATAGTGAAAGAATTGTGTGGTTTATTGGGTATTACTGGTTACTATCATAAATTCATCAGATACTATGCCTCTATTGCAAGTTTCTTGATTGCTTTGCTAAAAAATGACTGTTTCTTATGGGATGCTAAGGCTGGAAGAGGCATTCCTTCAATTAAAAAATGCTATGATTGGAGCACCAGTTCTCTCGGTGCCTAATTCCTTGAAACCTTCACAGTAGAAACTAATGCTTCCACCATGGAATAGGAGCTGTCCTCAGTCAACAAGGCCACCCTATAGCTTATTTTAGCAAGAAGCTTTGTGCAAGGATGTCAAAAGCCTCTACTTATTCAAGGGAGTTGTATGCCATAATGCAAGCAATCTACAAGTGGCGATAGTATTTGTTGGGGAGACAATTTACCATTGTCACCGATGACAAAAGCTTAAAAAGCCTTATGAATCAAGTAGTGCAAACACCTGAGCAACACCATTATCTCAGTAAATTGTTAGGATTTCAATATGAAATTGTTTACAGAGCTGGAAAACAGAATGAGGCAGCAGATGCCTAATCAAGGGTTTTTCCTACTTATCACACCCTTGAATATAAGCCACTTATGGATATTTTCTCCATTTTGAGGAAGGAAAATAGCTCTTGTTTAGATCTCCAAGAACTTCATAGCAAGCTTAGCTTAGGGTTTCTATAGGTTGATGATTATGAAATTCGGGACTAGCTCATTCTTTATACAGGGAAGTTGTTGCACAGTAAAATCTCTTCTCTCAAGTCTAAGCTTCTACATGAGTTCCATACTACTCCTTTTGGAGGACACCCAGGTATACTAAAAACATACATGAAGATTTCCCAAAATTTATGGTGGCCTGGTATTCGTGCAGATGTTAAAGCATTTGTAGAGCAGTGCTTGATTTGTCAACAAGTTAAATACTCCACTTCCCCTCTAGCAGTATTATTATAGCCCCTGCCAGTTCCAAACAATGTTTGGGAAGATATAACTATGGATTTCATAACAGGTTTACCTCCTTCTAAAGGCATGCAAGTCATCATGGTGGTGGCTGATATATTAACAAAGTTTGCTCAATTTGCTCCCTTACCAACTTAGTTTACTGCCAAGAAAGTTGCTGATTCATTCATCAACACAATTGTCAAATTATATGGCTTTCCCTTTAGTATTGTAATTGATTGAGATCCTATGTTTGTCAACAAATTCAGGAAGTCATTGTTTGCCATGAGTGGAACCACATCAAGGAGGTCTAGTGCCTATCATCCTCAAACGAATGGACAAACATAGGTTGTTAATAGAAGTTTAGCATAATATTTAAGATGCTTTGTGCATGATAGACCCACCAAACGGACTCAATTTTTATTTTGGGCAAAGTATTGGTATAATTCTAATTTCCACACTTCAATTGGCATGTCTCCATTTATGGCCTTATATGTGAGAGAAGCTATGGCTATTCCTACCTACATTCCGAGTACCATTAAAGTTGATGCTGTGGATAAAATAGAAGGGAGATCCTTAGATTGCTCTGATCCAACCTTCTCCAAACCTAGCAACACATGAAAGAAGTGGTAGATAAAAAAAAAAAAGAGATTCAATTTGATGTGGGTGATTGGGTACTCTAGAAGCTTCAACCATATGGTCAATCCTTCGTAGCACCTCAGATTAATCAGAAGCTAAGCATAAGATATTATGGCCCATTCCAAGTCAAAACCAAAATTCATAAGGTGGCTTATGAACTTATCTTGCCTGATAATAGTAAAATTCATCATGTCTTTCATGCATCTTTGTTGAAGCTGTATAAAGGACAACTTCCTCTCGTAATTACTGAGCTGCCAAAGTTTTTAAATGGGACCACCCAATTGCTTTGCCTGTGGCGATTATTGTAGCCAAGTCATCAAACAAGTCTCAGTTCAATGGTAGGACTTGTCCTTAGAAGAATCCACTGGGAGGATTGGGACCAATTCCATGTTCTTCACCCACATCAAAACCTTGAGGGCAAAATTTATTTTCAAGAGGAGGGCAATGATACAACTAGTATAGCTGCTTTCCATGTACTAGTTGATCATTTAATAACCCAAAAGGAACTTAAGGAGTCTATGACTCGTGAGGAAACTCTAAAGACTAAGTCTGACTTAAGTGGGGAATTGAGTGGTGAGCTGTCCACAAAACAGAATGCAGCATTACAAGTAGTAATACCAACTAAGATACGTAAGCCACCAAATTTCCTGAAAGACTTCGTTAGAAAGTAGTTGTAACTAAGTGAGAAGAGTAGTATTGGGTGATATATAAAAGAGGCATGCGAAAGGAAGGGGGCATTAGAGTTGTAATTCCCTAATTTCCTTTCTTATTAATCTTCTCTCTTCGTCGTTCCTTAATTCTTTCTCTCTGTTCTAATTCTGCAATTTTGTTATGCTATATGACTTTGCTGAAGTATTAATGGAATTAATCTGGCTAGTTCCTTCTTCTTGAGAGGGCTAGACTAAATCTTTTTTGTAATTTTCTACAATTCTTCAATAATCGATGTTATCACCCACCACCTCCAATGGATTCATAATTTCTGCTATGTTCAACTATTAATATAAAGTTATTGTTATCCACGTCTCTATTAGACTAAAAATGGCCCAAAGAGGTAATTTATTAGATAATTAGTGACGATATAAATAATTGCTCACTATCCCTTAACATGTTAATTGGATTAATTATGGGTAGAGTCAGTTACCTTGATGGAACTAAACTGTCAAGAAGTAATTTACCACAATGGAAGGAAACTGTAAAGAATATTTATTTGATAGGGTCCATAGCCTGACCTATAAATAAGCTTGTGATATTCCATCAAGGTAAGGCTAATAGAGAGGCATAGGCTAAAAGGACATTATCAATTTCTAGAACCTTTTGTGAGTCTTGAAGATCTGTTGTGTGATTATGGCTGGAGGTTAGTTTATTCCGCTGTTATTTTATTGTGTTCAACATAATTGTGTCTTTCATTTGCTATTAGAGCCAAATTTGACCTTTGCCTATCTGTTTGATCTAAGTGTTTAAAATCCTTTGGATTATGTATATTGCTCAAATACTTGTTTTCTCTTCTGTTCATACTGTAGCCCATATTTTATGCCTTTTGTATTTTGAGTTTTATAAAACATGTATATAGCAACATTTTTTATGCCTACCTCATCTATTTATGTTTTGTGCCTAGAATCAATTTTCATAGCCTAAAGACTCACAGCAACATGATCTATATATTTAATAAATATGTGCGTGTATGTCTATAAGGTCAGAAAGAAAGCGACTAATCCCTATTGTCGGTTAGGAAATATGTAAATAAGGGAAAAAAATAGGGGCTGTAAATATTTTGCATATTTGATGCATATGGCTGTTTGATAAGATATTATTATATTATTTTTGATCTTTGGATTTATATGCATAACATGGCCGTTTGAATTTGAATTTGTTATTATGATAAGTAAAATAATAATTTAGATTCACTCTTTCCTTTCAACGTTGCTAGCCTTTGTATATGGTATGCAATTCTTATCTTTTCAATGTGAATGGAGAATTCTTATTGCTTATTTCTCTTGACATTTTAAATAGCTAATTGATAAAATATGCTCTTTGTTTTATTTTATCTGTAGAGCAACATGGCTGTTATGACATAATCTTTATAGCTAATTTCTGTTCATATCCTAATTAGCTAATTGATAAAATATACTACTGCATTTCTTTAAGACTGAAATCTTCATATTATTAGTTGTAGCATATATGATCTTTTAGCATGTTATGACAATATAATAAGGGCATGTTGTGCTTAAGGCCAAATTAACATGCTAATAGATTAGATATCATTAAAGGTTTAATCATCATATGCTTAGGAGAGCCATAACATCTTAGAGTTATGGTGATGGTATGATGTTAATCACAAAAGATTAGTGATCAATAAATATAAATGATATCTAATATGTTGCAATTAATTAATTAAGATTGTTTCTTGATCCACAGGAAGGTGATTATTTTGATGAGTTAATTGGAATAAGATAATGGATGTGACATTAAGATAGAGTTTTTTCTAGGTCCACAGGTGTGGAAATTTTATTTTAATGTTATTTTCATTAGTCTTATTAATAAAAGTTTTATATAAATTCTATGCATGACTTTGCAACATCTACCCACAAGAAGGTTAGAATTTATTTGTTATTGGATTATCATTAGATAATTCAATTATAAAGTTCTTTTGCTTCATAGTATTTATGTATATTTATCCTTGATACCTGCAATTATTCATACTAGTGCTTTTCTCAATAATAATTCTCATGTTCCATTGTTGATTGATGATAACTATTTTGACTGGAAAAAACAATTCTTTTGACTCTTGGATGTTGGAATTTGGACTTGGCATTCTGTGTGGATGAGGTACAACCCATTCTCATGGAAGAACGTACCCAAGGCTGAAGAGCTCATTATGATCAACGGAAGCAATCTAATCACTTAAGTTTGATGCTCATTAAGTCTCATATAAGCAAGAGCATTAAGGGTTCTATCCCTCAATGTCATACATCTACTGCTTATATGAAGGCTATTGAAGAGCAATTTGTGAGCTTTGAAAAGACACTAGCCAGCACCCTAATGAATAAGCTTTCAGGTATGAAGCATGACAAAAGCTAGAGTGTGCATGAGCACATTGTCGAAATGAGGGATATTGTTGTCAAATTGACATCCCTTGAGGTTGAAATATTCGAGTCATTTTTGGTGCATTTCATTCTTAACTCTTTTTTCTAGTGAGTATGAACCTTTTAAAATCTCCTATACCACACATAAGGAAAAATGGTAAATCAATGAACTTTTGACTCTGTGTTCAAGAGGAAGAGATGTCGAAAGATGAGACACCTGAAAGTAAGGTTGTTAAAATCAAGATTTTTAGTAAAATCATTTTGGCTAGGTAAAATCATAATCGTAAAATTGTAAGATTTTACCAAATTTAGTATATAATAAGTTGGATTCAACATTAGCCATCAAATGTCTAAAACAAGTTACAAAAAAATAGAAGTAATTAAATAACAATGAAGTAGACAATGTCTAAAAGATTGAAACTAAAATAAATCATCAATGTTCTCAACATAATCTCCTATGGCATCATCATCATTAACACCACATTCATCACCACAACTACCACCATCATCATCACCAATAGGAATAGGATTACAATGTGCAACAATGTTTATTATGTCATCCACTAAATTTATTGCATTATCAATGTTGTTGTCAATCTCTTGTCGTTGGCCACCATCCCTAGTTTCTTCAATTTCATCTTCAATAGGTTGCCTAGTGATATTTGATGAAGAGCCAATATCATTCTCAACTATCTACTCATCATCATTGGAAGATCTTCAAACTCAAGAATTCACATCCCTTTGAACTTTTTTTTCTCTCAATTTTAAGTTGTACATAACAAAAACTAAATCATTCATTATCTTTTGGTTCAAGTAACTAAATCAACTCTTAGTATGCACCTAAATAAATCAAGTAAGTTTCAAATTAGTTAAGAAATAACAAACTAATTAGTATATGACTATAAAGGTAAAAGTGTAAAACTCTTAAGTTTTTTGCAAAGTAAAGTGGATTACCATTTCAAAGGCACTCCAATTACGCTCACATCCAGAAGAGTTGCACGTCAAGCCAAGAACATGAACAACAAACTTCTTCAATTCAAGGCATCTATCACTACAAGAAAATGTGTATTTTTCAATAGAATTTCTTTACCGTTGGAATTTTTTGTTAGAATTATTGTTGGACTTCTTGGGAGAAATTTTTTTTAAAATTTGAATGGTATATTCCAATAGAATATATACAGTTGGAGTTGAAAAAATTCAAACCACACTATATTTTGATAGGAACTTTTTTTATTATGATTTTTGGAATATTTAATGGAATATTCCAACGGAATGTATTGTTGGAATCCGGAAATACCCAATGCACCCCGTTTCATTAAATCTTTCAAATTTTCAAACAAATTCCAACAATAAGAACTAGAGCTGGGTTCATGGGCTGAGCCCGATAAAATGGTGGGCTGGGTTCCCTAAATGGTGGCCCGTTTAAAATCGGGCCAATTTGGCCCGGCCCGATTTGGCCCGTGGCCCGATCGGGTTGGTGCCGGGTTGGCCCGGTTTGTTTTTTTGTTTTTTTTTTTTCCCAACTTTCAATTGCCCTCATTTTAAAATCTGAATGCAATCTCTAACTCAAAAATCAGAATTTCATCTCTCACATTCCACTCTCCCCAAATTTGACTATCTTTCTATACGGTTCTACCCCTCTCCGCCTCCTTCTCCTCAGTCCTCATTGCCGCCTCTCCTTCTCTAGCACCAGCCAACACTTCCCATCTTTTTCCCCCATGCTCAATATTAGATGAAGTGCTTTGAAGTTTGTTGTTGTTAGCACAAAGTAAAGTTGATGGGTATTGTTTCTTCAATGTTCTTTGAGGTTTCTTATGGGTTTCTTAGCTTTGCATGAAGTGGGTATGCTTTATTTTTCATCTATACTGTGATTATTGGGCGAAATCTGTTATTTTTGGACCCCCGCGCTTAGCGCTGGCATCTTGACTTCAAAAGTTGCTGTTGCTGGACCCCCAACGCTGGGCGCCAGAACCCAGAGCTGGGCGCCAGCACCCCAGCGCTGGGCGCCAGATCCCAGAGCTGAGCGCCAGCACCCCAGAGGCTATCGCTGGAACCCCAGCGCTGAGCGCCAGAACCCAGAGCTGGGCGCCAGCACCCCAGCGCTGGGCGCCAGATCCCAGCGCTGAGCGCCAGCACCCCAGAACCTTCCATCCAGTTGATTTTTCATATTAAGCCTTCAACTACAATTTTTCTAATACCCTACCTATAAAAACAATAAAAAGGGGTATATTTAGGACATAAATTTGGACTCTCTTATCTTATTATAACATAAGTATATTTTTTTATGAACTTTATTAAATCAATCTTAGAAGGACTAGGTAGTAAAAGATTTAGTTTCTCTTAAACTTTAGGGTATTAAAAAGGAAATTGTTTATTTGAATTTGTATTTTGATTACGTATGTTAATATTTGATGTTTCATAATCAATATGTTCTCATATTCTCTAAAAAATAAGCATGGCAAAAAAAATTAAAAAAAAAAAGATTTTGGCCCGTTATAGCCTGTAGCCCGAGGTGGGCTGGGCTGGACTGAGAAATGGCTGGCCCGATTAAAATCGGGCCACTTTGGCCTGGCCCGTTTAGGCCCGTGGCCCGGCCCTAATGGGCTGGGCTGACCCGTTAGCCAGCTCTAATAAGAACCATTGGAATTACCATTAGAGTTTAAAAATGGGTATACCCATCCGGGACGCACCTTTCTTTTTCACTTCTCTTCATCTTCCCTCTTGCCCTCCCCATAAGTGTGGCTGTTCCCTACCTTTTCTGGTTACTCCGGTGACATTTTGGCGGTGTTTGAGCTTCCTATATGGTGTTGCAAGGAGTTAGCTTACACCATTGCTTCCTTAGGTAAGTGTATAAATAACACATAACCCAAATCCCCCATTCACCCTTTTCACTTTGATTTAAGTTATTGTGTTAGAATTATTTTGTTTTAATTGGTTGATTGAAGTTATAATGGTATGTAGAAGTGGTTAGAACTTTGCATAATTATAAATTGATGCATGATTGTTTAGGTTAGGGCTTAACTTGAATCCGAAATGGGATGAGGAAATTGATAATGTGTGGCTTTTATTTTGTTAAATTTGTTTACGGTTTTAAATGTATGGGTGGTTTGAGGTTGTTTTATGATTTTTAGGTATTTTTTTGATGGATTATGGAATTTATCTACTATAAAAGTAATTATGTCTGAATTTTAAAATAGAAAATGTGGATGATGTAAAATTTATTTAGTTAAATTTGCTGAGGGCTTATGATTTTGGGCATTTATAAGCATTTAGAATAATTTATAGACTATTGTGATATATAGATCTTTTATATTGGCATTTTATAATAAGAATATCGCTTGTATTTTGGACACAAAGAGAGGCCCTTACTCTCATTATATATGTTTTGCACACATCTTGTAAAGCACAATGTTTTTCTTTAGCACAAATACACTACGAACAATATTGTATGATTTTTTTTTGTGTCTACATTTGTAGGTCGTCATCGATGCGAGATAGTTTTCCAACCTATCTATTATGTTAACAATTAACATAAAATTATCAAGATTATTACATGAATTATGATATTAAATGAAATGTCATAGATAATGAAGTATAATGAAAGTTTTCTATTCCTAATATAAAATTTACAATGTTATGTTTATGTATGGTACATTATGTGATGCTTCAAGTTATATGTAGGGAACAAAATAGATCAATGCATAGTAGGAGCATATTTACCTTCATTGTTCTTTATGTTGATGATATTTTACTTGCTAGTAGTGATATTAATTTGCTTCATAAGACTAAGATAATATTTGGTACATGGAATATTTCAACATTCTTGGGAAAGTGAGGTTTGGAAAATTTCTTTCCCATGTTTGTTATAAAAAAAAAAAAAAAATCCTATGCATAAGGGATGCCCAAGATTGAAACTTTCCCATGGCAAGGGGAAGTTTTGGGCTAAGATAAATGACACAATTGCCTATGTTTTCTTTAAAACATAGTCATTTTGCATTTATTCAGCTCTCTGCCCTGCTTCATTCATGCTCGAGCTTCTTGTGCATTATCTCTCTCTTTATATGCATTCTTGCTAGTAAGGATGAATCTTCTTCTTCTATATTCATTATCTCCATCTCTGCATGTGTTCGTGTGCTTTGTATTAGGCAACTTGCTTGTTGATTGAACCCTAACATTGTGTGTGTTTTGGTCGGTATGGATCATATGCTGGATGGTTCCTACTTACCCTTTTTTCTATGTTCTTATCTTCAATTTTGGAGCCTAATTTTCCATTCCTCCACTTGTTTCACTACTATTTTACAAAATCTCCTTTTGGTTACATTTTACCACTAAACTAAAATAAACAACATTAGGCACATGAGATGTGCCAGCCACAGGAATAATACATAAAGTATAATTAAAAATATATCTTAACATTCTAGTAAAATGCACAAAACATTTTCTAATCTATTGTAAGTCAAAGAAAGAGTAAAGGCATCAAGCATTGATAAAAAAAAACCCAATCTACATATGGTGCACATTAGAACTAAAGATACACATATGTAATTCCTAATTTGATTTTATATGTGGCAGTTCTTTATTTGACTTTGTGAATCATGGATCATTTGCAAAATATAAGAAAGATGTGTAATATTGCAATTTTAGTTGTGTTTAGAAATACTAAAGGGAAAAGTCCAATTTAACCCCTTCAACTTAGGGTCATGTGAGTTTTACTCCCAAAACTATAAAAATGTGCAAGGAACCCTCATCAACTATCAAAATGTGTAAAAAAAAATCCCAAATCTCAAACGGCCGTCCAAAAATGGACTGAAAAATGCCACATGTCACTTTCATTTCCTTCTTACGTGCATGACACGTGACATTTTTTCGTCCATTTTTGAACTGCCCTTTGGGGTATGGGATTTTTATTTATTTATATATTTTGATAGTTGATGGGGGTTCCTTGTACCTTTTTATAGTTTTGGGGGTAAACTGCACATGACCTATAGTTGGAGGTGGTAAATGAGACTTTTCCCTCGATGATATAAGTGCAAACTAACATCAACATCATGATAAAATATATAAGATTAGCACCAACTGGAATCATAAAGCGGATTGGGCTAACAGAAAGGGAGGAGTCCATCATTCTACTATTGATTACAGGAAAACCTTACTCGAGCTATAGCCCTCACTGTTGATTTAAGACACAACTACCTGTACCACAACCACTGGTAAATGTGGTGTGCGGGTGTTAGGTCCTATCATAGATGATTATCTTAGGCATAAGAATAAGACTTGGGATGCATATAGTAAGCATCTAATGAGGGAAGTTAATTTTGATATGGTATTTTTATGCTTGATTTAGCATGTGTAGAAAACACTAGTATGAGTAGGAGGAGCTTCCATTCCTTATGTCATATATTGAGAGTGGTGGACTAGTTAGAGCCATTTAAAAATATGAGAGTCTAAGTGATGTTGGCAATTTTTACATATACTCTCTCATGATGTTAAAAATAGAATAACTAAAAGATAATTCACAAGGATGAGAGCAAGACAATCGGTAGGAGATTCAATTATGTTCTGCATGTTATTCGAAGATGCTACAAAGAACTTCTCAAAGAACCTGAGTCAATCCAAGAAAATTGCACTAATGAGAGATGAAAGTCGTTCAATGTAATTTTTGTAATTTGTCATTAGGAACAGCTATAAGGTTCATATTTATTGTTTTTCAACTTTGGTGACGATAGGTTTTTTTGTTCTATTCAATATAGAGCTACTTTGGAGCACTAGATGGAATCTATATCAAGGTTAATGTGTTAGAAGCTGATAAACATAGATAGAAAACAAGAAAGGTAGAAATAGCAACCAATATATTGAAAGTTTGTTCTCAAGACATGCAATTTTCACTATAAGAAAAAAAAGATTTCTCATGTATTTTTCTCATGAAACAAACTTCATTGAGAAAATCACTCATTTTCTCATTAACTTTCTCACAGATTATGGTTGTTAGAAATTTCTCATGGATTTTGTTACGGACATAATTACCCATGAAAAAAATCCGTGAGAAAGACATCCCAACCGTCAACATTAATATGACAAGTGTTCTCCCGGACAACGTTCGCGAGAAAAATCAAACACCCTCATTAATTTAGGTCCATGTGCGGTTTACCTCCAAATTTTTTTAAAAGTTACAATAACCCTCCCCCCTCATTAATTTCTATAATGTGCGCAAAACCCTAAATTCCAAGCCACTATCCATAATTAGATGGAAAATAACACGTGCATGGTACATGGTGCCATGCATTAATGTCCAAATACATCCTAAATTTCAAAGTTAACACCATTAATTAGGATTAGTTAGTGATTAACTGTAGGTGATGCGTTCACGTACCCGAAGGATCGAAATAGAGTGTCTGGATACCAAACTGTGGGATGACCTTGGTTATCTCAATAGGGTGAACCCTTAGCAAGGAAGGATCCTTGGTAAGTTCAAGTTCAAGTTCTTTGCCCAAGAACAACAGGGAAGCTCTCAATCCAGAGAAACTCAATAATTCAGAAACTGAATACTATTAATCTCAAAAACTGTTTTGCAAAGGCATACACGAATTCCTTATATAGGCAATTCGGCTAGGAGGCTACAAGCTATGATGGATCCTCTAAGAAAGTTAATAAAACCCTAATACCCAGTTTGGCCCATAGACATAAAGGCCCAAAATATTAAAAAAGAATTTAAAACTAATTAAACGTTTTGGCCCATAAACATAAAAGCCCAAAAATAAAACTAATTAAATTAAACATTATTTTTGGCCTGCTCCAAACTTGGGCTCCAAGCTGGCCCATGTGCACCTTCTACAAGAGACAGATAAGTGATCCATCTCAACTCTGAACTTGGCCCAGCTGCTCTTTCTTTGGTCTGCACCTCTTGGACTAGGCTCAACAATGCCTCTCTCACTCGCTTAGCTCTGCTTCTAGTCATCGGGCCTCCAACTCCAAGCAAGGGATCATGAACACTCCTAGGGTTAGGGCATGTAGCAAGCTGATTCGCATCAGTAGGTAGGTGACAAAATTTCCCTCCATCTTAGATCTTTTTCTCTATTGCAACGTTTTGTGTCTAAAAGGATAAATCCCATTGAGGACCTAAAAATCTATTTGTGCAATTGATGAAGAAGGAATAATAGAAGTAGACCCAATGAGATTTGGGCATTGATTGAGGCGTGATTCTCTAAAAGGCATTCTAACAGTTATTGTTCTCTTTGTTCTATTTGGGTTACAATTTGTAGATGTAACAATGATATACTGTCTAAATACATGTGAAAAGTTTCATCATTTTTAGTGTTTCGATATCTTCCTTTTAAAATACTTTGTCTTGATAGTGCGTATGTTATTGTCATTTCTAGGTTTTAGTTATTACTGATATTTTCTATCACTGTGTGTTTCTTGTTACTTTTTTCTTGTTGGTAATGGGATTTCATAGAAATTAGAGTTAATCATTTTTTGATTGCTTGTCCTATTGAGATGTGGTCTTGATAGTTGTATTGTCATTTATTAGAGCATGGAAACTATAGTCTGTGAGATGTATTATGGAGGGGCAATTCGGTATTTGCCCTCCTTGAGTTATGTGGGCAGGGTTAAAGAAAGATTAGAGAAGTTTGATGTTGATTACCTATCTATTACACACTTGGGTGCATTTATGGCATAAATTCGAGGATGAGAGCTTTGAGAAGGGGCTTAAACAATTTTTGGTTGACAAAGATGTTAGGAATATTCTAAATAGTATAAGGAGGAAGAGTTAACAGGGTGTTGCAACTCTATGTTGAGCATCATGGGGATGAAGCTTTAGAAAGTGAAGAACAAATAAATATAAATTATCTATCACATCATTTGAAGTTTTTATAGCACACCTAATGACAATGTAAGGAAAATGGAAATGAGAGGAAAAATGTGACTGATAATGCAAAAAGAAAGGCAAAGGCCAAGGTAAAAGGAAAGGAAAAGGTTTGTGAAGCAAGTGTTGATTCAACAATCGTGGAAGATGAAGTTAATTTGGAAGTGTGACTTTGATGATAGTGAGAATAAGAATCCAAATTTCTTCTGTGAGAAGGATGAGAGAGGTTCAGAAAGAAATTAGAAAGTGTTTTAGGGCTAAAGGAGCTAAGGGGCCTTCAAATGAGGGGGGCCCAAGTGGTGTGGATATGGTTGACAATCTTGGCCCAAATTAATGTGCTAACGCAACAAGCAATATGCCAAGTCAGAAAATAGAAGCTAATGTGAACCTCTCGGACTTACCTCGGGACCCAACACGATTAGGTTATCATTGATTGCCCAAGAACGTCTAATTAAAGTTCATAAACAAAAATCTAAACAAATAAGACCTTGACCTGTCACTTAGTGAAGTGGGAACCGAAGGTATCCAAGAATGATATAGACGTCACACTCAAGAAAGGATAGAAGGTGAGTGATAAGTCTTGGTTGAACACCACAAAATCTAGGATTCTTGATAAGTTCTAAGAGTTCTTCAAAAGAACCAAAAGAGAGTTCTGAATAATCAATTCTGACTAGGGGTGTAAGGGAAGTCAGCCAAACCGCTAAAACTGACCGAACCGGAGGAAATCGGACCGAACCAAGAGACATGATCTGGTTTTCGGTTTGAAAATTAATAAAACCGAAGCATTCGGTTCGGTTTTCGGTTCCTATGAAGAAAAACTGGTGATAAATCGGACCGAACCGAGTATAAGGGAAACGACGTTGTTTTAGTGCCTTCTGAAGTATGAAGTCTTAACCTTGCCTTGCCTTTCCCACCCTAACCCTAACTCTCCTCGACACTTTCACACAAATCAGAAATCCTCCCCTTTCTTCCTCTCCTTCTCTCAAGTCTCGCCCTCCCATTCTCTGACTATCCTCCATACTGGGACTTGAAGCCCTCACCGTGGTCGCCTGTGCCGCCTCGCCGTCGCCGCCATCGTGGAGAAGCTTTTGGCCAATAATCATTCGATTAGGTTTTTCTTCATAAGGTACTGTGAGTTTGTGACCTTCAATTTCTCTGGTTATAGGTTCGATACTCCTTCATTTCTGTCGATATATGTTGGATATACCTTCAATTTCTGGTTCTGGTTTGTTGCTCTCGAGTATCGAGCTCTTCCTGTTTTAGTGATGTTCGACCTCTTGTGAGTTGTGATGTTCATATGTTCATATGACATATAGTTTATAGATTTTTAATTACATTAATAAGGCAACTAAACTAATTATCTGTGACCTTCACATCCTGGGATTTTCTGTTTATATGTTCGAAGTTTTGGTTCTGGTTTATTTACTCACTATGTTTGAAGTTCTGGTTCTGTTTATAATGAAGTAGAATGACTTGTTAATAATGTTGTCTTAATATTATGGTTTATGAGATTTAAGTTAGCAAATAGTTCCACCATTTACATTAGTAACCTTGGGTTTTATTGAGAACATTATAATGGTTTCCACATAATACCTAACATCAGTTTTATTAATATTATCTATTCTTAATCATGGGAAACTATATATGTGCATTACTAGAAAGTAGAAAAGATGAAATTTTGAAACAATTTATGATGATGACATCTTTCTTCTGATACACCATATTTTCATCTATGTTTAGGATCTGTATAATGCCCTGTGATTAGCTAATGGTAGATTCATCCATATGGATCATTATTCAAAGCCTTATGCTTCAATTAGATTCTACTTCATTTATGCAGGATTAGGGTTCCATATCCATTTCAATGGGGACGTCCTTCATTCAATGTTGGTGATGCTTTTGCCATGATTGCTACTGCTTTTGTTGCAATTATAGAGGTAGGTTTTAACATTTCTAATTTGTTGAACAACTTATGTGAAGATGGTTGTTACAGCTTTTGGTTACACTGAGAATGCATGGAAAAGCTAATTATATCAATATTTCACACATAAAATTACCATTGTGGCTGTGGGCTAGGCACTTTGACATGTGAAACACCTCTCAGAAGTACCTTTGTGCTTTTCTGATGTCCTCTTGTAATTTCTCATTTTTCTGATTAGAAGGAATTTGAATGATGTTCATTTTAATTACATTTATTTTGATGAATGTTTTGTCCTTTTTCTTTTCTTGGTGCAGTCAACTGGGACATTCATTGCGGCATCAAGATATGGGAGTGCAACCCCTATCCCACCCTCTGTCCTTAGCCGTGGCATTGGTTGGCTGGTACCATGTGATTCAATATATCTAAATGTCTGTATCTAGTAACTTATACTCATTTTTTCAATCTGATAATTTCAGGGTATCGGAACTCTTCTGGATGGCTTTTTTGGCACTAGAAGCGGCTCCATTGCATCAGTGTAAATATTTTTAACTTCCAAGTCTTCTGCTTAGCTTTTGTCAAATGCCTTAGCTGAGGATTTATGCTAGTCTGACTTTGACAGTCTCAATTAGCACGAGCCACAAATATTTGTTTGATCATATTTGATTTTATAATGTTTGACTTGAGATAAAAATCTATAGCTTTTATTGGCATCTCATCCTATTAAAAGGTCTTGTAGATTACAAGGTAGTTTACTTATTACTTGGTACACTGTCTTGAGATTGTGCTAGCCTTTAGAATAAAAATACAAAGGAGTGCTTATATATTAAAGACATGATCTAATTGTCCTTTCTTTTATTCCTTAAGTGAAAATGCAGGTCTCATGGGTTTAACACGAGTTGGAAGTCGGAGAGTCATTCAAATATCAACAGGATTTATGCTTTTCTTCCTGTATTAGGTGTGTTGTCCCTTTCTGCAAATACCTGAACATTTAAGTTTCATTCATAAATCTGATGTTTCCCATTTGATATTGGTGTTCAGGCATTTCCTTCATTTATTAAGTAACCGATTAAAGTTCAAATACACTTGGCTTTGATCTGTGGTTTTGTTTACCTAATGCGGTTGTTACTTATATCATCATGTTCTGTGTTTCTCTTGCAGGGAAATTTGGGGTAGTTCTTGCTTCAATACCATTGCCAATTATAGCAGCTTTGTACTGTGTTCTCTTTGCCTATGTGGGTATGTCTTACATCAAAATTGCGTGGTATTAGACATACTTAAAATTCTTTGTTAATCAGTGAAGAATAATAATACTCTATAAATGTGAGAAATTCTAAGTTGAAAAGCAATAAGAATGAATGAATGATAGCCTTGTAACCTGAGTTTGCTCTCACTCAATATGGGCAGATATTCAATCTTTCCCCATTGTGTGAACTTCAACTGTTGTGTAGTCTCTTACTTGGTGACATTCTAATTCATTTTGACTGCAATGCTTCTTCTGAGATGTGCAGCTGCAGCTGGGCTTGATTTTGGATATGTAATTTAGAAGAACTTTAGAAGTTCATTTGCTGATTTATTTATTGCTGTAATTTAGATATTTTCTGATTTTAGATGATATGTAATTTGTTGATTTATTTTTTATAATTTAGAATTTTAATCAACATTGAAATTTGGAATAAATTGTTACATTTGATATTTAATTATTGATTTACAGATTTTATGTGTATTAGGATAATTTATTTGTATTTTGTTTTGGTTAATTTGGTTACATGTGCATGATTTCTGGTTGCTTTCTTGTTAAAATACAAAAAATTGACTTTTGCAGGTTTTCTGTCCAAATCGACTAAACCGACCAAACCGAACCGAACCAGACTGGTTCGGTTTGACTCTGTTTTAATCTCAAAATTTTTAAAAACCGAACCGAGATTCCATATCCGGTCCGGTCCGGTTTGGGGTGAAACCCCACCAAACCGGACCGATTACACCCCTAATTCTGACCATCACAAAGGGGAGTGGTCTCCCTTTAAAACAAAGCAAAACCTAATTGGGTAAATGGGCCTAGCCTCAAATAAAATACCCAAACTTCTAATACAAACCCAATACAAAAAAGAGCAAATAACATATGTTTAATAAGACAAAAATGGGCCTAAAATAGCCTAAGCTTGAAGCCTATTCAGAAGAGGGAACAAAAAAAAGCGTAGGAGAAAAGGCTATGGGTATCGCAGCTTTGGGAAGGCAGCCCTGAGGCGCTGCGCCTTTTCCTGTGAGGGCATTACGGTACTCCTTCTTGGGCACTGCGGCGCTATGCTTCTGGTCTCCAAGCAGAGCTGCGGTGCTCAGGCGCTGTCTTGCTGCCCTCTTTCGCCAAAAGAGCCTTCTAAAGCTTCAATTGGACACACAATCTTCCCCTCTTTATTCCTTGTTTCTTGGCTTATGTTTCGGGTTCAAACCATGAAGTCATTTAAGCTCTTTTGCATCCTTTTGGCTTGAGCTTAGGTGATCGGACCTCCATGAATGCATAAAGGGTCACTTAGAGTACTCTTACTTTGATTCTCATCACTCTCCCCTTCTTGAAAAGGATTTGACCTCAAATCCGTACCTACATCAAATGGAGAAAGGTCAGAAACATTGAAAGTGGCACTCATAGTATACTCACCGCGAAGATCCAGCTTGTAGGCATTGTTAAGGATCCTCGACATCCTCCACAACCATTCTCTCTGTTCGAAGACCACTCTCTTTGCACACATTGTCCAAGTTAGGGAAACATTTTCAAATTCTTATGAAATAGGCAAAGAATAATCAAATGTGTTAATGCTAAAACAGAAATAAACTCTTTTAATCTCATATTGCCTTATATATGCACTCAAATGTGGCAGTTTTTTGTTTTCTTTTCACACTATTCTTAGCCTCTTTGATGCACTCTCCTTTTTCACTATCTTTTGTATTCTCATGATCTCTTTTCTTTTCAAGCTCTTTCTCTCTTTTTTGTTTACTCTCTTTTTCTTTTTGATGGTCACTATCTCTTTTCAACATCAATTAGTCCTTAAAAACTTGTGTTGGTGTCATAGGGACAAGAGTAATTAGTTGCTTGTTTAGCACAAAGGAGTAATGGTTTGTGTAGCCATTGTGTGTCACCTTTCGGTCATATTGCCAAGGCCGACCAAACAACATATGACCCACTTGTATTGGCACAACATCACAGATCACCTCATCCTTATATCTCCCTATATCAAAGAACACCAATACTTGTTTGTCTACCTTGATCTTTCCACTCTCATTAAGCCATTGTAGTTTGTATGGCTTGGGATGTTTCAAGGTTGGCAAACTCAGATTATTCATAAGAGTAGTACTAGCCATATTCACACAACTCCCTATATCTACAATCATATTGCACATTTTCTCATTAACAAGACATCTAGTGTGAAAAATATTCTCTCTTTGAGCTTCATCATGCTCTTTCACATGTACATTAAGGGCTCTCCTAACTACAAGTAACTCATCATCAACCGGTAGCTCAACATGCTCATCATCATCATCCAAAGAATTCAAAGGCTCACTATCAGTTACCACATCCTTATCATTCATTAGAGTCATTGCTCTCTTACTAGGGCATTGAGAAGCAATATGCCCCACACCAAGACATTTAAAACATTTAATATCTCTATTCTCGGTAGGTGGGGTTTTGATGTTACCTTTAGGTTGATAGCCTCCATCTTTAGATGCTCTAGGTTGCTCAGTTTTATGCTTAGAATCAACCTTGTCATTATTGCTCCCATTCGGTTTCCATGGAGAAGATGGACTTGAATTGAATCTTATGGAATCCGAATTGAACCTTAAGGAACCCTTCCTCTTCAATTGTCTTTCCACTTTCATAACCATATGTACCAAGTCTTCAATCTCTACATAGTGATAAAGCTCCACAACATTGTCAATTTCTCTCTTAAGGCCTTGCAAGAACCTAGCCATGGTGGCTTCACGGTCCTCTTCAACATTTGCCCTTATCATGGTTACCTCCATCTCCTTATGGTAGTTTTCTATACTCTTGGAACCTTGGGTTAGGTTTTGAAGTTTTTGGTACAAGTCCCTATAATAATGGCTAAGGATAATCTTCTTCTCATAAGGGTCTTCATTTCCTCCCAAGTGTTTATTGGCCTCTCATGATGTCTCCTTCTA
This sequence comes from Cercis canadensis, assembly GCA_003255065.1. Lineage (NCBI taxonomy): Eukaryota > Viridiplantae > Streptophyta > Magnoliopsida > Fabales > Fabaceae > Cercis > Cercis canadensis. The sequence continues at coordinate 251,151 of QAOA01003015.1, forward strand.
GTAAGTACAATTTGATCTCACCAAATGGTTGCATAATCCGTTAGCTCTATAGCTGCAAGTTTAACCTTCATCTCCCACTCCAAGTAGGCTTCGGGATCGTTCTTGCCTTGGAAAGAAATTATCTTCATTTTTATGTTGCCAAAGCCACCATCTACTCTCCTTTCATGCCTTCCACCTCTAGGTTGTCTATTAAATGGTATTGATCCTTCCGAATCAGCATAGCTGCTCTCACTCTCCTCATCAACATATCTTTGGTTTCTTCTTCTTCCATTGGGTGCTCTAGGTGGTTGCCTCCCTTGCAAGTCATTCTCATATATACTCATTATATCATACATATCACCAAATCTCATGTTTATTCTCTCAAATTGTTGCTGCATAGCATGGAGTGTAAAAGCTTGGTTTCTCGCTTCACTTTCTCTATCCATGTTGTAAAACCTAAAAATTTGGTAGGTAAGGAAAACCTTACAGCACTCTCTGACATGTATCCACTCAAATATCTCACACAACCCTTGTGTTTAAGCACACTAATTGGCTTTTACCCTCTAATTCCTCTCATTAGTTCTTGATTGAACTAGCAAACCAAATCAAGAAGATGATTTTTGTGACAACCCAACAAAGCAAATCAGCACATTCATAAGAATGGAAAGTATGGTGCATGCACAAAGGAAGACAAACAACACAAGAACAAGGGAAACAAAGTTCAAGAACAAGGACAATTTGAATTCAACACCCAATAGGATGATTAGGCAAAGGAAAATTCTTAATTCACCAAGCACTTGAGAAATGAAACCAAATTGCAATAGAACTTTCTCAATTTCAAGTTAATCCAACAATTTTCAAATGCAACATGAGCAATTTAAAGCAACCTCAACTCAAGGCTGTCTTATGAAGCATCAAATGACTTAAAGGGCACTTAATTTCACACTTTTTGCATCTATTCCAATTTTTTTTTTTTTGCACGAATTTCTAATTCTTTTTCTCAAGAACACTTTGAATGTTCATACTTTTCTTCAAATATGCCCAGAATTTTTTTTTTTTTTTTATATACTATTGATTCAATCATGCTTCATTCAAGCTCAAATCATTAGTTAGATAGACAACATCTCAGAATTGCACAAAGCAAGAGGAATCAACAAGATAACCTAAAAGAAATTAATTGAAAATATGCCAAACAAGGCCCTAATGCCAGCTACCAAGGATACAAGGGGAATTAATAGAAAGTTACCTAGAATTTTTTGTTTTGAACAATCAAAAGAAACAAGAACAAGAAGAAACTAGGAAGACAATGAAGAATCAAAATAGAACAACAAGAAAAACTAAAGGAAATCAAAACAAAACAACAAAGAAAAAATGAAGAACAACCCAGAAAATTTCCAGAAAAATCCAAAATTAAGAACAAGAAGAAACTAGTAGGAACAATAAAGAATAAAAACTAGAACATCAAAGAAAGATAGAAAACAAAATGGATAATTGAATCTCAATTAGAATCCACGAGCTCTTATACCAAATTGATGTGAACGTCTCGGACTTGCCTCGAGACCCAACACGATTAGGTTAGCATCGATTGCCCAAGAACATCTAATCAAAATTCATAAACGAAAAAAAATAAAATATGACCTCAACCCATCACTTAGCGAAGTGGAAATCAAAGGTATCCGGGAATGATATAGACGCCACACTCAAGAGGGGATAGAAGGTGAGTGATAAGTCTTAGTTGAACGCCACAACCACTTATGATTCTTTTTAAGTTCTAAAAGTTCTTCAAAAGAACCAAAAGATAAGCATCTCTATTCCAAATTGTGAATAATCGATTTTGACCATCACAAGGAGAGTTGTATCCCTTTAAAACAATGCAAAACCTAATTAACCTAATTGGGTAAATTGGCCTAGCCCCAAATAAAATACCCAAACTCCTAAAACAAACCCAATACTAAAAGGAGCAAATAACATATGCTTAATAACACTAAAATGGGCCTAAAATAACCTAAGCTCGGAACCCATTCGGAAGAGGGAACAAAAAAACACATAGGAGAAAAGGCTACAGGCACCACAACGCTGGGCCTTTTCCTGTGAAAGCATTGCGGTGCTCCTTCTTGGGCATTGTGGCGCTCTGCTTCTGGTCTCCAGGCAAAGCTGTGGCGCTAAGGTGCCATTCCTAGGGCGTTGAGGCATTGTCTTGCTGCCCTCCTTCGCCAAAAGAGCCTTCCAAAGCTTCAATTGAACACACAATCTTCCCATATTCATTCCTTGTTTATTGGCCTGTGTTTTGGGTACAAACCTCCTCTATGAACCCATTCAAGTTCTCTTGTATTCTCTTGGCTCGAGCTCGGGTGATCGGACCTCCATGAATGCGCAAAGGGTTACTTAGAGTAGTCTTGCTTGATTCCCATAAGAAGCTAGACCCAAGATGGGGAGGTAAGAACCAATGTTATGCCACAATGAGATGATGATGACTGACAATCTTGGCCCAAATTAATGTGCTAATGCAACAAGCAATGTGCCAAGTTAGAAAAATAGAAGCTAGACCAAAGATGGAGAGGTAAGAACCAATATTATGCCACAATGGGATGATGATGTCCATTCGGACTATGGTGACAGTGATACTCTAAATAGTTCTAATGAATTAAATGGAAGTGAGGGGCCAAGAAAGATAGATACCCAAAGTTTAACTAGTAACTGACATAAAGGGTAAAATTAAGCTTTGAGTGGGTATGAAATTTGGCAATTATAACGTGTTCATGGATACATTGAAACAATTTTTCCTTGAGAATGGAATTGATTTTGACTACAACAAGAATGAAAATGTAAGGATCATTGTTCATTGCAAGAGAAAGTGTGAATGAAAAATGCATGCTACAAGAAACTAGATGAGGACAACATTCTAGATCAAATGATGGTATAATCAGGAGCATAAGGATTGTGCTTGGAGTAATACTAAGACAAAAGCTACCTCTGGGTGGTTGGCTAGGAAATACTACGATCACATTTCAGATAACAATGGTATGTGGGAGAATGATGAATTTATCAACCAAGTTGCTTGGGACTATAGCATATTTGTTTCAAGGTCTCAGATATACAAAGCTAAGAAAACAACAATTAAAAAGCTATAAGGAACTCACAAGGAGCAATATGTGTTGTAATAGATGTACTATGCACATTTTACTATACAACCTAGGTTCTACTATAAAATTGAAAGTAGAACAACGTCATTTTGAGAGATTGTATGTGTCACTTGATGTACCAAGAGGTCTTTAATTTGTTTGGTTGTTTCCTAAAAACAAGAATGGGTGGAATGTTATTGATTGCAGTGGAAAATGATGCAAATAACATGATGTTCCCTACTGCATATGTAGCTCGTGAGGCAGAAGTGAAAGAGACATGGGAATGGTTCTTGGAGTAGTTGATTGCTGATATTGAACTTGTTAAAGAACATAGCGGATTTTCATGTCTGACAAGCAAAATGTGAGGATGTTTTACATTAATTGTCCACTATATTGGTTGTGATTTTAAATTCCAAATATTATATTAATCTTACATTGTAGATACCATATTTTGTCCGAGTCTTTTCATGGTTTAAAAATATATATAAAAAAGAGATAAATTCTTAATTTTTAATTAGTATTTTGTTTGTATTGTTTGGGCTTTTGTAGTTAAGTAAACCCTAAGTCCAAGCCATTGTTAACTAAGTCCGTTTTTATTTAAGCTCATTTGGCCCATCTTTTTATTTTTCTTAATTTTTGTAAATAATAGATAAAAAATATAAATACATTTTTATAAATAAATTATTGGTATCATTGGATCTAAAGGAGCCAATAGGTTTCCTTCTCTTCCCATTGGTCCAATCTTTGAATTATTATCTTTTTAAATAAATAACTAAGCAAATAAAGAAACAAAACAAATTAACAAAAAAAAAAGAATATGCAGCAATTAGAGGGCAAATTAGGAAATGGGCAAACAAAATATCTATGTGATGGGAAAGATATGCATTCAAAAAGGAGAGAACCAAAAGAAACAATAGAAAGCAAGAGAAAGAGAGAGCAAGAAAATGGTTTTTTGAGCAAGAAGAAGAGACCAGAAACGAAGTGATAGAAAGAAAAAACGGTTTTGGAGAAGAAAGGGGAGCAGAAACTAAAGGGGAATAACCAAGACTAGAGCAGAAACCAAGTAAGGTTAATTATCCCTTTTATTTTCTTTGATTTTCTTTGTTGCTGCCTTATTCCATTCTTGGACCAACTTGGTCAATTTCTTGTGTTAATTCATCTTGTTCCTTTAATTCTTTGTTGTTTATTTTCTTTTTCTTCCTAAATCAGAAATTAAAAAAAATTCTGGGTTGTGTTCTCAAGCTGTCTGATTCTATTCTTGCTTGATTTTAGTGGATTAGGTTGATTTAATGTTAGATTGTTGATCAATTGAGATACTCTGGATGAAATGTTCATAGCTCTTTGATTAATTGCAATTTTGGGCTATTTATATTTTTCTAGAAATCTTTTGCCCTAGTCGCCCCTTAATCTTGATGAACTTTGATCATTTGGTTCTTAGATGTCCAAATTTGGTTGGGGGTTATGTTCCTAGGTCATTTGTGCTTCCATTAATCGGTTTAGAAAAATTTTCTAGGTTAATTAAGTACTGGCCGAACCTTCATGTGAAAATTTGAATGTTTGAATGTTGTTAAATGCCATTTCATACATGCTAGAATTTTCTGGGCATAATTGTTGTTGTTTCGAGCTAATTTTATTGTTGTCTTGGCCCATTTTGTTTAGTTGTTTTATGATTGATTTTATTACTTTAAGTTGAGATTGTTTTCACGGTATTTTTATATGAGTTGCTAATTTTTTCTTTGATTCGACAATGGGAATTATTAATGGTTGTCTTGAGCTTTGTTTGGAGTATACTTGGTGGATATTTGGTAGCTGTTCTAATTTAAAATTTGAAGCTATTTGGAGTAAATTTATTTGCTGCCCTGTCATTTAAGTGAAGGCTGCTTGATTAATCATCTTTACTATCAAGACATGATCAATGAGCTTTGGGGTAATTCTTGTTGGTATTTTGGTGCATGATCAAAGGAGTTTTAGGTTAGTTCATTTTTACCATTTTTGTGTTGTTTTGAAGTTATTAGGATGCTGTCTTGGTGCTTTCTAGCTAGTCTTTATGCTGCTAAGGTTTTAGGTCTTTGGCAAAGTCATGATAATGCCACCTAAGCAAGATGATCACTCTTTAAGGCTTACATACACATTACTTTTGGTGATATTGCATCAAAGCATGGAAGCAAACATTTGCATTACACATTCTCGGTTCTGTCTGGCAGCCGTCAATGTTTCATTAAGTTTTGGAGCTATAGAGCTCGGATTTGAGCATTGTTTATTTTGTTAGAACCGTAAGACATATATCTTCATTTTTTGTAATTTTCATATTTTTTTCATGTCTCCCTTGCTCCCAGTTTGCATTTAAAGTTGGCTATTTTTCTGTATGGTCAGGCCTGTTGATTCCCCTGGCAGCATGTAGTCTTTTAATTATTTCTTGAGCTATAGAGCTTGGAATTTAGCACTATTGGTCTCATTAGAACTGTAATATGTATGTATTCAATGTGTGTAATTTTCAGATTTTTTTCATGTCCACTTTGTTCCCAGTTCTGATTTAAAGTTTTTTGTTTTTTATGTATTGTAAGGCTAGTTAATTTTTTCTGACAGCATGTAGTCTTTTAATTCTTTCTGGAGCTATGGATCTCCGATTTAAGTATTTCTGGTCTCTTTAGAACTATAAGATGTATATCTTCAATGTGTAAAATTTTCATTATTTTTTCATTTTTTTGTTGATTCTTTAAGGTTCTGTTTGGCCTGCTATTCTAGTTTATTACGTACATTTTTTTAACTGGTTTTCCTCCCTATTTCCATGGTATCTTATGATGGTTCTAAGCAGGACTTATGTTTCAGCTTGTTCCTATGTTGTTTAGTGACTTTTTTGACCATGAATTGGTTTCTGATTCTGCACTGTTTTAAGTTTTTCTGCATTTATCTATGTTGTTTTAAGATTGCTTCATGGCTCATTTCTCATGTTGATTTTGCACTGTTTTAGGACTGTTTCTAGGCTCATTTCCTATGTTGTTTTTGCACTTGTTTCAATAACAATTTTCGCTTTATTTTAGACTAATTTCTCTTGCTGCTTAGCTAATTTTATGTACTATTGTAAGTTGATTTCTTTTAGTGTTTGACTAGGTTCGTGGGGCTATTTCCAGCTAGTTTCATTCATTGTTTTAATCAGATTTTAAGGATTGTGTTGGGTTTTGTTTCATTTTGCTATTTCTGCACTATTTTGAGTTAATGTCTCTTTTATTTGTCTTTTTTACTAATTGCAATATCCATGAGTGCATGAGTCTCTTTTCCCTCTTTATGGACATTGGTAAGATCATGTGGTATGTAAGCGGATCCCCTGTTCCAAGCTAGAAGATTTGAGACTGATCTGAGTCTTGGAGCGAAGATACAACTTTTTTTTTTTTTTTTTTGTTTGGATGTAATTTAAACCCCCTCCCATTGTACAAGAAAAAGTATTATAATGATTAAAATCATGCATTTGCACTGCATATAAAAAATATATCTGTGTCGCGTAGTATCTGCATACCCCTTCATTTATCATGGGAGGATAGGATGAGTCAATCCTATATAGGATGTCTTTTTCTATCTAATCTAGGTGGAGGTAGTGCCACCTTGGACGGTCACTTTATGCGATGAAGGGGTGGAAGGATTTAGATCTTGGTAGAGAAATCATACATTGCACATTTAAATTCTCTATTTTTTTTTTATTTTTGTTAGATCCAGTAAATGTATTTATTATTTTGGGGTAAATAAAATATACACTTTGGTCATATTGATATTCACACAATTAATTTAGGGTAACCGTCTTTAGATAGATGTTGTGAGGTGCCTAATACCTTCCCCACATATAAATAGACTCTCGAATCCTCTCTAGTTCGCAGACCATTCTTTAATTAAAAAGGGGTTTTTCCATTTGTTTTCCATTTTCTTAATACAATTGGTGGCGACTCTAAGTTTTCTTTCAAAAACTAATCTTTTTCTTTAAGTCCGCCATCCATGTCGTAGCGACCTTCGGGTACGTTGTAACATACACAAACATGTTGTTGCATACAAACCCTTGGCCTCCATAAAAGATACTGCGTTTAGTCCAATTATGACTCTCCTCGTAACCAGATAAATGATACATTCCTTCAGTATCAGTTATCTTAGGAAATTGAGAGACTTGTTCAAATAATTCAACTCCTGAGTATCAAATAGGCGGGTGACCCAATTCAATGATACATTTCAATAAGTTATTCTTATTCTTATGAAATGAATGATCTATGGGCAAAAATTGTCGATGACAATCAAAGTAACAAATCTTTCGACCATTTTTAGCATAAAATGCTTTTGAACTTTACATACAAATTGGACAACCCAAATGACCTGTTGTTTGTCAACTCGACAACATGTCATAAGTAGAGAAGTCACTAATAGTCCACATCAAAGCAGCCTTCAAACAAAAATTTTGTTTCTTAGAAATGTCATATGTTTGCACATCATCATCTCATAACAGTTTCAAATCATCAATCAGAGGCTATAGGGACACATTTATCTTGCTTTTTGAATTATGTGGGTCATAAATTATTATTGTTAGAAACATGTATTCTCTCTTCATACACATTCTAGGAGAAAGATTATACGGAGTCAGGATTATAGACTAACAAGAGTATATATTATATTCATATTAAAAGGGCTGTAACCATCATAACACAGACCTAATATCACATTTCTTGGTTTTGATACAAACTCCAGATGAGCTATATTGAAATGCTTTCGGGCTTCCCCATCTGAAGGTGTGACAACACTCCTTCCTCACATCGATTTTCATGATGTCATGTTATGTATTTTGCAGTTGCATTAGAGGCAAACAATCTTTGTAATTAGGGAATTATCGGTAAATATAATATCTATTTTTTTGAAATCTCATTTTTTCAGCTATTTCTACTTCATCTATCCTTAAAATAGGTTTCACCACAAAATCTACATTCTCTATTTGCTTCGCCATCACCATAATACAACATACATCTGGATGGACAATAGTCTATTTTCTTATAACCACACTGATGCGAATCAGCTTACTACATGCCCTAATCCTAGGAGTGTTCATGATCCCTTGCTTGGAGTTGGAGGCCTGATGACTAGAAGCAGAGCTAAGCGAGTGAGAGAGACATTGTTAAGCCTAGTCCAAGAGGTGCAGACCAAAGAAAGAGTAGCTGGGTCAAGTTCATAGTTGAGATGGATCACTTATCTGTCTCTTGTAGAAGGTGCACATGGGCCAGCTTGGAGCCTAAGTTTGGAGCAGGCCAAAAATAATGTTTAATTTAATTAGTTTTATTTTTAGGCCTTTATGTTTATGGGCCAAAACGTTTAATTAGTTTTAAATTCGTTTTTAATATTTTGGGCCTTTATGTCTATGGGCCAAACTAGGTATTAAGGTTTTAGTAACATTCTTAGAGGATTCATCATAGCTTGTAGCCTCCTAGCCGAATTGCCTATATAAGGAATTCATGTATGCCTTTGCAAAACAGTTTTGGAGATTAATAGTATTCAGTTTCTGAATTATTGAGTTTCTCTGGATTGAGAGCTTCCCTGTTGTTCTTGGGCAAAGAACTTGAACTTGAACTTACCAAGGATCCTTCCTTGCTAAGGGTTCACCCTATTGAGATAACCAAGGTCATCCCACAGTTTGGTATCCAGACACTCCGTTTCGATCCTTCGGGTACGTGAACGCATCATTTGGTATCAGAGCTTTGGCTCCTTGGAGTTTCAATTGGTATTCCTAAAACCCCCTTATTCTATTTTTATTTCATCTATCTTATTTGTTTGAGTCAATCATCTTCTACCCCCCTTTATATTAAGTCAGTTTTTGTCTTTTATTTTTCCTATCAATTTCATTCTTCGTTATGTTCTTTAAGTTTCTGGTCAAGTTATCCCTATTATTTTTGTTTGGATCATTGGTTGGTCATTTTTTTCCTTGTTTTCCTTGTTTGTGTTTAAGAGTCCACGTCCTAGGTTAAAATTACCTAGAGGCGGCGACTGTTTCAATTGCAATAGCAAATCCTAGTTGTTCGTCGAGTCCTAGTCAAGTTTTTTTTTTTAAAAAAAAAACAAAGAGAGACAGATTCTGCAAAACAAACAAATAAAAAAAAAAAAGATTAGCAAGATCTGTTCTTGTGAAAAGAAAATAAAAAAACGGACTATTTGGACTCACTTACTTGAAAAGGCCATAACTTTCAGCTCGTTTGGAGTTACGGAACCTGTCACCCGGCATTTCGAAGCTCGTTCAGAGACCTTCAACATGACAACTGGGTAAACCCAGTTGTTGTCATTTTCGAGCTCAAAATCCTTCAAAAACGTCTGTTTCGGGCAGTTTTCTATAATCTGCTGATTTTCTTTCAATTTGTTGCTGTTTTCTAGATTCCTTTATTCTTTTCTTGTCCAAACCAACACCATTGTTCATTATTTATATTCAAAAGTCTTGGTCATTTTATTTTATTTTATTTCTTTTTCCTTCTTGAAGTTCTTGTTTTGCTTCATTGTCATTTTCTTTTTGCTTCCTTATCTTATTTATTTTTATTCAACACCCTTGTTTGGCTTTCTTATCATTTTTGTTTCTATCACCTTTTCTCCTTGATAAGTTCTTAGAAAGTTCTTGTTTAAGGGCTTTTAAGGAAATTTGAGTGGAAAAAGGCATTATCGGGAAAAAGCCAATTAAGTGTAAACACGAGTGAAACACGTGAGGTGAGTGTGTGCAACATGGAACAGGAAGAACCATTCACCAAAAGTCATATGGATGCATATATGAACGCAATTCAGGACCAAATTGTAGCATTACGAATGGGCACTGAGGACAGATTAGAGAGGTTAGAAAACCTAGTTTCACCTAAGACAAAAACTAAAACAACTAGACCCTTTCGGTATTCTGAGGAAGAGGAAGAAGACTATTCTGAGGTTGAAACCGAGACCAGAAGAGAGAGGAGGGCAGCCCCTCGTCATGATAATAACCTGGGAAGTATAAAAATGAGAATTCCTACCTTTCAAGGTAAGAGTGATCCTGAACTTTACCTAGATTGGGAGAGGAAGGTGGAACATGTTTTTGAGTGCCATGAATACTCTGAAGAAAAGAAAGTGAAGCTAGCAGTAGTTGAATTCACTGATTATGCTAGTATTTGGTGGGATCAGCTAGTGATTAACAGGCGTAGAGATGGTGAGAAACCTATTCGGTCATGGGCTGATATGAGAGCCGTGATGAGGAAATAGTTTGTACCTAGACATTACTATAGAAAAGAAATTGCAAGATTTGAAACAAGGATCTATGAGTGTGGCTGAGTACAACAGTGAGATGGAGATAGTCATGATGAGGGCTAGTATTGATGAGAACCGTGAGGCAACTATGGCACGGTTTATTAGTGGCTTGAAGCGAGAGATTGCTGAAGTGGTGGAAGTCACTATGTAGAGATGGAGGACTTGGTGCATAAAGCCGAGCATGTAGAGCGACAGTTGAAGGCTAGAGCAGCTTCTAGATTCGGTGTGACTTCCAGAACTTCAAACTAGAAATCAAATTGGAAGGATAATCCTCACACAGCTCCAAAGCCAAGAGACGACACAAGACCAAAGCCTACGGGTTCTACTCCTATTTCTCAAGGTAAAACAGACTATAACTCTTCTTCTAAGTCACGTGACATCAAATGTTACAGGTGTCAAGGACGTGGACATATATCTTTTGAATGTCCCAATAGAAGGAAAGTTGTTATGCTTGCTACTGGTGAGTATGATAGTGAGGAGGAATCTACTGTTACACCTGGTTGTGAAGACATGCCACCCTTAGAAGATGCTAGTGACGTGGAGGGAATTGATGACTCCCTTCCAGATCAGTATTTGATGGTGTCCAGGCGTGTGCTCAACATGCAACCGAGGGAAGATGACATCGAAGAACACCGCGAGCATATCTTTCAAAATCGATGCTTGGTGGGAGACAAGGTATGTAGCGTTATTATTGACAGTGGATCTTGTACTAATGTTGCTAGTACTTTGGCCGTAGAAAATTTGAATTTACCTACTATTCCACACCCTTCGCCTTATAGGCTAAGGTGGTTGAATGATAGAGGAGACCTATGGGTAAACAAGCAAGTTAGGATTGCATTTGCCTTTAGCACTTTTAAAGATGAAGTACTGTGTGATGTGGTGCCTATGCATGCTTGTCATATTTTGTTGGGACGACCATGGCAGTTTGATAGGCGAGTGAAGTATGACGGATACAACAACACTTACACCGTCTACAAGAATGACAAGGCCACTTTGTTGAAACCTTTAAAACCTGCTCTTGCATATGCGGATCAAGCAAAGATTCCAAAAGAATGTAAAGAGAGAGAAGAAAAAGCAGCCAAAGAAAAAGAGGCTGAGAGAGAAAAAGAAAAAAGTACGGACAAAAAGAGTGAGAGAAGACAAAAAGTGAGTGTTTTTGCACAAAAAAGTGAGGTCAAGAGTGTTCTATTGTCTAAGCCAACCCTTCTTGTACTTATGTACAAGGATGTTTATTTTACTAACTCTCTTAACCCTTCTTTGCCTAGTGCGGTTGTTTCTTTGATGCAGGAATTTGCTGATATTTTCCCTGAAGAGATACCACATGGTTTGCCTCCCTTGAGGGGCATAGAGCACCAGATTGACTTTGTTCCTGGATCGACTATCCCTAATAAACTAGCCTACCGAGCTAATCCTGACGAGACAAAGGACATTCAAAGGCAAGTGAATGAGCTCGTACAAAAGGGATTCGTGAAAGAAAGTCTAAGCCCATGTTCAGTTCCAGTTATCTTGGTGCCAAAGAAAGACGGGACATGGCGCATGTGTGTGGATTGCCGAGCCATCAACCAAATCACGGTTAAGTATAGACATCCTATCCCTAGATTAGATGACATCCTTGATGAGTAGTATGGTTCTAGTGTCTTTTCTAAGATAGATTTAAAGAATGGATACTACCAAATTCGCATGAAAGAAGGAGATGAGTGGAAAACTGCATTTAAAACAAAATATGGTTTGTATGAGTGGTTAGTAATGCCTTTCGGTTTAACTAATGCACCTATCACTTTCATAAGACTAATGAACCATGTTTTGCGTGCCTTTATTGGAAAATTTGTGGTGGTTTATTTTGATGATATCCTAGTTTATAGCAAAACCCTAGATGATCATGTGTCACACTTGCATGATGTCTTTATTGCTTTGAGAGAACATAAATTGTATGCTAATTTTAAGAAGTGTGCATTTTGTTCCGATTCTGTTATATTTCTTGGGTTTGTTGTAAGTTCTAAGGGTATTAGCATGGATGAAGAGAAGGTTAAGGAAATCCGAGATTGGCCTACACCTAAGAATGCGAATGAGGTAAGATCTTTCCATGGCTTAGCTAGTTTTTATAGGCGGTTTGTAAAGAATTTCAGCACCATAGCCGCACCCCCTAAATGAACTAGTTAAGAAAAATATGAGCTTTAAGTGGGGCGAGGAACAAGAGAGGGCATTTACCACTTTAAAGGAAACTTTAACTAGTGCTCCTCTTTTATGTTTGCCTAACTTTGACAGAGCTTTTGAGATTGAATGTGATGCTTCAGGTATTGGAATAGGGGCTGTTTTGATGCAGGATTCCAAGCCTATTGCATATTTCAGTGAGAAGCTTAATGGGGCAGCATTAAATTATCCCACTTATGACAAAGAGCTTTATGCTCTAGTGAGGACTCTCCATACGTGGCAGCACTATCTATGGCCTCGGGAATTCATCATTCATTTAGATCATGAGAGCTTGAAGTATCTGAAATCCCAGGGTAAGTTAAATAAGAGACATGCCAAATGGTTAGAGTTCATTGAGACGTTTCCCTATGTTATTAAATATAAAGCTGGGAAGGAAAATGTCGTTGCTGATGCCTTGTCTAGAAGGTATACTTTAATTACTTCTTTGCATGCTAAGCTATTAGGTTTTGAGCTTATCAAAAACTTGTATGAATCTGATTCTGATTTCGGTCAGCTATGGATTGCTTGTGCTAAGTATGCTAGTGGTGATTATTATAGGCATGATGGGTACTTGTTTAAGAAAGATAAATTATGTGTGCCTGCATGTTCTATACGTGATTTGCTTGTTAGAGAAACGCATGGTGGTTGCCTAATGGGGCACTTTGGTGTTAAAAAGACTTTGGATATTTTACATTAACATTTTTACTGGCCTCACATGAAACATGATGTGCTTTCTATTTGTGACAAGTGTATTACTTGTAAACAGGCCAAGTCCAAAGTTATGCCACATGGACTTTATACACCATTGCCTATACCTAGTCAACCTTGGATTGATATTTCTATGGATTTTGTGCTAGGGGCTGCCAAGGTCACCAAGTGGGAAAGATAGTATCTTTGTGGTTGTTGATAGGTTTAGCAAGATGGCTCACTTTATTGCTTGTGCTAAAACTAATGATGCAACACACATTGCTGACTTGTTCTTTAAAGAAATAGTGCGCTTGCATGGTTTACCTAGAACAATAGTGAGTGATAGAGATGTGAAGTTCCTAAGTCACTTTTGGCGAACCCTATGGGGTCGATTGGGGACTAAGCTTCTATTTTCTACGGTTGCACATCCTCAGACAGATGGGCAAACTGAGGTTGTTAATAGAACACTTGCTACTATATTGCGTGCTATTATGCAAAAGAATCTTAAGCGTTGGGAACAATCTTTGCCGCATGTTGAGTTTGCTTATAATCGCACTGTACACTCTACTACTTCTTATTCCCCTTTTGAGATTGTTTATGGATTTAATCCTTTAACTCCCTTGGATATTTTACCTTTGCCTACTAATGAGTTTGCTAATCTTGATGGTAAGCACAAGGCAGATTTTGTTAGAGACTTGCATTCCAAGGTTCGGGCTAATATTGAGAAGAAGAATGAGCAGTATGCTAGGCAAGCCAACAAGGGACGAACTAGGGTTATATTCGAACCAGGTGATTGGGTTTGGGTACACCTTAGGAAGGGACGGTTTCCTACCCAACGGAAATCAAAGTTGCACCCTCGAGGAGATGGGCCGTTTGAGGTCCTTGAGCGGATTAATGACAATGCCTACAAAATTAATCTTCCTGGTGAGTATGGCAATGTTAGTGCTACTTTTAATGTTGCTGACTTAACCTTGTTTGATGTAGGTGACGATTCAGATTCGAGGACGAATCCTTCTGAGGAGGGAGGGAATGATGCGAATCAGCTTGCTACATGCCCTAACCCTAGGAGTGTTCATGATCCCTTGCTTGGAGTTGGAGGCCCGATGACTAGAAGCAGAGCTAAGCGAGTGAGAGAGGCATTGTTGAGCCTAGTCCAAGAGGTGCAGACCAAAGAAAGAGCAGCTGGGCCAAGTTCAGAGTTGAGATGGATCACTTATCTGTCTCTTGTAGAAGGTGCACATGGGCCAGCTTGGAGCCCAAGTTTGGAGCAGGCCAAAAATAATGTTTAATTTAATTAGTTTTATTTTTGGGCTTTTATGTTTATGGGCCAAAACGTTTAATTAGTTTTAAATTCGTTTTTAATATTTTGGGCCTTTATATCTATGGGCCAAACTGGGTATTAGGGTTTTATTAACTTTCTTAGAGGATCCATCATAGCTTGTAGCCTCCTAGCCGAATTGCCTATATAAGGAATTCGTGTATGCCTTTGCAAAACAGTTTTGGAGATTAATAGTATTCAGTTTCTGAATTATTGAGTTTCTCTGGATTGAGAGCTTCCCTGTTGTTCTTGGGCAAAGAACTTGAACTTGAACTTACCAAGGATCCTTCCTTGCTAAGGGTTCACCCTATTGAGATAATCAAGGTCATCCCACAGTTTGGTATCCAGACACTCCGTTTCGATCCTTCGGGTACGCGAACGCATCACACACCCAAGTTGAGACACTAATTTATTAGTCTAATAAAAATTATCAGGCATTCGATGATCCACAGGCAAGACCTCTTTTATCAATGTGATTATCTCATCAGTACATGCATGAGGCATATTATAATCAGACTTAATGCTCAACAGTCTAACTACAATTGACAATATGAAGTGCCTCTTACATCCATCCTACAAAGGAGACTGTGCAGCACATAACATCTCATAAAACTTCACGGATTTAGAATTAGGTTCCACTAGTTCAGGGTCAGAATAGAAACTAGAGCCCCCAACATCAATAATCATTCGCTCATATGGATTCAAATCATAAAAAATTGGATTAGCTTCGTAGCCTATTCCAAGAATTGGTGGTTCAGTCTCCCCATAATTATGCCAATAATAATAATGTAGCTGAAAACCTTTCTTATATAAATGTTGTCTTACTTCATTCAACTCATGAAATCTCAAGCACTTACATTTTAAGCATGGACACCTAAATGTTCCTTCCCGTTTAAATACCTCCAGTTTAGAAGCAGCTAAAATAAATTCCTTAACACCCAATATGAATGCATCTAATAACTTATTCCCTTGAGGATTTTTCTTATTATACATCAAACGACGATGCTCAGGTATCTNGACTTTGGATATTTTACATGAACATTTTTATTGGCCTCACATGAAACATGATGTGCTTTCTATTTGTGACAAGTATATTACTTGTAAACAGGCCAAGTCCAAAGTTATGCCACATAGACTTTATACACCATTGCCTATACCTAGTCAACCTTGGATTGATATTTCTATGGATTTTGTGCTAGGGCTGCCAAGGTCACCAAGTGGGAAAGATAGTATCTTTGTGGTTGTTGATAGGTTTAGCAAGATGGCTCACTTTATTGCTTGTGCTAAAACTAATGATGCAACACATTGCTGAATTGTTCTTTAAAGAAATAGTGCGCTTGCATGGTTTACCTAGAACAATAGTGAGTGATAGAGATGTGAAGTTCCTAAGTCACTTTTGGCGAACCCTATGGGGTCGATTGGGGACTAAGCTTCTATTTTCTACAGTTGCACATCCTCAGACAGATAGGTAAACTGAGGTTGTTAATAGAACACTTGCTACTATATTGCGTGCTATTATGCAAAAGAATCTTAAGCGTTGGGAACAATCTTTGCCGCATGTTGAGTTTGCTTATAATCGCACTGTACACTCTACTACTTCTTATTCCCCTTTTGAGATTGTTTATGGATTTAATCCTTTAACTCCCTTGGATATTTTACCTTTGCCTACTAATGAGTTTGCAAATCTTGATGGTAAGCACAAGGCATATTTTGTTAGAGACTTGCATTCCAAGGTTCGAGCTAATATTGAGAAGAAGAATGAGCAGTATGCTAGGCAAGCCAACAAGGGACAAACTAGGGTTATATTCGAACCAGGTGCTTGGGTTTGGGTACACCTTAGGAAGGGACGGTTTCCTACCCAACGGAAATCAAAGTTGCACCCTCGAGGAGATGGGCCATTTGAGGTCCTTGAGCGGATTAATGACAATGCCTACAAAATTAATCTTTCTGGTTAGTATGGCGATGTTAGTGCTACTTTTAATGTTGCTGACTTAACCTTGTTTGATGTAGGTGACGATTCAGATTCGAGGACGAATCCTTCTGAGGAGGGAGGGAATGATGCGAATCAGCTTACTACATGCCCTAACCCTATGAGTGTTCATGATCTCTTGCTTGGAGTTAGAGGCCCGATGACTAGAAGCAGAGCTAAGCGAGTGAGAGAGGCATTGTTGAGCCTAGTCCAAGAGGTGCAGACCAAAGAAAGAGAAGTTGGGCCAAGTTTAGAGTTGAGATGGATCACTTATCTGTCTCTTGTAGAAGGTGCACATGGGCCAACTTGGAGCCCAAGTTTGGAGTAGGCCAAAAATAATGTTTAATTTAATTAGTTTTATTTTTGGGCCTTTATGTTTATGGGCCAAAACGTTTAATTAGTTTTAAATTCGTTTTTAATATTTTGGGCCTTTATGTCTATGGGCCAAACTGGGTATTAGGGTTTTATTAACATTCTTAGAGGATCCATCATAGCTTGTAGCCTCCTAGCCGAATTACCTATATAAGGAATTCATGTATACCTTTGCAAAACAGTTTTGGAGATTAATAGTATTCAGTTTCTGAATTATTGAGTTTCTCTGGATTGAGAGCTTCCCTGTTGTTCTTGGGCAAAGAACTTGAACTTGAACTTACCAAGGATCCTTCCTTGCTAAGGGTTCACCCTATTGAGATAACCAAGGTCATCCCACAGTTTGGTATCCAGACACTCCGTTTCGATCCTTCGGGTACGCGAACGCATCACACACCCAAGTTCAGACACTAATTTATTAGTCTAATAAAAATTATCAGGCATTCGATGATCCACAGACAAGACCTCTTTTATCAATGTGATTATCTCATCAGTACACGCATGAGACATATTATAATCAGACTTAATGCTCAACAGTCTAACTACAATTGACAATATGAAGTGACTCTTACATCCATCCCACAAAGGAGACTGTGCAGCACATAACATCTCATAAAACTTCACGGATTTAGAATTAGGTTCCACTAGTTCAGGGTCAGAATAGAAACTAGAGCCCCCAACATCAATAATCATTCGCTCATATGGATTCAAATCATAAAAAATTGGATCAGCTTCGTAGCCTATTCCAAGAATTGGTGGTTCAGTCTCCCCATAATTATGCCAATAATAATAATGTGGCTGAAAACCTTTCTTATATAAATGTTGTCTTACTTCATTCGGCTCATGAAATCTCAAGCACTTACATTTTAAGCATGGACACCTAAATGTTCCTTCCCGTTTAAATACCTCCAGTTTAGAAGCAGCTAAAATAAATTCCTTAACACCCAATATGAATGCATCTAATAACTTATTCCCTTGAGGATTTTTCTTATTATACATCAAACGACGATGCTCAGGTATCTCCATCTATTCAAACGCTAAAATAAGATTGGATTAATTTTTTTTTTTTTTACAGATTGATCTCAACTTAAAGCTAAATGGGTATGGCTTCTATTTCATTCTTTGAGAATGTTTCACACCAAAACAAGCTTATACAAATAACTAGTTTAATAAAATTTCAACAGCACCTCCCTATGGTTCTCCAACTACATGAAATACACTGCATAAACAACATAAATATGCACCCAGAGAAACACAAAGAGATGATGTAAATTTTTAATAGACTAGTTATAAAATAAACTTGTATATCTAATTAGTGAATGCACTTCTATAAGAACAGTCCTAAAATTGGGGACTATCTAAGAGTTAACTCTACTCAGTTAACTCTTAGACGAGTTTCTAAGTTAAATGTTATCCTTAAACTATCCTATCTAAGAGTGTGTAGAATATCTTATGTAACAGTTAACTATAAAATACTTGTTGAAAAAGTACAAAATATTTACTTCTTGCGTCAATGTACAAGGACCACTTATTTCACACAAGTACTGCTTACAATACTGTATAATAATCATTTATAAATAATACATGATAACTATATATTTAAATAAACAAAAGTGCTATTCCAAGACAATCATATGCATTATAAGAGAACACAGATGCTAACGACTCACCAAAAATAACAGTCCACAATATAGAGAATAAGCAATTGGTAACATTAAGCATGAATCTAAAGGAAAAATAAAATTAAACATATGACTATAAAATTTTTGCTAACCTTTGCTTTCTATCCACAAATGCAACAGCAAAGTTTTGAGTCAGTAGGTAATAAAGAAGATACACAGAGTTAAGAACTTCTACTAATCCTCCTCGCAGACACAATGCACACTTTTATCCCTTTGTGTGTAAGAAAAAAATGATGAATATAGTAAATAACAACTGCATTAACTTTTCACCTCTATTGCATTAAAAAACTATGAATACAAATAAGTTTTTATAAATTTTTAATTGTATTATAAATTTATCATGATATAGGATTTAAATATCATGATTATGATTTTTACAATTCATTTTTATTAGTCATTAAAATTATTTCATGCATTATACAAATTAATACATACTAATCCAACTAAAAGTTAAAATTATTTATTCAATAACAAATTAAAGTTATTTACTAGTTTTAAGCTAACTGCCTTAGCCTCACCATATTCATAGCCTCTCAAAATTGAAGTGTTTTGCCACCGACATACTAGAGCCCTTGGATGCAAAATTATAATGGGCCCACTGGCACAAACTAATGGGCTTTCTTAAATTTTATCAAACCATATAACCGGGTAGCCCACCTATTTTGAATTGAACAAAGCTTATAAGAAGCACTAAAATTATTTAGTGATCTATAAATTAATGGACTCTTTGGCCCATTCAAGCTTGTAGAAGCAAAAGATGAAGAAAAGAAATCCAAAGCCCATTTAACTTTTCTAAGTTCACTCTGAGCTATTAGAGCTTTTGTTGTTCAAAAGCACCACAAGAAAAAAGACATAAATTTCTAAATGCAGCCTAAATTTTTTTTAATTATTTTTAATAAGTAATTAAATTATTAATTAATCAAAATTAAATCTAGAAAAATACAGCAATAAACCACAAAAGAGAAACAACCTTCAAAACACAACAATAAACACCTAAATTCAAATTTATATAATTCTACCCTATAAACCACAAAAGACCCTTGTTCATGGAGGAAAAGTCTTCATCAATAACATGGGAGCCATAATTTGGGCTTCCAATAGAAAAATGTACTTTTGCTTCTATTCATGACCACCATAAAATATGGCATTAATACCTTTCTCAGACAAACGGTAATGAGACAAAATATGATAGTAGTAGGTTAAATTTTCTGCAAATGATAGAAATCTAGAAGAACAATACCATCAAAGTGGTAAGAGAAATACCAAAATGATCAACATTTATAGGATGAAATGATGGAGAGTAAGAGCAATTATGATATATGATGTGATTAGAAAATTAATTGTAGTTAGGGTCAATTTAGTTATTTGGCATCCTGGGTTGAGGCGTATCTAGATTTTCTAACAAACTATGTATTTTGTTAGATTAGGATTACTTGAACATCAGTATCAAGACAAAATTTCTTATCCCAATAGAATTAGAATTGGTTAGATTTTCCTGTATAAGGGTTCTTATGTACTCTAGTTTTCCAAAGATGCCAAGGACTTGGTTAATCCAATTGAGGATTGTCATCAAAGTAAGCGAACATATAAAATAAACACCTAACTCCAGCTTTTCAACATGTTGCTAAGAATGTTCTAGCTAGTTGACATGCTACGTATTTAGCACAGTGCAATAAAGAGCATGAAACTATAAGATTCTAATTTTCAGAAAGTCAAATTAGAGACACAGATTATTGGTGGTCATAGCTTCAAGGTTCATGAGTGGATTGTTGGTAAATAAGGATTAATGACAAGTGCCATAATTACTTAGGCAATGAGGTGATCCTGATTCTTCAAGGGGAAAAAAATTAAAAAAAAAAAAAGCACACACACATCATAGCTTTAGTCTTTGCAACAAGTAGTTCATTGACACTTTGAGGCTGCCTGATAGTGTCACATGCTTTAACAGAACTATTGAAAGGATTGAATGGGATAAAAAAAGATAGAAGGAAGATACAAGTAGAATGACATATCTTCTCCATTTTTCCAATGAAGCATACTCAATATTATGTTTTGTCCTATATTGCTAAGGATATTTTGCCTATTCCTGTATCAACAGTGTCCTTTGAATCAACGTTTAGTACTAGGGGTAGGGTTCTAGACCAATTTCAAAGTTTATTATTGCCGACGACTATTAAGGCTTTAATTTGTGCTTAGAATTGGCTAAGATCCTCTAAGAAGCCAAGTATTCTTCACAACCAAATGAATGAGATAGAACAAATTGAATTAGGTAATTCTCTATGACTTATATTTGGTTTTTAATAATTTTTAAAAATTTTAAATTGAAAGCTAGCTAATTTATTTTTTTCTATGATAATTTAATTAGAGATATCAATAGTTGTCACCGAGCCCGACAAGGTTTCATAAAGTGTCTGTGTTTTGTTAACCTCAATGGGTAAATCTTATTTCTATTTTTACTTTGTTTTTTAATGTTTATCAAAGTTTATCTGATAAAGGGATATTGGTTTTTGTAGTAGCAATTGGATTAGGATTGGAAGTTTTCTTATAAAGGGTCTGATACTAGATTACTAGTGAGCTGCTGATTGGATTTTCTATGCATTGGGATACTTAGTTTGTATTTTTTTTTTTTTATTTTTTTGTTGATTTGCTGATTTGGCTGTTTGATAAGTATGAAATTTTTTGTTGCAAGTATCTAGCAATTGTTGGTCATTGAACATTGGGATGTCTGTGTTTTTGGATGTAATCCAACTATATATTGAATGTGAAATTTGCAACCCATGAAATGTTATTTTATTGTGTTGGTATAGTTGTGAGGGGTATAAGATGAGGGAAGAAAATGGTTTTGTAGTGATTTACTGGCAGGATAGGACCTTGTTTACTATATCAGCATGGGAAAAAAAAATAGAGATGAAGTATTGATCATACATTGTCTTAATTCCTTGAAATATGATGTTTCTTTTCTTCTCTTCCCTTCCTCTGCGCACAAAAAAGAAATGACAAGTGATCTTTTTGATAATTCTCGCAATTTTTGATTGCATGCAGATACAGTAATCAATTGGCAATGCTTCACTTGTTGTAATTGCAAATTTCTAGCAAAACTGACCAAACTAAACCAGTTCGGTTTGACTCAGTTTTGCTAAAAAAATTCCAAAAAACCAAACCGAATCGAATCGAGTTTGTCCAGTTCATTTTTGATTGGTTTAGGGTGTAAACCAAACCGAACCACAAACCAATTACACCCCTAGTTGTGCTATATATTTTCTCTCGTTTTTGTTCTTTTTCTTGCTCTGCCTTTTTTCTTCTCTGTTCTTAGTCACTCCTTTCTACCAAGCTCTCTCTTCTCACTCTAGATCATTCTCTTCCCTTTTCTTCCCAAAATGCCCCCCTTAATAACCGCCCATCTCACTTTTTTCTTTCTTTCTAATTTTCCTTTTTTGTTTTATTACTCATTTTAATTATTAAGAGCTAACCAAAATGACACATCGTACTAAAACCCTCTTCCTATTGGTTCTAATGCCCTCATGATCTAAAGA